>OY728147.1:597373224-597998224 GCA_963277665.1 Viscum album | reverse complement strand
TTGATATATGGTTTACATTAAACAAAAAGTATGATTATTTTATATAATTTTGGATTTTGAATGATAAATTCATGAATCTATTAATGATAATACATCAAACCATCATCATAAATTTATTCATTTTTCGAAAATAAAATGAAAAGGATAATATTTTATTTAAATTGTGTATTATTTTCCTATCACATAATTATTCAAATATATCAATAAAATTATGATATATCATGATAATAAACACTAAATAATATCAATATAATAATTTTACTATTATATTAAAAAAAACTACATAATAATTCTTTAAATAATGATATGTTAATGTTTCAGATAGTTTAATCATCTAAAAGAATAATACAATTAATTTACTCTATGAATAAATATGGGAAAAAACTATAGTATAAATTAATATAAAATTCTAAATGATTATATTTGTTTTGGAGATATTATACATAAATCTAATTCGTCATGTTACAAAACCTCTCTAATATAAAATAGAAAATCCTATTTCTTATGGATATAATTTTACATGATATTAGAAAACAATCATGAATTGAATTTGATAGGTCCGTAATTATAATAAATAAACAAAAAAATCACTTTACGTTTATAATAATAATAAAAATTGGATGAATAATGAATCTAAATACCACTATTGTAATTGTAGTTCCATCAATCAATTTTCAAGAAATTATTTGGAAAATTATGAGAATTCATGTAAATATTTACTCTTTTTAATGAGAATGAATGAAAATTTATATGATTAATATTAATAAAAAAGTGATTAATATAACTTTTTTATTATATAAGTGCTTAATTAATGTTCCTAGAATTTATTACATGAGGTTGGGGATTTCTGTCTCAAATTCAACACATTGTGAAATATTTTGTATTATACACCTAATTTAATATATATGCTACATATATATGGGATATATATATATATATATATGAGTTTATATTATTAAATTGAATTATCCATGGTAATTGTATATAATTTTTTTGTTTTTTATTTTAAGTGTTTATCATTGAATTAATATCCCATCCCTAAATGATGCTTTTCCATCCCATTTTTCATTATTTCTGACTAATTTTATAATAAATACATATTCTCTCTTTACATGGAAAAAACATTACCATTTATGGAATTTTTTCATATAATTCAAGAAATTTGATGGATTTAAAAAACAAAATTTTTAACACATTCTCTCATTATTTTGATTCAATTGTTATCATTTTCATCGAGGAAACTCATCATTTTTTAGTTAATGAAATAATGTTAGTAATTTCATTGAAAATAAATTGATATTCATATACTGGCTAGTGGTTATAGTTGTGGTAAATGTGGGGCTCTATTTATTGTCCATAAATTGGTTCTTTTATTTCTATATCATTTTTCACCCTTATTAATATTCCTTTTTTCTATGAGAATAAGAAGACATTATAGGAAATTTTCATGGACATGATGAAAGGGATAATCATGTTGTCACAATATTTTCATGTTTTTTATAATGATTTCATGAATAATATATGAATTTATCTTGTCATACACGGGTATAAAACTATTCATCTCTTTGATAATTCTTGTATATTTTTTGAATACTATAATATATCAACCATATCTTCATTTTAGGTGCCATAATGTTTCATTTTTATTAAAATGAAATAAAATGTATTAATTAATATATATATATATATATTACTATAATAAATATAATATTTCCCTAAATATAAACAATGATATTGTTAATTTTAAATTCAAATTGATATTGGTATAGAAAAAATTTACATACTCCCTAATTCAACAATTGTTATTTCATATCTTCAATAATAATTTTAATCATATAAATAAATAATCAATTAAACTTATTTATATATAATTAATTATATGATCTTTAATTGAATGTATATAATACCCATATGTTCTATTGTTACAGCTTATTTTAATCATTTATTATTAGTAATTATTATTATTTTTTATATGTTTGATAAATTTGAGGTTGATTATTATTCATTGATAAAAATAATATTATTTGTAGAGAATTATTTTTCTTAATAAAAAATGAATTATATTTCCCTTATATATATATGGAGGATCAGATGAGTTTGGATCGACTAAATAGATTGTACAATTAGAATGTTTTATTGAAATTTATTTAAAAATAGGTTACATTATAATAGACACTTTTATCTTCCTCAATCCATAATTGAATTCATATTTTAAATTACACAATAACATTATATATTTGAATTATTGTATCCTTTGTATGAATCCATTATATAAATGATGATGTTGGTATAAATTTTTACATATAGGTTGTTTAGATTACCCTAAAGAAGAACATTTGATACTACTGAATGTGATAATGTAAATAATTATATAATAGTAATATTATTTCATAGAATAAATTATATTAATACAAGATATAACATTTGAAAATTAAATTTATAAATATTGTGACGAGATCGTTTTTTATAATGATTAAAATGAACTGAAAACATTGTTTAATTCATTCCTTCTTGTCACAAGTTCTTTCACAATTAATTATTTTTAATGATTTCTTGAATTCATTGGATATTATTGTTTCATGAGAAATTATAAGAATGTAATTTAGGAAATATTAATCGTGGAAACATATTCATAGATTCATTTGGGTGATGTATTGAAGTGTCCCATTTATAGTATAATATTGACTGATATTTTTGAAATACATAATTTAAATAGTTTTAGAAATGAAATTTTAATTAAAATGTGGATCCAAAGAGGAGTATTAATTTATATGGGTGAATTATACAATCATTAGCTAAATTGTGATAGAATAATTTTTATTTTATTAGAATTCAACCCATATTATTTCATTTTAAATTATTATACCGTTATAGAGGTCACATAATTTTACTACATTAACTTGTTATTGAAAAAAAGAATAAATTGACACAGAAATATAATTTTCAAACGATTATCCCATATTTTAATACCATTTATTTGAAATATTTTTATTATATTCATGATATTTTAAAATAAAATAAAAAAGTATAATGGATAAGAAAAACTAGTAATAGGGAAAAATAACCTTTTAAAATTTAGTTTTTCTTAATGTTATTTCATGTAGTCTAATAATTAAATATTTGATAATTATTATTATAAAACACATTAATATTAAATTTTTTGAATCATGCTTAAAAAATTAATTGATTTAATTTATTATATAAAAATACCTATCAAATGGACAAAAATAATTAAGTAAATATTTCACTTCTTTTAAATAATTTATTTTAATAAAATCCATTAAAAATGAATTATATATCACTTAATAGTTAAATTTAATTAATTAATTTGTGATAGAATGATTCATTAAATTGAATATTCATATCAAATTATCCCTCATCAATGTATCTATTATATACATGCATAACCAATGGAAATTTATCCAATGGTTATATTTCATTTGTATATATATTGTTGTACACATCTTTAAAATGAACCATTGTATTTTGTAATATGTTTTCCAATACAATTTTTATATTTCTAAAATACTGAATTATTTATATATATATATATATATATATATATATATAAATACTGGTATTTATTGGAATAAAAGTAATTATGATTATAATTTCATAATATATGTTTTCTTACTTTTTTTCTATCCATTATTATTTTACTAAAAATAAAATGTAATTAAATTTTTCATTAATTTATTTTTTTATTAAAATATTTTACTTTCATGAACATTGTAGTTGTTCATTTTAGTTCTTAATTTTTGATATTCCTTTTTATTGAACACGCTCTATATATTTAATGGAAAATTCATACTGAAATATTATTGTGATACATACAACCCTATAAATTATAATTTTTAAATATAATTTCATGAAACTAATGAATAAATGGGGAAACATTAATTCTTAATTCCAGTATTATGTCCTTAATCTTATTATTACTCCATAAATATATATTTGTGTGTTAATATATTTATTTTTTAGTGGTTAGTCTCAAAATTACAATATATATTTCTATTTTTCTATTTTAGAGAGATCGTGTAAAAACTATACATCAGCATAACTTCTTTAATGTGAAGGGATAGGTGTTATTTCCTCAATCATCATACAAGGAATAAAAAATTCACTTGGGAGAGGATATTTTTAGGTTAATGACAAGAAACTACAATCCTTATATGACCGGGGATATCAATGGGGTTAACAAATCTAGGGAACAACATTCCCTTCATCAAAAATTTCATAACCCACATAAATTATGATATTATATGTAATAGAAAGTATTTAATTTCAATATCTGAATTCCATAATGTTTATTAATGATTAAAATCTTTATAAATCTTTCTAATTTATTATTTCCCTAAATTTATTGAATCAATTTTATGATTTCAAAATTATATATTCCTTTAATATTATGAGCTCCCTCATCATCCCAACATGATTGAGTTTTAGACCTCTTCCCGTTAAATAATAAAATTTAAAATTTAAATTCATGAATGGAATATTTGGATGTCCACTAAGTAAGAACTCAATAAAACTTCTAGGAAATAAATATATCATTAATATTTTAATCCACTATGAGGATTATTCAAACATATGGTTTTAAAATTTTTCCAAATTTTTTTAATGAAAATCACTAAATTTAATGTAAACATCAGATCATGAGAAGATATAATTGGATGTGGCATCCAATATATAAATACAATATCCTTTATATCACCTAGTGAATGTTTACTGAACGATAAACACTCATAAAATGAAATGAAATGTGTAAACATATAAATAATATCAATATTGATAAAATGGAAGAATTGAATTTAGATTAATTTGGATTTTATAAATTTTATTCCAATATTACAGTCAACCTATTTTATAGTGGTGTGGGTAATTCATTCATCATAGAAATAGAAATATGTAATTATTCATGATTTTTATAGAATGCCAAGAATGAAAATATTTATTATACATTATCCTTATTCTCATTGGACTCCTAGAAATTCTTGATGAGACATATATAATTTATTGTGATTCTAGGATTACTAGATAATTATGATTATTTTATATTATCCAAAAAAATTTTATTTAATTATAGTATTAAAGGAAAACTTTTTCCATTCAATTATATTATAATTCATTCCATGTTAAGGACTAATTATGGATTATTCCTTACCATATTCAATAGATATATGCCAACATTTTATTGTACCTTGATCATGATGTAGATTTATTATTAAGAGTACAATTAGGAATGATATGATCTCTTATATCCAAACTCACTTCACATTCCTATTTGTCATAGATTAATGATTATTTAGTATCCTTCAATCTGTATCCTGGATAGGGTTCTATTATCCTTTAGAATCTTAAAATCATCCATATTGTTTGACATCAGGTGTTTTTAATGTATTAAGATGTTATATTATTTGATCAACTCCATCCATAATCATTCGTACATGTTGTAATATTTTTAGATGAATAAATTATAAAATCTCATGTGAACTGTATATATTTCACACATTTAAACATAATGAAAATCCCAAATCTCTTTATTGTAAACAATAATGTATAAGATCCCAATCAGTTTTTAAGAGATGTTACTAAAGATTATTTAGTTGAATTATGGCATAAGATACCACCATGTATATAATGAATCTGACCCAAATAGCCTCAGAAATTAGAACCCAGCATGAACTTTCACACACTAGATGGGCACTTCCAGTCCAAAAGAGTTTCTAAATATCACCCAGTTATCAAAAAGAACAGAATGGATTGACTTTATTCAATATAATACTAGGAAAATGATATATATATATATACAAACACATACATAATGGTAATGGACTGTGTAAGAGTAAATCAAGAAATATATATTACATATATAAAAAGGAAAAACAGATGTGATACAAATCGAGTGTCTATAAACAATATTCAAGGAATATATCCAACAAAAAATGAAAACTACAACAAAAACTGAAACAAAAAGTGATAAAATGGAAAACACCAACTATATCAGCAAAGAATACCCAAAAAATCCGAAAAACAATCCTTACCAACTCAATATGAAGCCTAACCATACACTTCTTTGAAAGTCATAACATGGTAAATTCAACACCAAACAGGTTCTCATGTTGTGATCTATGTGTGTTTAGAAGGAACTGACACATGTTTTCCACATGTAGTCTATATAAACCAATATAAAAAGGGCCATATTTAATGAAAACAATGAATGATAATAAGTTAATCCAATTTTATATGATAATCATGGTGCATAAATCACATTTTTATTAATTTCCAATAAATCTATTTAAATTATTTTCCATGAATGTCACACCCACCAACATACCTCAATGAATTTATCACATAACATATTAAATAAAAATATATGAAAATCCAATGAACATGTAAATCTGCCCAAGTATCATTACTAGTTAGGATAGAAATAACACTCTTACCCAAAGATAGAAAATCTTATGCATGAGGTCTGTAGATAAATCCATTGAATCTTGATTGTAGTGGATACCCCAAAATGGAAACTCTCTAAATACCTGAAATTTCCCTAGAACAACATGATTAGTTGTAATAATAAAACCCTTAGAGAAAAATACATGATTGTATCAATGATTATGTCATTTTTCTAAACCATCTTCCAAACATCCTAATGCTTCTGATGATCTAAATTTTCAAAAAAATATCCTCATAAAACATTCTATGAGAACCATTTCATAAATCTAGTTCACTATGCATTGAAAATAACCAATTATTTTACCAATATATGTGAAAAACCATTTCTCCTCAAATAAAAGGTTTTATACACACACAAATCACCACCCAATAATGAAATATTATTTATAAAATAATTTATCAAAACTAGAGAAATCAATGATTCATCAAATATAGGCTACTGTAAAAACCACCTTAATCAATCTCGGTTCACACAGACCTACATTGGGATCCACCACAAATGATGGACACAAAGGAAAAAAATTAGAGGCACTAGAATCAATACATAATCATAAAATAAATTCAAAAAAACTATACAATGTAAAGATAATATAACGTCTACCTAAATAAAATAGAACCGTTTAGAACACCAAAAAAATATTATCATCTAAAATATTTTCACACAATGGGCCTAAAATCAGTCAACGATTATCAAAAAATAGCATACTAAGAGATCTAAAATTATAGAGTAGCGGTGATGCTGCAACCATCATTGAAGAAGAATAAAAATGATAACATACCCATTGAGATGATATATAACCAAAAATAATATAAATCTCAAAAAAATTATATTGATATGAAGTGATTCAAAAAATAACGGTAGAGATCTCCATGGTTTCAAGTGAGAAACATGTGGTCAACCAAAATTAAATTGTCTGTGCATTATGGTTAAATACATTAATTTAAGAACATAAAAAAAAGTGAATCCCTTTCATGAAATAAATTCCATAATTTAGTATATTTTATAAATAATGCATCATATTAGATAAAAAACACAGATCGAATATTTCCTGAGGTGAAGGGGTTTCACAATGTGAAAATATTCCATTCTATACAATAATCCCTAAAATTAGACGATAAAAATTTTCACTAAATGTAAGAAGTTCATGATTAAAAAACTCTTAGGAGTAATATTCAAAAAATAATAATAAATACCCCTATTTTTCCAAAACATGAAATTATATTCTCTTATGAATTTTATAAAATTATAACGAGACTCCAATTATTAAAAAAAACATATATTCATTAGTTTTTGGTCATCTAACCCAGTAAATTCTCTCCATCCTATGAAGTCCAAAAAAACCCAAAAATTTAGTGAAATGAAAAATAATATTAGAAAAATAAGAATGAAGGTAATGGTATGTTATGAACTCGACACTATTACACTTTACATATATGGGAAGTCATTATGAATAATGGTGACTAAAAATATGTGATCCCACTACTCCCCCATTATTGAATAATGCTCCCGTGTCCCATGAGAATTTGATCCATGTCTCCATAATACAAAAAACAACACAACTCACATATAATATATTACATTCACCTATGAGTCAATGATCTCAATTAGATTATCTAAAATAGCCACTTCTGGCTCTAACTCGATTTTACACCGACTAAGAACATCTTATGGATCATGATGGTATTTCTAGAGAATTGATACATGGAAAACATATTAAATACCAATCAAATGATCTATAAAATCTAAATAGAATAAAAACAATTCCTTCCATACAATAACCTCAAATGATCTGACATATCTTGCTTCCAAATTCCCATTTTACCAAGAAAATGGTGTCTCGTCTAAGAAAAAACAATCAACAAAACCTACTGATCAACATAAATATCCAATGGAAAAATTCAAATACCTTTGTATAATTTCTAGGAAATATAGTCTATAACCAGACACCTCCATATACCCTACATCCTCCCCAACATTTATTAAATGAGACTTCATACTACCGATTGACTCGACCACCTATACTCACTAGTGTGGTAACTTGAACATTCAACTAAAACAATAATCAAGGGAACCCATTATGATTAGTAAATAATTACTACTATGATTACAATATTCTTTCATCTAAAAATTGTAATCCAATGATCCACTAAAGTGCAAGACTCGAGCGTGGTTAATAATATCTCAAATGTGAATATAATTAAATATATTGTTATCTCCCTATTGATGGTATGATATTATCATACTAAACTGAGACCCCATTCACACTATGAGTATCTTCCAAAACTACAATGTAATTTTGGGATGAATATCTAAAATTTTGATATAGGGATCCCCATGTAACATCCCAACCTTCTATACATAAATATTTCACAAGGAATAAGATTTAATTTATTCATTGATCAGAATGATGTGAGATTAAATTTTTGATCAATCAATAAGCTCTTTGATTACATATCTCCAATGGATATTTCACATTTATCGAGAAACAATGTCCATTTAAACAACATCCCCTTTCAAAACTAGAATAGTAAGTGGTTGCAAAAACCTAAATGTTTTATTTTCGATACCATTACCTTTTATATGGTGTAATAGTGGGAAACATAATCTTCAATATCATGCTTCTAACCTACCCACCAGAATCACCATATCGTGTTACCACAAATAATTATAGTTCCATGTTTAATTTTTCATTAAGAACATTGATAGTCAATGAAAACATAGATCCTCGCATATGTTTTGATGTCAACCCAATATCATTATTGGATAATACAATTTTAAGAGACCGTCCTACCAGGAATGTTCTTCCCATCATAATATTTTTTTTTGAATTCCACTAAACTCATTATATGATTTTTGATTTTGTAGAATATAATAAATGAAATATGATAATAACATAATAGGGGTTAGAAAAATCCTTCAAACATCCAATTGAGATTCTACATAAATTACATTTAGAGACCTATAAGGTTATACTCTTCATTTGATTTCAGTATATAATATGATGGTACATTACAATTTAGATAATATGTAATGGCATTACCATTCCATGGGGTTTATGAATTTTTGTATTCAATAATCTAATGGTATTCCACCCACTGACTATATCTAATATCCAATCCCTCTTGTGAAAAGATATTGGAAATACTATTATGGTCTTGAAAAACAATAAAAATATACATAACAAGATAGTTCCAATAACATTTAAGTGAATGAATAACTATGGAATGATATAAATAATTATTGGGGAATTTTTCTCTACCGGTAAAATCGGGAGAGAGCCATAAGTGACCATATGATCATCCAGCATAACAACACAATCCATAGAATAACATGAAGCATCACATAAATCAACTTTACCCGTTACCAATCACATGTAGGATTAGAACATTAGTAAATTTCATAATTTCTGCTATCACATGAAATGAGGTCTCACACATTTCATCCTATGAAAATCTCACCCCTTCACTAGTAATAGAATTTATAGGTGATTGCAAATTTTTTATATCATTGATTAACAATTGGTAGTATCCAATAAGAACAGTGAAACCATAAATCTCAAATATTTATTTGGATCTTCGCAGGATAAGATATCCTCTCCCATCTCAAGATCATTTTATCATTCACCTTCAAAAACCACATACCCCATGAAATTTCTTTCATTTTTCTAGAAACATAATTTTCTAAATATTTTTATACATAGGTTGACTCCTCATTATTTATAGAACATTACTGAAATGGTTATGATGATCATTCCTGAATCTCAAATATGAAAAAATATAATCCATGAACAGAACTAAGAAATTTTTAGACACTGATGGATTATTTGACTCACTAAATCCATAATATATGCATAATAATTAGTTACAAATAATAGAATAACACTATTTTCTTAAGATTTGAAACTTCTCTTAAAAGTCATTTTTATTATATCATACTCCTGAAAATTATGATTATGATAACCCAAATGAAGAACAATTTATTGATAACACATATCCACATTAACTAGTCAAACAAATCATTCACATGGGAGAAATGATACAAATTCTTAAATTTAACCAAATTAAAAATTAGATAGTCCACAAAAAATACATTTGATCTATCAGTCTTCATTGGAAAGGGAATAAAGGGCGATTAAATATAAAAGATATAGATAATTAATACATTCACCAGTTGAACATTTAATAGAATCATGATTTTATTTATTCACTATTGTTTCTATATGATAACAGGATATCTATATCAAATGCATTTCTAGAACTAGATCAATCTAAAATTATACCTCCCACAACTGATGAATAATGGATAAATCATGATGTGAATCAGTAAGAAAATATATGATAACAATTTATATATTACACAAAAAATAAATGACATATATATCAACAAAAACATCATAGAAAAATTCTTATCAAGGGGTGAAAATTCCATGCACGAATACACCTAAGATCACACTATCCAAGCATCAATTTATGGATCCCATCACCCTGATGAAATAAGACACAGATATGATATCTATCAACCTCATCATAATTTTATATAATACAATCCATCCTAATGATCATGCCATATAGGTCCTGATTGAGAATGAGTAAATACTTGACTACTTCTACATCATCTATCATATGCGAACACGGAAACCAGAACCCATGTACTTTCCTCTTTCAAAGAGGTGTCTCTATATACATAAAGAGAGACTTGAGTTGCATTGGATTCTTTATCATATTCATCAATATGGTTGATATAAAATAGTGGTTGGATGTTGTATTAAATATTTTAGTCACAAATAATAATTTTATAAAATGTTACTTATCAATATCGCTAGACCCACGTCTACCTCCACCAGAAACATAGAGATTGTGTTATAGTTCTTCACTCATGAGGCTTATGAATGGATCCCTAAAAACAATGATTGATCTGACTATTTTATATTATTTTTTGGAGATAATGATCTTTTACTATCTTGAGGAATTTTCAACGCTTGATAGAAACATTGTAGATGTATATAATGATCAAAATTTGTATACCTCATCACAGATTCAGAACATAAACTCCATGTAAATCCAACCGAAACAAAGAGATAAAAATTTAGGCAGACATTTTTTGATATTAATGGATTATCATAGGAGGTCCTTTGATGATAAAGACTACCACCACTCTTGTGATTACCATTCTAGTTTCTCTTCATAACCTACGCTTCACTAAATCTAATATTGGGTGGATGATAAAGGGAATATATACCAACCTTTCCTTCCATATCCATCTCTACCATCATTTCCTGGTCTAATGTATCTACATTAGTATAAATTTTTAGCATAACACCTGCATTATGATATATTTTCACAGACCTTGTAGGTACATTTTATCCATTAGCTAATCATTATATAACACCTGCATAATGAATAGAAATATCTCTTCAAACTGATTAGTTTACACCAACCCTAAACACTCTCTCTGCTAAAATAAGAGGATCTGTAGATACCTCTATATCATCAGATGATGTAAGAGAACTACTAATTGAAGTGGGACATGAAATAATTCCTTTACACACACATATTCCCATTTGTATGTATAATGTAATAACACCATCTCTTCCTAATACCCTCAATTCTAATCTCCACACAGTTAAACATGATATTCATAGGTTTCTCTAGGATTCCTAGGATATAAATGGTCTTTTACTTTCATTCCACCACCGATGTTCATTATTACCCATAAAGGATGATGTATTCTCAAGTAGGAACTCATGTGATCAATCCCATTATAATATAAGCTATAGTTATACCAAAACAACAACAATATAGACATGCAATACATTTTCTTCTATAATAGGAAATTCACTCATGATAGAATTGAAATGATCCGTGTCAAGAGAAATATTCCCTTGAGGTGCATCATATGAACCTAATGGAGTATCTGAAAAAATACATCAGGTATTCATATCATTACACACTGAAAAATAGAAAATTATCATACAACATAATATTCATAGTTAAAACAATTATATCATTGGAAAAAAATATTTTGAAGTAGAACCAAAAACATAATACACACAGCCCAAATCCCATGGTAAAATTATTCCTGTTATAGCTATAGTTAGTCAGGAACTCAATAAAAACGACTTCTCAAGACTTGAAATTTATATATCCTTTTAGAAACATTCCAAAACTGATCCCAAAAAAAATATTTTACAAACTATTATGAACCCATCCTAGATACACTAAAAAACTAGCAACATACCTATGCCATCACTTACCAGAATGGACTTCCCGATCCCCAATGCTAGAGACTAACAATAATCATTCAATAAAAACTAGATGGAATGATTTCAGCAAACCAAATGTAGACAATACTTCATATATATACACACACCAAATGGTTAGAAAAATTAGAATATTTAAATAAGAAATATATATGTCATATAGAAAGAGGGAAAATGTGAAGTTACTCAGTAGTAGCTAAAATTACAATTAAAAATTTACCACATTAAATAATAATTAAAACTAAAACAGATACTCTATATAACGGAATGGTAATTCTCTCATCATCTCCACACAAGGTACTAAAAAACATGGGACAAATTCATTGACACGTCACTGTGGAACCTTTCCATTCCAAGAATGGAATGATATAAAATTGTTTTTGCAAATCCGAAGGGGGGAATAGGCTTTCAGCTAAACAGGGTTAGTAGTATCCAACTCATATTAACAATAATATGTCTCTAAACATCTATTTGAACATACTCACCATTAATGAAATCAATCAATGATAATAAGTTAAATATTTTAAATATCAAATTCTTTGTATATAAATCCCCATTTTTTACATTTACAAATAATTTAGGTTAATTTCTTTCAATTTATTTCACAGATATCTAATCAATGTAAATCATGTGTCACATATCATATAAATTCAAAAGAAGTGAAAACAAAATCGAGGGTAAATCATGCCAAGGATCACTACATGTCATACTAAGTAAAAAATTCATACCCAAAAATAAAAAATCACATTCATAAAGTATCAAGATGTATGAATATAACATACTGAGTAGAAGACACCCCATAAAGTGATAATCCTAATTATTTTAACAAGTCCCTAGAATAACTGGATAGTGGTTCATATGAATACAATATGAATAACCCCTGATAGTATCAAAAGATGTGGATAATTAGTTCACCTTAAACCTATGTATTCAACTTTTCCCATGTTCTGAAATTTTCTTACCATTTTTTAAAAACCATTCTATCAAAACCATGTCATAAATAAATTTTAAAATTAATAGAAAATTCTGTTTCCTTTTACTGAAACAAGGGAAAACATTAACCTCTCAACAACCCTTTTGAACACACAAAAATATCAATTGATAAATCCTGAAATTTTATTTATAAAAAACATTATCAAAACCACTAAATTCAGGGTTCATACAATATAGGTTAGGGATTGAACAACCAAACTCAAATTTTGGTCACACATTTCTAAAATGGGAACCTCCAACATAGATGAACACAATTACAATAACAAAGGACTTATAGTCAATCCACATATCCCAAAATCAATTAAACCCATGAAATATCATCAGAGAAGGTAAATAAAATGCCTCAAGAAACATGAACTCCTCATAAGAACAATAAATTTGTTCTCCTCTATAATATTTATATATAATGGATCTATAATAAACCCAGAAATATAATCACAAGAAGACTATCAGATATTTAAAAAAATCACAATAGCCATGGAATCAAAATCATAAATGAAGAAGTAGAATCATCATATTATCATAGAGCCGCAATGAAACTATAAATAACACCAATAAAAAACTAACACTTGTGGATAGTAGATAATGATAATCTTATGTGAGATCTCCTCGTATTCGATACAGAATCATGTGGTTTAATGAAAGTAAAATCACACATAAAACATGAATAAAACCACTAATCTCGAACCATTTATGATTTATAACCCTTTAATTACTAGAATTTCTTCATTTAAAAGGTATTATAGAACCGTTTTAACAACAATTTAAATAAACTAATCGAACAATACAAGATGTGTACCAGTTTCATGGTGTGAAATAAACTCGTTCTACAAACCACTTTAATTCATCGTCATTATAAAATTGTCTTATCTTGTAACAAGTTCTTTATGAGATTATCCATAGTAGGATTATTCAAACAAAACATTTAGAACCCCCCACCCCCACTGGTCAACCTATACTCCTCATCATATGGCTTTTTTAGATTTATACTAATTCCCTTTTAATTCTAATGAAGACACATCCATAATATTTATTTCATTTTCCCAAAAAATCCCTATATCATTGTATGTTACAAATAACACCAAAAATGAAAATGGAAATACATATGATAAACACTGAAACAAATTTAGTGAGCTTTTGTTATGTACTTTTTTATAAAACATGAAAAATACCATTTTTGGGAATCACCTAATATTTCATACTCATATTCTCTATATTATTCACTCGCTACCGATTTTGTGATAAACCATCACATAAAATCATTTAATTTTTCATCATAGTAATATTTATAGTATGACATAACATTGTTTTTTTATTATTGTTGTTTTATAATATTTTACACAAGGCATAAATTATCATAAAAAGACATGTAAAAATAGATCTATTATATTTTTTTCTATACTTTTGGACTCCTCAGTTATTAATCACGTTTTAATGATAAAAAAACTCAATAATAATTACACCAATCTAACATATCTTATCAATCATGTGTATTTATGTTTCAAGTTATCTCATACCTTATAATGGTTATTCTCAATTCATTATATGAATATTACTGTTTAAGTATGAATATAGTTATTGGCCTAAGTACAGGACACTGTGAAGTTTGACACAATAAGTCAGACACTGTGAGCAAGACATAGGCACCATGAAAAGTGAGACACCATGACAAGTGAGACACCATGATAAGTGAGACACCTTTACCCATTAAACATCGTGACCACCAGACACCATGAGAAAAGACACTAAAAATAGACACAGTTTTCCAGACATAGTCATCCAGAAACCGTAAGCTAGACACCGTGACTCAGGCACCATGAGAAAGACACCGTGACAAGGACATATCATGAAGGAGACACCATGAAGAAGACACAGTGAAAGACATATCATGAAGGACACACCGTGAATAAGACACCGTGAAGGAGATACTGTGAAGGTCATACAGTGAAGGGGACATCATTTTTATAACTACTGTCAAATCACATCTGAAACTCTTTTTTTGTTTTACTATTTAACTTTTTAACGGTCATATTTGACAACTTTAATGCACTGACATAATTAATATTTATTTTTAGACATAGTAAGTGGTACAAGGAACAAAATACATGAAATCGGATGGCTAACAGTCATGCATTCGAAGATAAAAAAGAAGTATGCCCTTGAGGAAGAACACATGCGACAACTCAAGAAAAACGAGTGCACTGTACTGAATAGAAAGGAAATCCTGAGCACAACAGTGAAGAACACATTGCAGATCTTCAATAAAAGCTTTGTCTAATACATGAAATCCAACACTACTGAAGAACACACGAAGTACATTGGAATCAAGGGCATCTCTTCACTCGGGAAGAACACAAGCTGACCCACGACAATCTGCTTTTCAACAGAAAAAACAAAGAAGGACTCAGAAGCATTTCTACTGAATCAAAGGAGTCCAGAGCCACACTGCTAATCACTACAGAATTCTAAACTCTTTTCTACTTACTCTAAGTTATTCATTTTTTACTTTTTCGAGAAGTGTGTGTACTCTATATATTTTACACACACACTGACTCCTGCGCTGAACTAGAGGACTTCAAAGTACTCACACAAAACCTTTTACTCCTTCTTACCCACAGAAAATGTGTAAGAGGTCCCTGCATGGCCTGATCATTAATTTTTTCCAACAACAACTGTTGTAGAGGTCCCTACATGGCCTAGACAGTCTATGAACTTTTTTTAACCCCAATCTAGGGTGTGGATCAGAGTTTATTTATATAAACTGCATGGTGGTAGGTGATCACCAAGTGGAGTGGATTAGGTCTCGTCTTGAGACTGGACCACTAGTTTTACATCTGCTATCCATTCTTAGATTAAGTTTAAAATATAATATATATATATATATATATAGTATATTTCGATGCTAATTACTTTGAAATAAAAATCTATTTTAACTTTAATTTGATAGATAATCTAGAAAGTGTTTGTAACTATTTGAAATTGGTAGATTAGATTCAAAAGATAATTTAATCATCTGATGAAATTAACTGAGACCTAATAAATCTTTTGAGAACCTAATTGAACCCTTATAGTTTTAAAAATTCACCAAAGTTTAACTTATTTTATGAATTGAGGATTTCAATAGAAATAATTTTTAATATAAATTTTAATTGGAACTCAATTCACCCCCCCCCCCCCCCCCGCGCTCTTGAGTATCCACTCCGACAAATATTTGGTATCAGAGGTTTTTTTATTAATAATTGATTTCAAAACATTCTAGTTTCCAACTGTGATTTTAGTTGCATCATTAATGATCTTAAATTTCTGTTAGTTCTAAATTTTATCTCTTTAAATATATTTTCTAATAACTAGTTATGGACAATATACTAGAAGGTTCTACTACCAACAATCCACCTTTCTTCAATGGTACAAATTATGCCCAGTGTAGACTTAAGATGAAAATTCACTTAGAGAGTATGGTATTTGACATCTGGATTGTTATAGAGACTCAATATAAGATTCCAGAAATTGAAAGAACAACTTGGGATGATCCTACTAAAACAGCTTACAATAATAATTGTAAATCTATGAATGCCTTGTATTGTGATATAGGAGATTAAGAGTTTAATAGAATATCTTCTTGAAAACCCACTTATGAAACATGGGATACTTTGGGTGTTTCTCATGAAGGAACAACCAATGTTAAAGAAATGATATTGAAAACATATACTATTAAATATGATAATTCTAAAATTAAGACTGATGAACATATTTCTGATAGGTATCTCAGGTTCAATGAGATTTTCACCACAATAAGCTCCCTTGGAAGGGTTATTCCAGCAAAGGAACAAATTATGAGAATATTGAGATGTATGCCAGACCGATGGAGAGGAACATCTATTTCAATAAGAGAGTCATGTGACATTGGTGAACTACCTGTCAAAGAGCTAATTGGTAAGCTAATGATGTATGAGTAAGAACTCAAGGTAAATAAGGAAGAAGATGATGAATCTAAAAGGAAGTTACTGGCATTTATGTCTACTGCCTCAAAGAGGAAGGACAAGGAGAAAATTCACATACAAACTGAAAGCTCAACAAGTGAAAGTTCATAATTAGATAGTGATTCTAAGATGGCTCAAATAGCCATAAGATTTAAGAAATTCTATAGGAAGATGAAATTATTCAGAAAATCGAACTACAAAGGTAAATATGATAACAAATGTCAATGGGAAAAAGGACTGGAAGAAAGATGATAAGTGTGATGAAGTTATCTGCTATGAATGTAAGAGAAAAGGTCACATTTAAGCTGACTGTCCAAAATTGAAGTTCAATAAGAAACATGACTAGAAGGACAGCAAGTATGAGAAAGAAATAAAAGCAACTTGGAGTGCTTCAGAAGACACTTCAAGAGATTCTATGTCTGCTAAGGATGAAGATTCTCATAAATATAACATTTGTTTTATGAAAAACACATTTGAGGTACCACTGGACCCTCCTCCCTTAAATTCATACTATTCTGGAGTTGATTTTGATTCTGATTCTGAATATGAAAACATGTCTAGTGAATAATTATTTGAATATTGTAATATGCTAGAAGTTACCTGTAATGAACGTAAGGACAAGTAAAAATCTTTAAAGAAACAACATTCTTTATCTATTACTGTTAAATCTTCTTTTGAGATTGAAAAGGAAAAGAATGCTCAACTATTAAAAGAAAATACTGAACTGAAAATGTCTAATGAGCAACTGAGAAAGGACCTAGAAAGTTCACAAATTGAAAAGACAATCTAACTGAAATTCTAGGTAAACAAGTAGCACCATTGTATACTACTGGTTTGGGATACGAACCAGGACCGAGACAGTTTACCAAAAATATATTTATTCATAAATCTTGACAAAATTATGCTAGTTCCAGTTCTGGAAATTCATATGCTTCCACTAGTTATTCACATTTTTATAGATAGAAAAAAGTTTATATTTTCAAATCAATTTATTCTGTAAATTATATGAGACCCATAAGACAAATTTGGGTACCTAATGCTTTACTTTCTAACCTATCTAGACCTAAAAAAATCTGGGAACCAAAATCATTTTCCATCTAAATCTGTTTTGTAGGAAACCTATTTTAAGAGTTCCTATAGGAAGACATAGAACTGGTATAGGGTATGTTCAAGACACATGACAGGAGACTTATCATTCTTTAAAAGTATAATAATGGCTGATGGAGGCTATGCCACCATTGGTGATAATTCTAATGGAATCACCATCAGCCTAGGCCAAATTGGTAACACTAACTCAGTTTTAATTTCTAAAGTTTTATTTTTTGATGGATTGGAATAAAACATGTTAAGTATTTCTCAGTTATGTGATGATGGATTTAATGTTAATTTTGAAAATAATTCATGTGATGTTTTTAATTCTAAAAATGATTTAGTATTTTCTTCATTGATAAATGAAAATGTTTATAGTGTTCATTTGAATTATATAGCTAAAATAATTTAGCTTGTTTAAATGATTTTCAAAAAGAATCTTGGTTGTGGCATCGAAGATTAGAACACTGTAACATTCATTCACTTAGAAAACTGACATTAAATGACTTAATTAGAGACTTACCCAAACTTGAATTCCTATCAGACAAATTCAGTAATCCCTATTAAATGGGAAAGCAACAAAAAGATTCTTTTAAATCAAAGAAAGATGTTTCAAATTCTCAACATCTCTAGTTAGTTCACGTGGACATGTTTGGACGTTCTACAGTTTCTTATTTAAATGGGAAGCACTATGTCTATATCTTAGTAGATGACTTTTCAAGATATAATTGGGTATAATTCTTAGCTCACAAAAGTGAATCCTGTTCTTAATTTATTAAATACTCCAGCTCTGTAGAGAACCATAGTGGACTTAAGTTTAAGACTCTGAGAAGTGATCATGGTCGTGAGTTTGAAAATCATGTGTTTGAGTCTTATTTCACACACAATGTCTAGAGTCACAAATTTTCTACCCCTAGAACACCCCATCAGAATGGTGTAGTAGAAAGAAGAAATAGAACCCTTCATGAAATTGAAAGAACAATGCTTTATAAGTATGACCTACCAATTTACTTTTGGGCTGAAGATGTAAATAAAACATGCTATATCATAAATAGAGTCTTGGTAAGACCTATTCCCATGAACAACCCATATTAACTATGGAATAATATAAAACTTAATGTTAGTTACTTTAGAGTCTTTGGTTGTAATGTTTTTATTCGCAATACCAAGTATTATCATGAGAAGTGTTCCTATAAAAGTGATGAAGGAATCCTTTTAGGATATTCAATAACTAAAAAAGCCTATAGGGTGTTTAATAAGAAAACCAAGTGTGTGGAAGAATCTGTTCACATCATATTTGATGAAACTGATCTACATGAACCTATGTCATGTCTTGAAAATCATGAAGAATAATATTCTATTCGGAACCTTAATGATAAAATCCATGAACCTGTTGTAAAGACAACCAGTTCTGGAAATATTTTAGAATGTTCTCCTAATTAACCCAAACCTAGAGAAGAACATTAAATTTCTAGTCCTACAATTACTAGATCAACTAGTATCCTAAAGAATCATACTTTAGATGATGTTGTTGGTAATCTTAATAGAGGGACACCGACTCGAGCTTCTCTTAGAAATAAGGTTGAACATCAAGCATTTTCGTCACAGCATGAACCTAAAAACATTGATGATGCCATGAATGATGAATTTGGGTAATGGATATGCAAGAAGATCTTAATCAATTAGAAAGAAACAAAGTCTGGGAATTAGTGGAAAGAAAAAAGGACACATTCATCATAGGCACTAAATGGGTGTTTAGAAATAAGTTAGGTGAAGCTAGAAATATAGTAAGAAATTAGGATAGATTGGTTGAACAATCCTATAGTCAAGAAGAAGGAATTGACTATGAGAAGACTTTTTCTCGAGTAGCAAGACTTGAATCCATAAGAATTCTACTTGCTAATGCTGCAGATCTGAATTTCAAACTATATCAAATGCATGTTAAGAGTGCATTCTTTAATGGGTATATAGCTGAGAATGTTTTTTTAACAACCCCTAGATTTAAAAACTCTCATTTTCAAAATAATATCTTCAAAATATCAAAAACATTATATGGTTTAAAGCATGCTCGAAGAGCTTGGTATGATAGATTATGTACTTTTCTAATTTCTAAAGGTTTGACAAAACGAATAGCTGATCATACCCTCTTTATAAAACGAATTTCTAATGGTGTTTTAGTTGTTAAAATTTATGTAGATGATATTATTTTTGGATGTTGAAAAAGTTCATTAAGTATTTATTTTTCTAAAATGATGCAAAACGAATTTGAAATGAGTTTAATGGGTGAAATAAAATTCATTAAAGGATTTCAAATAATTCAAAATAATGATGGGATTGTTTTGACTCAATTTAAATATACTATATATCTTCTAAAACATTTTGGATTGGATATCACTAAAAGTAGTGACACTCCCATTAGTACCACTTGTTAGTTGGATCTTAATGAAGTTGGAAAATCCATTGATCAAACCACTTATAGAAGATTTATTGGATGTTTATTCTACTTAACTGCTAGCCATCATGATATTATGTCTAGTGTGTATATTTTTTCTTGTTTTCAATTAAACACTAATTAAGCACATTTAAATGTTGTAAAAAGAATTTTCAAATACCTTAAGCATACACACAATCTAGGACTGTTCTATCCAAAAGGAAAATCATTTGAACTAGTTAGTTATTATGATGCTGACTTTGCTAGTTGTAGTTTAGATAGAAAAGGCACCTCTAGAACATGTCATCTTTAAGGAAAGTCACTAGTATCATGGTGTAGTAAGAAACAAAATTTTGTTGTATTATCTATTGTAGAAGCTGAATACATAGCTACAGATAGTTGTTGTGCACAAATTTTTTGGATGAAACACACATTACTAGACTATGGATATCAATTCAGACATGTACCAATAAATTGCAACAACAGAAGTTCTATTAACATTTCAAAAAATCCTGTTTCACATTCTAGGACAAGACATATTTATGTAAGACATCACTTTTTGAGGGATCATTATCAAAAAGGTGATATCACTTTGGAATTCATTGGCACAGAATATCAACTTGCTGATATATTTACTAAAACATTAAATTATGCGAGATTAGATTACAACATACATGATCTTGTCGTGATCAATCCTAAATATATATGTTACTAGTCTTACTTTTAAATACTTTACTACATTTTTACTATACTGTTTCATGATCATGGTTTCTCAGTTACTGTATCATGCTTACGGTCTCACAGTTAACACTTCATGTTCATGGTATGTCCCTCACTGTCTCAACGTTACTGAACAGTTCACTGACTGTCTCATTGTGACTAAAAAGTTTACTCACTGTCTCACCGTAACGAAAACTGACTGTCTCACAGTGACGATCATCCATCATCGCACCATAACGAATACTCACGGTCTCACCGTGAAGATTATTTATGCATTTAGTATAACTCGTATCATGGTAATTTTTATTTCACTGCTATTTCCTTTCCCATGTTTTTATTTTTATGAAGTTTGACATTCCAAAATGATAAAACACAAAAGTTTTCACTCGATTCCTCACTAGAAGTCTCTCCCACTCACTCTTTCCAAACCCTCTCAACCTTGAAACCATTATCTGCTTCTCTCTCACTAGAACCTTTTGTGGATGCCAAGGATGAAGAATCCATTATCACCCTCATCTGAGAAGCGCCGCTCGATGAAACATAAGAGAGTACCGAATCTTGCACCCGAAGGACACCTGAATCAAAATCTAGTAAGTCATACTATTGTTCATGAGGAATAAGATTTCCCTGAGTGGATGATATCTAGAAAATATATTGTTTTAAAAGTTTTGAGAGAACAATGCTATATGGAATGGTTCTCTAGAAAGGATATACCAATTTACCAAAGGGTAGTATCTCAGTTTTATCAGTATGCTCAATTTTCTTTTGATGGTGGTGAAAGTTTTTTTGTAAGAAGCTGGGTCAATGGACAAAGATTCTACTTCTCATCGAGGTTATGTGATGCATGCCTAAGGATTCCTCACGAAGGGATTTGTGATGATTATCAAAGAGATACCCCTCCTACAATCAGTATCATTGAGATGGAAAATGCTCTAGAAACCTTAACAAGAAATGTCACCAAGATAAGGTCCATAGCTACTGAACTGAATGGGGAGAAGAGACTATTTTTTATGTTTGTTCAGAATCTGATTAGCTCGATTAAGGGTTACATTGCTGTTTTGAAGTATCAGGATGTTTTCATGATTCATCTGATGAAGAATGGACACAAAATTAATATGTGAAAATATATCATTCACCATATTTGTGAGTTGATTAAAGTCACATCAATGTCTACTTCCCAGTTTTACTCAAGGATGATCTCAACCAACCATGTTTCTAAAGAAGAAGTTGGAACAAATGAATAAGTTCTTATGGATTTTGAATATTGCCTATCTAAAACTAATTTCAAAAGGATGAAGATCAACTGGAACCCTTAGAAGAAGGAGTGGGTTGAAGATAATGAAAAGGATTATGAAAAGTTCATTCCTGTTGATTATCCAACATGGCCAAAGGACCTTACTGATCTGGGTTTGGAACCAGATGAAGTAGCTGAGTATTCAGAAGAAGAAGAATATGAAGAAGAAGAGGTAGCTGAAGTACCTAATAGAGAATAAGATGGTGTTGAAAAGGAAAGGACTGTTACTCCTCCCATTTTTATTGAAGAAGAACTTCTTGTCCCTAGAGATGATGTAAATCTGGAAACTCAACGTAAGGCTGCAAGAGATTTAGTCATCCCAGAACCTGAGCAGCATGTGATCGAAGAAACATGTCAAGAAGACCTACCTATTATGGAAGAAGCTAATCATGAGGAAATAATTGTTTGGGAAGATGAAAATAAAGAAGAACTCCCAGAAGAGAAATATGTTCCTGAGTTTATACCCTCTACTGAAGAGAGGATGGAAATTGACATTCTTTTGGAAAGGCAAGAAATTGATGAGGATATTAGAGCTGATCCTATGGATCTAAACCAAGTACATGAGCCTCATGTTCCAGAAAAGGATGCACCTGTTGAGGGGGAGGAACCTCAAAATCTTGAGATTAATGAAGTTGTTGATGATGCTGAGTCTTTTGGAGAATCTCAACTAACTGACTCTTTTTCTGTGTACACTCTGTATGAATTCCATAGCTTCTATGATGTGACTGAATCTCAGCAGGTGAATGGAACTAGGATTTATCTTTCTTCTCTATTTCAATTGATGTCATTCACACACCTTGATCCTCAATCTGAAATTTGATCTGAAATTAAATCTGAACTGCAACCAGACCTTGAACCTGCACTTGTACCACTCCCTTCACCTGAAACATTATCGGAGCATCAATATTTTGTCTGTAAAGAAGATTTATAAGTCTTTAGAGAGGCTATCTTACCTGGAGTGGAGATGATTATGTCCTCTCAACCTCTTCATGTGACTCAACTGTGTTAGGATGATGCCTCTCTACTTTTGGAAAACATTATTCTGCACCTTCAACCCAAGATGATCAATGAAATTCATGAAGTAAGAGTTGAAAACATGCTTCTTGGTAATGATGTTGAAACATTGAAAGTAATGGTTGAAAACCTATAGAATGAAGTGCATTCTAGATCATAGCCTGCTCCTGTTGCTGCTTCTCCTGAACCTTCTATTTCCAACATTTCTCGAGATATTGTGTCCCAAATGAATCCCTACTTGTTATAGTTTGATGAAAATATTGGAGAAAGGCACACACCGCTATTGCACCGAAAGAGAGAGCTTGTAGAGAACCTAAATAAGCTTACAGATGAATACACTGGTTGTCTTCAAAAAGTCTTGAACAAGCTAAAAGATCTAACCGAATCTGTCAAGGATTCTCCTCCCACTGGTCAAACCTCTATTCCTTCATTGGATCTTTCTCTTCTCAGATCTATAATCAAGGAAGAGATTCAGAATGCCTTCAGTGGTTATGATTTGACTCCTTTAACTGATGTTGTTATGAACAGTGATCGGGCACTTGACTTGGTACAAATTCATTCCAAGATTTCCATTGATTATCAATTGGAAATAAATAGGTAGAAAGATTTCTGTCTCACCTAGATTTTATCCATATCTAATATGACAAATCACTATATGTATCTTGTAGAAAATTTGAAAATAACTCCTCTGACATAGGCCTTCAAAACACAAGTTTAGAGACTCATTGAGTTTACCAGATTGTTGGACAAGTTCATGGAAAATTAAGATGATTTTGAAAAGGCAATGCAATATGGTGGAGAAATTATTACATATTTCATCAATATTTTGAAGCCTTACCTTCTTGTCTAGAGCATGGCTATAGTTTCTCCAGCTGCTACTCCTCTCGAACCTAGACTGCTTGCTTTGGCCTCAATTGCCTTGTCAGTTAGTCAAGCTCTTACTCAGAACAGGCCAGTGATTCCTGATCAGCCAAAGACTATTTATTCTATAGCTCCCACATTGGATCCCTCTGTATTTGAAGGTATACCATTACCTTCTTTTTCTACCACCTCTATGCCTTCTTACACATCAGCAACTACCTCGATGGATTCCTCTTCTGCTACTGATAAAGGAAAAGAGACGGCCACATCTTAATTAATCCTAGTGCCTACTTTCTTTTTGATGGGGATGTCATTGATTTTTGTATTTCTACTAACTATTGTATTCTGAACATTTTTAATGATATATGAACTGTTTTCCTTCTACTCTTATACTTTTTGATAATCCCAAATGGTGGAGATATAGTTATGTGATATTCTATTATATGATACTCTATATGTTATTCTATAATATGTTACTATATATGTTATTCTATAAAATTTTATTCTATATGTTATATTCTCTATAGTTGCATATCATTTGTACTTTACCCATACATGATTTGTGATCATCAAAAAGGGGGAGATTGTTAGACTTTTTATTTATTAATCATGTTTTACTGATCACAAATCTCAATAATAATTACACCAAACTCGTATATAATATCAATAATGTGTATTTATGTTTAAATATATCTCATACCTTATAATGGTTAAGCACAATTCATTTTATGCATATTACTGTTTATGTCTGAATACAGTTATTTGCCTAAGTACAAGACACCGTGACACTTGACACAGTAAGTCAGACACTGTGAGCAAGACACGGGCACCATGACAAGTGATACACTGTGAAAAGTGAGACATCGTGACAAGTGATACATTATGACCAATGAGACACCGTGACCACCAGATACCGTGACACAAGACACTAAGAACAAACATAGTTAGCCAGACACAGTCATCTAGAAACCATAATCCAGTCACCGTGACCCAGACACCGTGAGGAAGACACCGTGACAAGGTCATACCGTGAAGGGGACACTATGAAGAAGGCACCGAGAAAAAATACCGTGAAGGACACACCATGAAGAAGACACCATGAAGGAGATACAGTGAATGAAATACCATGAAGGAGAACTCGTTTTCATAAAGAATGTGACACCGTTTCTTAAACTCTGTTGTTGTTATACTATTTAACTTTTTAACGGTCATATTTGATGACTTTAATGAACTTAAATAATTGATGTTTATTTTTAGACATAGTACATGGTACGAGGCAGAAAATACATGGAACCTGTCAGCTAACACTCATGCATTCAAAGATAAAAGTGAAGTGTTCCCATGAGGAAGAACACACGTGACAACTCAAGAATCAGAAGTGCACTGTACTGAAAAGAAAGACAATCTTGAGCACAAAAGTGAAGAACACATTGCATGATCTTCAAGAAATTCTTTGTCCCATACATGAAATCCAACAATCCTGAAGAACACTCTAAGTACATTGGAATCAAGTGCATATAATCACTCAGGAAGAACACAAGCTGACCCATGACAATATGTTTTTCAACAGAACAAATAAAGAATGACTTAGAAGCATTTCTGCTGAATCAAAGCAGTCCAGAGTTGCACAGCTAATCACTAGAGCATTATAAAAACATTTCTACTTACATAAATTGATTCATTATTTAATTTTTTGAGAAGTGTGAATACTCTGTATATTTTACACACACACTGTCTTTTTCACCGAACTGGAGGACTTCAAAGTCCTCACACCAAACCTTTTAGTCCTGTTTACCCAAATAAACTGTGGAAGAGGTCCCTGTGTGGACTGATCATTATTTGTTTTCCCATGACAATTGTGCTAGAGGTCCCTGCGTGGCCTGGACAGTCTATGAACTGTTGTTAACCTTGATCCACGGTGTGGATCAAAGTTTATTTATATAAACAGCTTGGTGGGAGGTGATCACCAAGTAGAGTGGATTAGGTCTCAGCTTGAGACTGATCCACTTATTTTACATCTGCTGTGCATTCTTAAATTAGGTTTAAAATATACTATATATATTATATTCCACTACTAATTACTTTGAAATACAAATCTATTGTAAAGTTACTTTGATAGTTAATCTAGAATGTGTTTGAAACTATTGTAAATCAGTAGATTAGTTTAAAAAGCTAATTTAATCTTCTGATTAAATTAACTGAGACCTAATAAATCTTTTGAAAACCTAATTGAACTCTTACAGTTTTACAAATTCAATATATTTTAACTTGTTTTGTGAATTGGTGATTTTAATAGAAATAATTTTTAACAGAAATTTTTATTGGTACTCAATTCACACCCCCCCTCTTGAGTATCCACTCTGACCAACATACACCTTCTCTCAATATCCTCCAACATGGATAGATTGTTATATATACCCTCACATAAGATTATTAGATTAAATAATGAGACATTTTCTATTAAAAATAAAATTTTAAAAATTCTATATATAAATTTAACTCTATCAAGGACTTCAACACAATAAAAATACTATTTTTATGATCTTCCATGTACTAGGAATTTATAAGGATATTATATATAATGGCTACCAAAAATTATGTAATGTAATTTATACGGACATTAAACATTCGATCCATATAGATATTAGGGAATTTTTGTATATAAAATCCATTATTATGAATTAAGAGCGTCTATATCATGTACAAAATCCATTCATGGGAATAGCCTCTTATTTGAAACTTTATTACTGATATTATAATAAAATTTAATTCAATTATCATTATATATACACTTATAGTACATTAAACTAGTGATAAACACGTGGAATATAATACATTTCAAGATCAATATGATGATATATTCTAGACAATAATATCAGTAACATAGTAGTTTTCCATTATTTATAAGTGAGATATATATTTCACTACATGTTAATAAAATTTGTCTTATATAACTCTAATCCAAATTATCTTATAAATGATTTATTTATTAATCTAATTCAATTACTTATATTCAAAAAAGTGGTCTTTTGTATTAGTGTTTATCATGACATGAGATCAATTTAACCCATTACCCCACCAACTGGGGGAAATCTAATAAACTATATTGAAAATAAATCATCATATTCTGAAATAATAGATATAAAATCATCCTATTGTTTTCCCCACATATATGAAAAAATATCCAATTATTATTTAATAAGACACATATTTGGGAAGTTTCATTAACAGTGATTTCTTATATATATATATATATATTTAAATATAAGTTCAATTATTGATTTTTCATTTGAAATTGATTTGAAAATATAAACACTTCATATGGGTCCTAAATAGCAAAATTTTATCCATGAACATTAAATTTTACTAAATAGTTAGTAATTGGATTTAATGGATAAACATTCCTAGAGACAAATATTTCAGAAGAGTGTTAGACATTGTAAAAACATGAGCATTTAAAATAAGTACAGTATGTTACATAGAGTACATAAAAAGGCACCACTAGGTTTAAAATTTATTTTTCTGTATAATATGATTTTTAATATTAATTTGGATAATATATTATATTGAATTTTATTCACATTTTATTACATTTATTTTAAAAAAATGAAACTATTGAAGACAAAATATAAAAATTAACGTATGGTGAAATTTCGTTTTTTTTTTGAAAATAACATATTTTCGATGATGAGTGAATAATGTTTTCTTTTGATGAAAATTGTATGATTCCTAAGAATATTAGAATATTTATTATTTTATATTTAATTAAAAATTAGTAGTATCTCTCAAAAAATTATTAATCCACATTTTTTCATTACAATAAATTTTAATGTTTAAATTGGTATAAAATATTTTATTTATTAAAAAAACATTTTCTTGGAAAAAAATTTATTACAATTACAATTTTGTTTAAAATAATATTTTTAATATTTAGATATTTAAACCATATTTTTAATGATGATGTTAAATTATGGTAAATAATTCTCCTTTTTCTCATCATGAATATTAATCATAGTAAAATAATTACCATAGTAATGGTTCAATTATATAATTTATCTTAAAACAATGTATTATTGTCTTAATGATATATAGAAATTTATTTTTGTTGAATTTAATTAGAAAAATATTAACTTATGAACTTTATTGAATGTATTGTGAGTCTAATGTCTAAGAACATAAAATATATAATATTTGATGAAGGTTTTAATAAAACACTTTCTATTAGTTATAAATATCAATAAAGTGTCAAAATTTGGAAAATATAAAGTTATTAAATAATATTATTTATTATATTGTGAATAAATAATTTATATTCAAGATGGTTTGTTATTTTAGGTTTTTGGTTACTAATTTATTACCTTAAATTCTTGTTCAACAGTAATATAATTTGTCTTCAATTTAAAAAATAAATGATTTTAAAAACATTAAAAGAAATACAATTTTAATATTTTAGAGTGTTCCACATATTTTTAGATAAATGTTACATATTTTTTATATTTAAAATTATAATATTATTATTCCATCACTATCTAGGTGTCATTAATGTCAAATTAAATGAACAGTTCCCAAACTGACCATAACAGTATTTTATAGTTAATAATATTTTTTTAAATGATTCAAAATTTATTAATATTTTATCCTCATATATGTGAATGGGATATTATTAAATTTTTCATACATGGTCCATTTATAGGTAAATTTTTCATTTTTTGTAACATTTATAACCATTCACATTTAAAAGAGTTGTTAACATGCTTACTATTACAAATAGGAAACAATTGATTTAATCAAAATGATGTGTTCTTAAATTTAAAAAAACCTATATAAGTTTCATTGGATGATTTTAATTCATCCCTGGATAAATTTTTTATTAATTAATAGACACATGGAATAATTTTTCATCATAATGAATAAATTAAATGTTTGATCATTCTTGAAATTCAATGTGTATAATACCCCTCCCTTATAAAATTATTCACCTCATTCATCCATCATAAAGTAATTTTATCAATATAGTTCAACCATTCCCTCAAATAATGACTTATTTAAATTCTTAAAAACCTTCTTGAGGTACTTTTCTTCCAAAAATAAAATTCATAAATTCTCCAAGATAATATCTAAATGAGATCATCAAAGAAGAGGTAATCACAATAACAAATAACTTTCATTTTTTACATATTCATTACCTCATCTATGGTTATGAAATTTGTAATAAAATAGTATTTTTAGTACCATTAATATAATAAATTTTTATTTTGATTATCAAATAACTATTATTAAAATCTCCAAACCATAAACATTATATTCAACTTCAACATACTTTCGTATATTCCCAATGTTTGTTTTAGTTTAGAGTATTATAGAATAAGGCTACAAATAATATTAACAACCCAAATCATACAAAGTGGATACTAATAAAATAGTGTCAATATCTTCCATATTTCAAATGTTTTTTTAATAATACATGTATTCATTTGATTAAATATCTTCGCAATATTCATCTTTCCTACTTTGTTTCTCATTCCCATCCTTAAAATATGAGATTAAAACATTAAAACATAGTATGAAAACAAACTCATCATTAGTGGACATGAATGTGAAAGTAACAATTAGTACATTGATACATATAAACATATGAATTCATATTCATAATATATACTTTTATCCAATAAAATTTCATATACATTCTTTGGTAAAACATGATATTTTCACAAAACATCTAAAATATAAATAAAACCATGTAATTAACTTGTGGTATTAAATAGATAACATTTTATCCTTTACGACGACAATATTATTTGTAACCCTCACTTTTACACTACCATTTATCCCTCATGGATACACTATGATGTAACCCTCACATTTTCACTTTGAATAACCAATACAGTCAACTTCCAACTTAATCATACCCAATTCATTAGAGATATATATACATCCCCAAATTATCATGATAAATTATCATGAATAATAACATAATAATAAAATAATAATACTCTATTCATAAAGTATTTTCTTTTAATTTTTTAAATAATTAAATTTTATAGATGATATTTAAAAAAAAGTCCCTTATCTCAGAGCCACCTTTATTGAATTTTATTTAAAAAACCCATTATAATGGTTTAAAGAGTGTTATTAATATTTTAATGACCTATATAAATGTTTATAATTTCTTATATGACTCTATTATTTCAAATTTCCACCAATTTATTAATAATATTTGGTAATTTCCATTAATTCTGGTGCGTTCATTTCATTGTTTTCATGGTTGGTTTGTTATGGATTTTATTATTGAATGGATAAAAAACAAACGAAGTTGGAATTTTTTTTCTATTTCAATTAATATTAAATTATACAATATTTTTTTTATAGTTTTTGAAATGCGGCTAAATCATTTGATAAAATATTATTGAAAATGATTTAATTTATATTCACAGTTTTTAACGACCATCATAGTCTTATAAAATAATATAGAATGTAATGGTTATATATTGGATCCGGAAAATTATATAACATAAAATATGTATAATAAAATTTTATCTAATGATAATATTTTTTTTATGACCATCTTTGATAGTGATAATGAATAATAAAGTTTTATCATCCACAATGGAGGTAGAACAACACATTATAGATGATGTTCTCATTTTTAGAATAAAATGGGGAGGAGTTGGGGTTTGATGATAAATATGTCCATAATATGATCAAATTCAAGAATATGTAAGTTAATTTATATTTCAAAACACTTGGATTAGAGTAAACTATGTGAAAATAAGAAAAAAAAATACATTAATAGAAAAATAAAAGAAAATGAAAGTGGATTTTACCTCATGAATTCTTATCATTGATAACCTCTTTAAGGCACTTGGTTTTGGACTTTTAGTGAAACCGGTATGTGTTGATTGTGAGGAAGAGGATTGAAAGGAATAGTTAGTATAAATTAAAAAACCTTAAAGTATTCTATGAATAACTAGAAGAGGCAGTGAGTGTGGTATGTATAGTGGAGGTGAAGAGTGTTTTTTGAATCTTTTATATATTAGATTATTATTTTGTCACAACACACTGAATAGTTTCAGAATTATGAGTAAATTTATAAATATAATGAAGTATATTTCTAGATTATGGTGAATCCATCATGAATGATGTTTTTAATTCAACTATTTTGACTATAATTTTAATATCATTAATTTATGTATTTCACTATTCACTAATAATTCATCAATTTTAGACAAATCCCAAAAATTCTACCAAAGAATTTTTTTCAATGTATATTTTAAAAATGAACCCTGTTTAATGAAAATAATTTTCTGTTTATAGGTAATTTAATTTTTAAATAAAATGATAATTTACTAAAAAATTATAATTTTAAAACTATAAATGAATTTTTAACAAATTTAAAACATAATTATTGTCTCATAAAATTTTCGTATAATCATATGATAATAGATTATTAATATATTAATCTCTTTTAGAAATTTATATTTATAATAAATCATTAAATTAAATAAAAAATTATCAATAAACATTTATGTTTAACAAAAATACCATCACTTAATTTATCACTTTCAAAAAAATTATTTAATTAATATTATATATAAATATATAATAATTTCGCATATAAGATAATGAAATTTTATTTATAAATTCGTAGTTGAGGATGCTATTTTATTTCTATAGGCCCCTTAATTTTTATATATACCACTTATTTCATTATACATTTAAAATTAATTTAACTATTTAATTTTAGAATAAAATTTTTTAATTTATAATTACCTAAGTTGTTAAACTCTCTAAAAATATCAAGAAATTGCATCCCCATTATTATTATTATTATTTTAAAACACGTTATAATAACATTATCTAAAAAGATTTTCATATTCCATTGCTTTTTCTATATGTAGGTGGTTTCTTGAAAAAATATCTTAATATGGTGAATTACCTTATTCCCCCAATCATGTTATATACGATCTAGAATCCAAACTTGTTTCTCTTCATAATAAGATTATACTTCTTGTTGAACTAATTCTAGGCTCAAAACATGAGATGAATCTGGAACAAAGTTTCTTAACATCAAAAAATGAATAACATTCTATTCTTGAGATAAAACTGAGGAAAAGCTATTGGGTAAGAAAATGGTCAATATTTCTCTAGGATTTCATAAGTTACAATGAACCATAGACATATAATTCCTTTCTTACAAAAATTAATTCCAATTTTCGAATGATATATTTTATGGGAACAATTATCACATACCTATAAGAAAAGTATTTCCTCTTTATATTTTCCAAAATTTTCTTCTTGCACTGAGCAATACTCGTATGTTTCATGATAATATTCACTTTCTCTAACACCTCCTATACAAATTATGAACCCATCAAAAAATTTTCTGCAACATCATTAAAAACTAAAGTATTTGAACCCCACTTTCTATATAATGCCTCAAATGGAGACATCAATCAACTATAATGAAAAATGTTATTATTAGAAAACTAAACTAAAGAAATATAATGATCACAACTTCCCTTTCAATCCATTCAATAAGATTAAATCATACCATCCGATTTCTGATTTGATCATTCTGTGTGTCCATCTGATTGAGAATGGAAGGACATGATGAAATTTAATTCAACTCCCAATGACTTCTCAAGGCCTTTCCAAAATTTATAGGTGAAAAATGTTATCATGTTCCTATAAAATATAGAGAGAACTCCATATAACCTTAAAATATCATTACTATAGAGTCACAAAATAAAATCTTGATAATAATTATGTCTAATAGGAATAAATTGAGATGATTTAGTCAGTCAATAAATAATAACCCAGAATGAATTAATACCTTGAGATGTATTTGGTAGTCCCATAACTAATTCAATGAATATAATATCCCATTTCCATTCTGGAACAAGAAAAGGATGACTGGTCCCCTTAAGTTTATTACCATCTTTTTTAAACTATTTACATGTCATAAATTTCATGGTAAAATCAGAAATTTTAATATTCATTCAATCCCATAATTAATAATATCATTGGTATCAATACATCTTACTGCTTTAATGATTAACAGAAAATAGGGAACAATGATATTCACATATCAATTTTTTATCAAACTAAGAATCAAAAGGAACACATAATCTATTTCCAAATATCATGGATCTTCTTTTACCGACAATATAATTATGAATTTTAACTTTTATAGGAAATTCTACCTTTTTCTGAAACTCTCAGTCCTCATTCTTTGATGTCTAATCATATAGGAGATAGATGAATAATTTGATACCTAATGTAATATAGAGTTTTATCTTGTACCAACAACATCGAAGAAAAATTTAGTCAAATAATTAATCAAGTGGTCATATTCTAGTCCTAAAATGGTTCATTTGGAATGAATTTTTTGATTCAAATAATCCTATAATTTTTTTCCATTTCTAGGGTGGTAATTAATCATATAATACATATCCTTTATTAGTGTGATCCATGATCAATGCCTAATGATAAATTCCTTATGAATAAATGTATAATTTAAAATTATATGGTTAGAATATATTTCTTATTTAGAACCATATAAATGATTCCACCGTATTTTGAAATTGAAAACCCCATCTACTAATTCAAAATCTTGTGTGGTATCATTTAACTCGTGAGGTTTCATTTGTATTCAAATATAAGAGAATACCTTATAATTATTCATTAAAAAACAACCATGTCCCTTCAATGAAACAACACTACAGATGTGAAATCCCTATTTATAGAAGGTAGGAAGATAATTGGAGGATTCATCAACATTTTATTTAGTTCCTGAAAGCAAAAAACACATTTATTTTCCCTAATAAATTTAGTCACATTCCATGTTAACATAGTTTATGGGCTGGATAATCATGCATTATTTTTAAAAAATGTGTACAATAGACTACTAAATCAACAAAAAAATTAATATCATTATCCTTATTAGGTCTTCATAATTAATCAAAAAATTAATTTTAGAGGATAAACTGTTATACCATATTTATTTAAAATGATCCCATGAAAAAAAATTGTTGTAACCAAATATCTTATTTGTTAAATTTCCCATATAAATTTTATTTATTGAGTGTTTAGAGTAAAATAATCAAATGCTTTTTCTTGATCCTCATATCATTTGGAAAACATTATTATATCATCAATAAAAAACAAAAAAACATATTCAAATTTTAATTGAATATTATGTTCATAAGATCCATAAATTCAATATAAGAATTTTTTAAACCAAATGGAATAAAAATAAATATATTTTCTATTTATAGTATAGAAAGATGTTTTTTGATTTCATCCTCCTTCATATTCAACTGATGGTAAGTATATATGTTGTCTATATGGTAAAAATACTACGCTCCGTATATATAATTAAACAAATCAACAAAATAATTCAATAGATAATGATTCCTAAAATTTATCTTATTCAAAGATCTATAATCAATGCAAAAACACATGGAACCATATTTATTTTTAATGAAAAAACAGGCGCACCACATGGTGTCGTTCTAGGTTGAATGAAACCATTATCAACAAACTAATATAACTATATTTTCAATTCAATATGATCATATTGATCAATTCAATAAGGGTGTTTGAAATTGGCATAGAATCAAGAACTAACTCAATAGTAAATTCAACTTCCCAATAAGGAATAAATCAAGGGAACTCATCATAAAATAACCTCAATGTATTCCTTCACAACTAGTACATCATTAATATAAACAGTTCCGTTGTTTTAAAAAATATGGAAAAAAATAACTTTTATTTCCATCGTTTAACAGTTTCATGTCTTCCTGATATGTTATCAATGGTATGGGATAATTCTTAAATTAAATATAGAAATCAATCAAGAAAAAACTTCATTTGATGATCCATAAATCTTAGAATGATAAAATGAAATCCATTACATTCCCATAATAACAAAAAACTCTCCAAATAGAATAAAAAAAGTGTTTAGAGGTAATTTCAGTCCCTATAAAACAATAAAAAGTTTCATATAATTTTTTTTTGCCTTAATATTTCTACATGGGGTTTTAGCAATAATATCTCGTTTTATTTCAAGATGTGAAATTTCCTAATCACTGGAAAATTTATGAAAAATAAAATAATATGTAGACCCTTATCAAAAAAGACATTATAAAAATTTTAGTAAACAAACAATGTACCTATTACCACTTCATTGGATTTATCAACATCTTAAATTTTTGTAACGAAATATCTAATTTAACCTCCCTACTTATAGATTGGTTACTTCTCATCATTCAGTTATTTCTTTTGGAAGGTTCTTTAATAATGACCCATCTCACCATATTTATAACTACTTAATGTTTTTATTCGAATTAAACATACCACTACAAATATAATTTACATTGAAATATAGGACTATATTTCTAAGCATACCACATCAAAAACATCTCTCGAATTTATAAAGGCATTCCCAATGATTCTTTTTACCATGCTTCCCAAAAAAATTGAAAATTAATTTTCTTAACTTCAGATTTATTTGAATGACTATTTCTAAATGCATTCCATGATTACATATTCTTATTTCTCTTATTTTCAAAGTACACATGATCATAGGAAAATATATTTATACTCCCTTAACACATCAAACATGTTTCCCAAAACATTTAAATTAATGGGAGGCCAAAATACCTTTGATATCTCATCATCAATAAAGAGTAAAATCGATTGATATTACAATCAAGATCACAAATAAGAATTGAATAATAAATATCTTATCTGGTGAATATTTATTTATCTTATTCAATATTATCTTTTTATCTGTATTTCAGTTAATGGATTTTGTTTCCCATCCTATGTCAAACTACATTAAGAAAATATTATTCAACGAAAATATTCATAAATTCAACTCATTAAAAAACATTGATATCCTTTTTACATATAATATTATTGAACATTGACTACTATTGGTCAGCATCGCCTTCAAAAAGTAAAATATAATTACTAAACATTTGATTATAAGAACACGAAATGACATTAAATATATTTTCAAGGGATCTAATCGACCCATTATTCACTACAATTTCATTAGATCTACTGAATGAATGTGTGTGTTGACTCATTAAATGATTATCTATCATCATTACCATTTTTTATAGCTCTGGTTTTCCTCCGACATGGCGTTAATATTCCACCTATAGCATGCATCAATAGATACATCACTATCAAAAATTAATCAATTCAAATTCGCACAAAAATTATATTGATATTTTTACAAACATCATCCTCGAACTGACTTCTTACTTATATTCCATGTTTCTTCTATGGAAAACCATTCAAAACATATGTATATTTCTTGGAGAAAATGGTAGTATTCAGATTCTCTATCATTTCAAATCAACCATAGAGTAAAAATTTTATTCAATAATACATTAATTAATTTAATGAATAATCTTCACAGTATTCATATTGGATTCATCATTTATATTATCGATCCTTAAACTATATGAAAAAAATTAAAAAAATTGATGAGAAAAAAACTAATGTAAGGGACATAAAATTGAAAGGAACTCTTATTCCATTAATACATATAAACAAATGAATTCATTTTCATAGGATATACATTTCACCAATTAATATCTTATACTTAATATGTGAAAACATGATATTTTCATATATCATATAACACATAAATAACACTATGTAGGTAACCCGGATTATTAAATAATTACTATTGATACCCTAGTCAATACTATATTATTTGTAACCCTCATGGATACCTTAAAATGTAACCCTCAGAGCTAACTTATGATGTAACCTTAACAAATACCCTTGGAATAACCCTTATGGTCAACATCCATCACAAACATACCTAATGAATTAAAGGGAGATATTTTTCCAACCCTTGGCCCTAAAAAACTACAAAATACAACAAAATAATCATAAAACAAGAATACATATATCATAAAATAATCCTTTATAATTTCATAAAAATTTAAATTTAAAAATAAGTCCCTTTACTTAGGTTCATCTAACATAAAATGTGTTGAATAATCATGTATAATGGTTTAATAAATATTATGAAGATATTAAAAAACTTTTATCATGTTTATGGTAACATATATAACCATATTATAACATATTTATAACCAATTATTAAATATATTTTTTTATTTAAAACATTTGGGTGTGTTCTTTTCATTGATTGCATGGTTGGTTCATTGTGAATTTTCATATTGAAAGGAATAAACACACATAAGTGGAATGGAATTGAACAATTATTCTTCTATAATTTCAAATGATACATTATATCATTTTTTCTGGTATGAGGATTAATCATTCGATTAATAAGTACTGAAAATGTTTTTATTTATTTTGGTTGTTTTTACGACCCCACTACTATATATATTTTATTTTATATTATGTTTATATATTGGGTCTAAAAAATTATATAATATATGATATGTATAATACAATCTAATTTGGCCATAATAATTAATTTATTATTAGGCATTAAGGTTGTAATAGAAACTTTATGTGTGTCGCCCATGATGGCGGTAAATTGACACATCACAAATGATGTTCTCATTTTTATGATAAAAGGAAGAGGGGAAAGAGATCGAATAGGATTTTTTACGTTAATGTGATAAAATATAAATATATATATGTTAAAATATTTTCCATTACACTTGGATAATTTTAGGTGGAGTGAAATAATAAAATAAAATAAAATAAAGTGAATGATGATTTTACCTCGTGAATTATTCTCATTTAGAACCTCCATTAAGACCTTATTTTTGGACTATTGATGAGAATAAAATTCCATGGACAAGGGGAATAGGCTTGGAATGGGAATTGGGTAGAAATTAAACAAGTTACAAGTAAAGACCTAGAAATTATGTGGAAATGTTTTTCTTATATTCATGGGAATTTTACGAGTCTGCAGTTTCTGACGGCGCTTGATTCTTTGACCCGGTGTGCCCGGAGTAAATTTATGAAGTTTTGTTCTAGTAAGTTTGGTAAATCTACAAGCGGTATTTTATATCTTTGGAACTGATGCTCGGAACTGGAATCTGAGGGCACCGTTGAAATCACAAATATGGTGATTTCTTAGTGAGACCTTCACCGTAGTTGCGTTCTGACGAGAATGAAAGTTAGTTTTTGGGGTTTTTAATTATATTAAATAAAAATAAAGTGTTGTATTATTTTAATTTGTGGCGGTTTAATCTTCCAATGGGTGGTTGGAGGTGGGGGCCACGACACCAAAACCTCCATGGGAGGTTATGGTGGTGGGGCCCACCCACGCATAACCTATCTTGGGAGGATATTTTTAGTGGTTCCCACCTGAGCTTCTTAACCCCTATTTAACACCCCATTTAATTGTCGAGACCCTTGGACTCCACTAAACTCCTCACAAAGGTGGTAGAAACTCTTTAACTTTCCTATTTAAATATTTTAGCTAACACCAACCATTAATTAGAAAAGTTGTTTCATATAATTAATCACAAGAATTTGAATGGTTGTTCCAACAAATAAAAGAAAACTTCATTAATTATTTTTGGTTGGTAATATGGTGGAGCTTTGGGGAGAGTATGAATTCCCCCACGATGAAGGCTTCCTTCACCAACGAAGAACCTTAGGATGAGAGACGAAATCATTGACCATGAAGAACGCCGACGACATCATTTTCGACTCGTCTTCTCCAAACTCTTCCTCTTCTGACATTGACGAAACGACGCCGTCTTTCCACAACTTCATCAATGATTGTCGTCAAACGAGGTAGAGGTTGATTTATTTATGGTATTTACCCTATGTTCTTCATAATTTCATTGTGTACCATGTTGCTGATTTATATCATCTTAATGAGGAGGGCTCGGACCACACAAACATGGTCCGAACCTCCCCCCTTGTTTTTGTTCTCATTGGGTTGATGGCGGAGGCGGAGCAACGGTAGCCGACATTGGGCCGACCATGAAGGAACTGGCGGTGCTCGACCATCGGGTCACCAAGAGGGCACTACACCGCCGTGTCGTGCGGAAGGAGAATCGCGGCCACGACGGGGCTCGGCGGAGGTGTACGGTGCTGTCACGCCGTGAAGAGGCCAGCAGAGGACTGCGGCCAGTGCAAGTCATGGTGGAGGGGCACGGAACCATCGTGCCATGCCGGTGGTGCTGAGAATCTGCAACCAGGATGGGCCACGATAGAGGGGCGCGACGCTAGTGCATTGCGCCGTGGCGGGGAGCAGCTGGCCGCTCAGGCGAGCCGGGATGTGCGGGACCCTGTCAGCTCCAGCCTGTGCTAGACCAGCTCCACTAGGCGGCAATTTCAATCCACCGGAATGGTTCAACCATTCGAGGTCCACTGGTTGCACGCCTCCCCCTGGGCGTGACTAGGGCAGGCTGTCGGGCCGCCTTCGGCCGGGCCGCCCTCGGTTGGGCTACCCTCAGGCCGAACCACTCATGTCAGACCTCCCCTTTTTGTCGGGCCGCCCCCTTGGGCCAGGCCAATTCTTTTGATCGTGTTGGACTCGTGGACTGGGTTGAACTCTGGTGCGGACCAGGTCGGTTTGGGTCGGTCTGACTTGGTTAGACTAGACCCGGACCCGTTGGGGCAATTTATAACTTTTCCCCCATATATTAGGCTATGAGTGTCCATTGGAAGAACCGCCGGTTGCAATGGAAGGCTTGGAGTGAGACGGTTCATTTGGAATACACACGTGATGTTTGGGCATAATTGGAGTATAGTTGGGTTGGTTTTAACCTAAAAACCAACCGGGCCCCTTGGACAGAAAATGACAATAACTAACAGACCGAGCATCCGATTAACGTATCGTCTGTCATGTTGGAACCCTTACGACATGGAAATCTTTGGGGTACTCCTATGAGGAGTTTATTGGCTGTAGATTTATGAACAATATCCTGAGAGCAGATTCTACAAAACTCTAGCACATCGAGTGTGAGGAATCCAGTGGCTGATAGTGAGGCAGAGGTTGGAGACATATCATACAAAGGTCAGCCCTCAGCAATCATATGTGGGTCAGCACATACAGATCCTCTGTGGGTCAGATCTTGTGTGGGTCAGCACTCAGCGACCCTATGTGGGATAGCTCATACGGATCTTGTGTCGTTCATATCCTGTATGGGTCATTGCGGGTGTTAGTACATATCGATCTTGTGTGGTTCAGACTCCGTGTGGTCACATGGAGTGCCTCTTGAGAGAATTAGATGATCTAGCTTCGCGACTAATCATCTTTACTTCACTGAAAATCCTGGTTTGAGCTGAGTTAATGACTTTTGTGTTTTCCTCATGATTGAGATGGGTTACTAAATAACGTAGGTATATGTTCATATACCTAATTAAGGGTTATCCATTGTTTCCGTAATTTATGGTTATCCTTGTTGGATTTTGTGAGACCTTGAGGGTCTTGGGGTCCCTACTGAGTATCATTGTACTCACCATTGCATGGGCTATGCCCGCACCTCGTTGTGTTGTATTCAGATGACGGTCATCGCTAATCGGGACAAAGAGTAGCATAATTGGACGATACACGGAGGTGGACCACTCGGTGAGACGTACACGAGGAAGACAGACGGACTTGGGGTCCTGAGGAGGCCATCTGTACCCACCCTTCTGGTGGAAATTTCAATGTACGACCCAGTAGCTGCTTTACATCTTTTCTTCAGGTGTACTATCTTTTCAGTTGTAGTGTACTTTACTATTGGGATTGTATTTCCAGCCCCCTTTACATTGAGCACAATCTTTTGTATATAGTTTTACTTAGTTTTTTACTTCCAGTTATGTACTCTGTTGTGTTTGTTTACTATTATAATGGAAATGCCTTCCCAGTTTAGGGATTTATGCATTTGGTACTAGTCGTCATCCCCTGGCCTATGGAAGGCGAGCTTGTGGTAGTCAAGATATGGGCCCCAGTGGATGGTTTATGACAAATTGGTATTAGAGGACCCAATTATACTGCAAACATTATGACTCTGGTGTTTATTTTATATTAAGCAATGGTGTTAAGCATATTGAGTGTGGTTTTTAGTTCAGGGAGTCCAGTGTTCGTTCGATGGTCGACATATCCATACACCAGGACCCTGACTAATGATTTCCAAAATAGTGAACGAAAACAATGATTTCATGCGTGTCTTATAATATTTTCGTAAATATGCTCAACCAGGTTAGCTCAGCAGTTATAAACTTTTGAACATGTCAAATCTTTTAATTTTAGGATGCCTCCCTACAGAAGACCAGTTAGTTCCCAGAGAGTCTTATGCTCTGACAGCACACCAAGCAACAAGGCCTCGAGGCAGGGCCCTTTACCAGTGGAGGCACCAGTGGTACCACTTCCCGTTGGGCCACTGATGCCACCAGCCCCAGCAGTAGACGATGCTCGCAACTTGAGCGCGTTGCAGGAGTTCCTGCGCCAGAGACCACCCAGTTTTTGGGGGGAGACGGACCCACATGCGGCAGAGGATTTGCTAGAGGTTTTGGTAAGAGTCATCAAGGTGGTAGGGACACCATCAGACCTCATGGTGATACTTGATGCGAGTATCCTTTAATAAACAGAAGGAAGATGGTAGATCTTGATGCTTCAGGTCCACGACGAGGCTACATTACTCTTGACATACTTCGAGAGCCTTTTATGGGCATAGAATTTACTAGCCACCCTTTGTGCGGTGCGGATACAGAATCTACAACATCTGTAGCAGGGCAGCATGATAGTAGCACAGCACTCGGTGAGGTTCACTGACCTCTCGCACTACTACATAGATATGGGGAAAGACCCATTATTTAGATCTCGTACCATAGAGTAGGGGATCAGGTGAAATAGCAGAGCCTTGATGATCTCCCTCAACAACCTGATGTAGGAAGGGGTGTTAGAGAGAGCCCTCATAGTGGAGATTTTCCTTGCTGAGCAGTCACCAGTAATGAGACCCACCACTAGTTGACAAGAAGCGGAGTCTTATGTAGTTGGCAGTAGAAAAATGGCACAGAGGTCCAAGAAGACCAGACCAACAGGTGGTTGACCGCATGACTTGGGATCTTTTGGGCAGGGCGCACAGATCAGAGACACATATGCAGGGAGAAGACAGTGCTACTCATGCAGCGGGCTGGGTAACATGACATGTGACTGTCCGACCCACCATACAGATGATCAGCAGTTAGTTGAGGGACCATAGAGGCATAGGCTGAGGTTCGATCGAGGTGGTCTGCAGGGTGCAGGTGGATGTGGAAGAGGAGCTGGTCGAGCCGCTGGAGGAGGATAGTGTTTTGAGGTTCTACTGCCACCACCACCATGAGCTCCACCCCGACCGCAGGGAGTAGGTGGAAAAGGGAGAGCTCAGCTTTAGGCAGCTGAGGATTATGACCATAGTTCTCCATGGATGATTCGAGGTACAATCTGTGTCTAATCCACCTTAGTTGCAGTTCTTATAGATACAGGTGCTAGTCACTCATTCATATCCACTTCCCTCATTCGGAGATCGGAGATTCTGACGGAGCCATTGGCTCGATCCTTAAGGCTAGAGACTCTTACGGGAGAAGACTTGACGATTACTCATTGGTTCCGGCAGTATGAACTTACTACAGGAGGCTAGATCTTTGAATGGGATCTCATCGTAGCGGCATCAAGGCCTTACAACGTCATCTTGGGTATGGACTGGTTATCTACAGTCCATGCTCAAATTGATTGTATTAGCACAAAGTGCGGTGTGTCTGCATGGATGAGACTAGGTTTACCTTCAATGGTGGGAATTGAACCTTTTCAGAAAAGGATGGACTTACTCGATAGAGGGGCAACTCATCACTCTCCAGTTGACTTACCTTACCCTCGGAGCAGTAGATGTGGAGAGTACGACTTATCCTGTAGTGGTGGACCAGTACGCGGATGTTTTCCCTAACGTTGTTCCAGGACTACCTCCTCATAGAGAGGTGGAATTCTACATTGATATGAACCCTAGGATGACACCAATATCTAATCCAGCATATCAGATTGCTCCCGCTGAGCTTCGTGAGCTGCGGGTACAACAGGAGGGATTACAGTGAAAGGGATTCATCCGACCCAGTGTTTCTCCCTGGTCAGCCCCGATTCTATTAGCTAAGAAGGTGGATGGGAGCTTGCGACTATGTTTTGAATACCATAGCCTAAACCAAGTGACCATGAAGAAAAATTACCCACTTCTAAGGATTAAGGACCTCTTTGATCAGCTCAAGGGAGCATAATGGTTCTCGAAGATAGACCTCAGATCAGCATATCACCAGCTCAAAGTTTGAGACGAGGAAGTGCAGAAGACGAACTTTAGATTTCGGTATGAACACTATGAGTTCTTGGTTATTCCCTTTGGAAAAACCAATGCTCCATCAGTGTTCATTGTATAATGAACAAGATATTCAATCCATACCTAGATCATTTTGTCCTAGTCATCATCGACGACATTGTAATTCACTCGAATACGGAGGAGGAGCATGCCTACCATTTTCAGGTGGTACTCGAAACACTCCGAGAGCACCAGCTTTATGGTAAGCACTCAAAGTGCCAGTTTTGAATTCGGGAGGTTCACTTCTTAGGAAATGTCATCTCAGAGGCTAGGGTTGTAGTAGATCCAGTGAAGATTGAAGCAGTACTTTCTTGGGAGACACCTGAAGTGTGATTAGAGGTACGAAGTTTCCTTGGGTTATCTGGATACTACCAGATATTCATTACATACTTCTCCAGAGTTTCAGCACCACTATCAGCCTTGACGATGAATGGGAAAAACTTCGTGTGGTCAGAGAGATGCCAGAAGAGATTTCAAGAGATGAGGCAGAGGCTGACTAGTGCCCACATCTTGGGGATTCCAAAGGAGGTCATAGTGTACTTAGTTTACTACGATGAATCAGGGATCAGACTCGGGTGTGTCCTGATGCAGGAGTGAGCTGTGATCGTGTATGGTTCTCGGAAGCTGAGAAAGCATGAGCCGAACTACTCTACCCATGACCTAGAGTTAGCTATAGTGGTCTTCGCCACAATGATGTGGCAGCACTATCTGATGGGTGAACATTTCAAATTCTACTCTAATCACAAGAGTCTCAGGTATATATTCTCTCATAAGGACCTGAACCTGAGATAGCGGTGTTGGCTTGAGTACCTCGAGGAATATGAATTTGTGATAGTCTATAATCATGGTAAGGGGAATGTGGTAGTAGATGCTCTCAGAAGGAGATCAGGAAATCAACTATTATGGCAGGCGACAGAGCAGCTAGATGCCTTATTGATATCATTCATGGATAGGGATAGATCAGCCTATCTACAGTCTCTTATAGTCACTCTTCCACTTCTTCACTGATTCATGGAGGCGCAGCATCGAGACACTGACTGTGAGACGTGACGTGCTCATATATCCACAGGGAAGGCACCTGATCGGTTTTCTAAAGGAGGGGAGCACGTCATCCTCTTCAGAGGACGTACAATGGTACAGGTTGCACTTCAGAAGGATGTTTTGAGGGACTTCCACACTTCTACTCTTTTGGTACATCTAGTAGTGTAGATGATGTACTAGTCCCTTCGACAACATCACTAGTGGCCAGGTATGAAGAAGGCAGTAGTTGAGCTTGTCTCACGATGCATCACTTGTCACCATGTGAAGGCAGGCCACTAGGTACCAACAGGCTTGGTACAACCCTTAGAGGTCCCAGAGTGAAAGTGGTATGGGATATCCATGGAATTTGTGATGGGTCTTCCACATATATCTATGAGTCATGATTCGATATGGGTGATCATTGACCGACTCACCATGTCAGCCCATTTTCTACTGATCAGAGAACAGGGCTCAGTAGAGATCTTGGGACGGCACTATGTGCAAGAGATTGTGCGTTTTCATGGTGTACCTTATTCTATTGTCTCTGACCATGATGCATGGTTTACATCCTGGATATGGAAGGAGTTGCAGGAGGCTTTCGAGAAACAACTTCACTTGAGCACCACCTTCCATCCCCACAGAGATGGTCAGACTGAGCAGACCATTCAAAACCTTTAGGTCTTGCTACAAGCATGTGTTCTCAACTTTTGTCACACCTGGGAGGATCACTTGCCTTTGGTGGAGTTTGCCTACAACAACAGCTATCACTCCACCATCAGTATGGAACATTTTGAGGCCTTATATGGTCGACCTTGCAGATCACCACTGTACTGGACAGACCTAAGGGAGTTAGCACAAGTGGGACTAGAGATGGTATATGCTACCACAAAGAAGGTGAAGATCATCCAAGAACAGATGAAGACTGCACAGATCAGGTAGAATTCGTATGCCGACAGGATACAGAGACCTCAAGAGTTTGAGGATAGCGACCACATATTTGTATGGGTCTCACCTCGATGAGGTATACAGAGATTTGGCCGAGGTGGAAAGTTATCTCTGAAATTCATCGGACCATTCTAGGTCTTCAACAAATTAGGAAAGTTGTCTTACCGCTTAGCTCTTCAACCTCAGTTGCACCGGGTGCACGACGTCTTCCACATATTTCAGCTGCGGAGATACATTCATGACCCATCCCGTATCATCGACCACAGGGAGATGGACATCGATGATGAGGTGAATTTCATAGAGGTTCTAGTAGAGATTGAGGATCTATAGAATCATTTCCTGCATGGACGGTTGATACCTCTGGTGCACATTCGATGGCAGCACGGGAACCTCCAGGAGTGCACATGGGAGCGGGAGGTTTAGACGCATGCTCAGTACCCCCATTTCTTTCCTTAGTGTGAGTTATAGATTATAGGGGCATAAATCCCTGAGGTGGGGAGAATGTAAAAACCCAGAAATTTCGTGGATTTTTTATTTCTTAAATTCATGAGAATTTTACGAGTCCGCTGTTTCTGATGGCGCTTGATTCCGAGGCCCGGTGTGCCCGGAATCAATTTCTGAAGTTTTGTTCAGGTACGTTCAGTAAACATATGACTGGATTTTATATCTTTTGAACCGATTCTCAGAACTTGAATATGAGGGCACTGTTGAACTCACAGTGTCAGTGATTTCTTAATGAGACCTTCACCGCAGTTTTTTTCTAACGAGAATAGAAGTTATTTTTTGGGGTTTTTAATTAAATGAAATAAAAATAAAGTGTTACATTACTTTTATTTGGGGTAGTTTAATCCTCCAACGGGAGGTTAGAGGTGGGGTCCATGAAACCCCAACCTCCATGAGAGGTTATGGTGGTGGGGCCCACCCGCACATAACCTCCCTTGGGAGGATATTTTAGTGGGGCCCACCCGAGAATCTTAACCCTTCATTATCATCCCATTTAAGTGTGGAGATCCTTGTATTCCCTTTAACACCCCATAAAAGATGTAAAAACTCTTCACCTTCCCTCTTTGATTATTTGAGCCAACACCACACATTAATTAGATGTGTTCTGTGATTTAATTAATCACATGAATTAAAATGGTTGTGCCAGCAAATAATAGACAACTTCATCTATTATGTTTGGTTGGTAACTTGTTGGAGCTTTGGGAAGAGTAGGAATTCTCCCATGAAGAACGCTTCCTTCATCAATGAAGAACCTTCGGACGAGAGACGAAATTGTTTCCCACGAAGAATGCCGACGACATCATCTTCGACTCATCTTCTCTAAACTCTTCGTCTTCCGACGTTGATGAAACGATGTCGTCTTCCCATGAATTCTTCAACAATCATCGTCAATCGTGGTAGGGGTTGATTTATGAATGGGATTTACCCTATGTTCTTTTCCGTTTCATTGTATTCCATGTTTTCGATTGATATCATCTTAACGAGGAGGGCTCGGACTGCACGAACATGGTATGACCATCCCCCCTTGTTGTGGTTCTCATTGTGTTGATGGTGGGGGCAGAGCAACAATAGCCGGCATCGGGACAACCGCGAAGGAACCAACGGCGCAAGGTCATCAGGTCTCCAGGAGGATGAGGCACTGTCGTTCCACATAGAAGGAGAACCATGGCCACGACGGGCCGCGACGAAGGCATGCAGCGCCGTCATGCTTCCCGGAGGCTTGCAGAGGGCCACAGCCAGGGCGGGTGGTACTAGAGGGGTGTGGCACTGTCGTATCGTGCCGTAGGATTAGGGAAGTCGAGGCCATGGTGGGCCACAGCAGAGGGGAGCGGCACTGTCGCGCCGCGCTGTGGCGTGGAGCGGTTGGCCGCCCTGGCCATCCGAGAGGTGCGGGACCCCGTCGGGTCCAAATGTACTGGACCAGCACCCCCAGGCACAGGTTTCGATCAACCAGAATGGTTCAACCATTTGAGTTCCAAGGGGCACGCACCTCCCCCTGGGCGTGGCTTGGGCAGGCCACAGGGTCTCCTTCGGTCGAGCCACCGTCGGCCGTGCCCCCCCTCAGCTGGGCAGCCATCGGCCGTGCCACCATCGGCTGGGCCGCCATCGGTCGTGCCACCCTCGGTCAGCCCGCCCTCGGGCCAGACCACTTGGGTCGGGCCACCCCCTCAGGCTAGGTCATTTCGTCGGACCAGGTCAGACACGCGTACTGGGTCGGTCAATTGGGTTGGACTGGACCCGGACCCGTTGGGCCAGTATACACCTTTTCGCCCCTATCTTGGGCTACTAGTGTTCGTTTGATGAACCGCTAGTGGAGATGGAAGGCTGCGAGAGAGAAGGTATTTTTGGCATACCCCATGTAAGATTTGGACACAGTTGGAGTGTGGGCAGGTTGGTTTTATCGTAAAAACCAACCGGGTCCCTGGGACGGAAATGCCAATAAGTCATAGACAGGGTGTCTGATTGACGTATCGTCTGTTGCATTTGAACCCTTTTGAAATGGCAGTCTTTTGGGTTACTTATATGATGAGTTTAGTGGCAGTCGAGGTACAACCGATATCTCTTGAGCAGATTCTATGAAACTCAAGCACACCGGGTGTGAGGAATCCAGTGGCTGATAGTGAGGCGGAGGCCTGTGACAGATCATACGGAGGTCAGTCCTTAGCGATCCTATGTGGGTCAGTGCATACCGATCCTATGTGGGTCAGATCCTGTGTGGGTCAGTGCTTAGTGACCCTGTGTTGGACAGTGCATACTGATCCAATGTGGGTTAGATCCTTTGTGGGTTATTATGGGGGTTAGTACCTATCGATCCTGTGGGGGTCAGACTCTGTATGGTGATAGTAGTGCCTCTTGACAGAATAAGATGATCTAGATTCACAACTAATCATCTTTACTTTACTGAAAATCCTGGTTAGAGCTGAGTCATTGACATTTGTGATTTCCTCATGATTAAGATTGGTTATAAAATAACTTAGGTAAATATATGGGCATATACCTAAGTAAGGGTTATCTGTTGCTTCCATACTTTGTAGTTATCCTTTTTTGATTTAATGAGACCTTTAGGGTCTTGGGGTCCCTACTGAGTATCATTATAAACACCCTTTCACTGGTTATTCCCACACCTCGCTGTGTTGGTTGCAGATGACGGTCAATGCTAATCTGTATAGAGAGTTGCAGAACTGGACAATACCTGGAGGTGGACCACTCGGCGAGATGTACACGGAGCAGACGGACGGACTAGGGGTGCTGAGGAGGCCAACATTACCCACCCTTCAGGTGGGAATTTCGGGGGACGACCTAGTAGCTGCTTTACTCCATTTCATCAGTTGTACTAGCTTTTTATTTGTATTGTACTTTACTGTTGGGCTTGTATTGCCGACCCCCTTTACATTCAGCACACTCTTTTGTATATATTTTTACTTAGTTTTTTACTTCCAGTTGCATACTCTGTTGTGTTTATTTTCTGTTATAAAGGAAATGTCTTCCCAGTTTAGGGATTTACGCCTTCGGTGCTAGTCGCCAGCCCCTGCCCTATGGAAGGCAGGCTTGGGGTAGTCATGATACGGGCCCCAGGGGATGGTTCGTGACAGTACAAGGAGTTGAGGTCTATAGATATGAGGTGGTGTGGGGTGGTAATTATGGCCTTGGAGAGAAGTTTTTTTTGATTACTTCATTCATTAGTTTTTATTTTTTCTAAAGACTATGAATAGTTTGAGTATGTTAAATAAATATAATAAAGTAATGAATGATACTTTTATATAATGATGTTTAAATTATCATTTATTTTTTATAATTCATGTATATGGATTATTATATAAATACAATACATTATGATATTTCACTGTTCAGAAAAATAATAATCTATTTTTAGAAAAATCCCAAAAATTCACCCTAACTATATTTATACATTTTGAATTAAAAAATAAATGAAATTTTACTGAACTAATTTTATAATCATGAGAAATTAAAATTTTAATTAAATTAATAATTTATCATAAAAATTCCATTTTCAATAATATATGATTTTATAAAATATTCAAAGATTTATTATTGTCTCATAGAATAATCATATAATCATTACACAATAAAATATTTATTTTTCAATAATATTTTAGAATATAAACATTATTTTAAATCACTAAATTAATTATAAACTAATTAAAAAACATTTCTGTTTCACAAATTTATCAATATGTAAATTATCCCTTTCAAAACATTTATTTACTTATTCAATGATATAAATATATCATATTTCACTTATAATATACATAATTTTTTTCACATTCATTTATGAGGTTTCTATTTTATTTTTATAGATTTCATAATTTCTATAAATACCACAAATTTCATCTTAAATTAATAAATAATTTAACTATTTAATTCTAGAATTAATAAAAATATTTTATTTGTACATTTGTTGTTATAACTATGCACCCTTTGTCCCATTAATTATGAATTCAATGTATCCCTCATGCTTATGTACAACTAACCATTAGCATAAAGAAGTACATTTCAGTTCCCACCATCATATTTGAATCATGGTTATTATGATGGGTATAATATTAATATATGATAATTATGGATTAATTTTACATTGGGAATTAAAAATTCCAAAAAAATTTATTAATATCAGATCTTTTATAAGAAACTAATCTCACTCATTCAAATTTCTAGACTACAACACTGATGATGTGAAGTCATTTTTATTTCATTTCTATCATAATTGGATTTTTATATCGACATGTTAAAATATTATAATTTTTTATATGATATAGAAATTATTATTCCAATGTGAATCATTATTTCCCTTTTTTATTCCAGTAGTAAAAATGTGAATGAAACGGTCAACCATACATATGATATACGATCAGTATGAATGGTGTAATTCATCATTTGATCTATAAATTTTTTTGAAAACAATTATATATATATTTAATGTATATATAGTTTATATCATTATTAATATTAATTATTGTATCAAACCATGATCAATTTATTATGATTGTAACAACTGAACTAAATAAACGTTATAAAAAACATTTATCTTGAGGAAATAATGATTTTAGTAAGTAATTATAGATCAATGTGTGTATAATGAAAGATTATATATAATGAAAATTTACATCATTTCTCTCCCCAATCAAAAATTCTATCTATTCAATTATCATGATCTCAAATTAGGTCTTAAAGAATTTTTTTAATATTAATAATTGATTTTTAATTTTATTTTCCCTATGATTTAAATTCTAATAAATGGATTATAAAGAATATTAATGTCATTTTATAAATGAGGTAGTTTTTTTTTTTGCATAATTGTGAACAGAATTTTTTCTTTTAACATGTAAATCATAATAAAAATTCACACATTCATGAAAATCATTACAGTAAGGAATTATTTAAATGGTTACATATCTATTTAGAAAATATTTTCACTATATTTTTAAAATTTATAGTTATTTAATTATTTTTTGAAAGTGTAATTTGATATTTTATTCCTGAATGTTATAATGATTATGTAACATTATTTCTATACATCGAATAAAAAACCCTTGATTTTTCTAATTATTTCCTAGAGAAAACATATATGGGTACCATCTAAATAATTTATATGTATGGTTTTTGTTTATGATTAAATTAATATATAATAGTATCCTTTTCCATGGGTTATTATAAATTGAAATATTCCTAAATGTAATTTTTTCTTCAGTTTTGATGTGATGAATGTATTAAAATAATTTGGAATAAATTATTAGGAATTTAATTATTTGATATTTGGTAATATATTTATATTTCCCTCAAAGTAAATGATTAAATATTTATATCTCATGAGATAAAATCTAATGGAATGGGTAGTGTTCTTATTTTAGGAAGGGACCATGTGAAGAATGATAATCAATCAAATGAACCTTGACTACTATGATTGTTTTTGTAGTTAATAATATCCACTTTAAAAGACATTTATCTGATTATTTACTACTATATAAATGCTTCTTATTCTTATGTGTCTTCCAAAAACTCATGTATTTTTCAAATTTTATTCTCTCATTGACTATGTTCTTTGATTACATTGTGATTCATGTCTTACGAACTCTCATGAATTACAACATGTTTGAATATTATGATTTATGATATGAAGGATTTGGTTTTTAAATTTTATTATAATGTTTTCATACCCTTATATCGATGTAATGTTTAAGTGATTATTTATATCTACCTTGTAAACCCCTATTTGAAATCAGATTTCACCCTTTCATATGTTTATATTTTCCATGGTTATGAAGAAATGTGATATGTGTGATAAGAATGGGTATCGGAAAAGTACCAGGCATTGTGTAAAGGAATATATAATTTTTTTTACATAATAAATAAATATCTAGATGACATAATTGGAAATGGTTTTCGAAGAGATTCTTCTACAGTAATAACCCAAAAAATATTTTGTTGAGTATATATCCACAATATTTATTATTCATATTCAATTTTAACTTATTGTTAACCCGTTTTGAGACCATAGAGTGATATCGATTGATTATCTAAACTTTTAATCATTTATTATGAAGGATTTTGAATAGGTGACGATAATGGATGACCTCTGTTAAATCTATGTAGTAATAGATGTTATAAAAGGTGACTTAAATTAGAAATCCAATAAATCATTTTTCAGGATGTATATTGTTGAAGACATTATTAATTTTTTGTTTTATGTAAATTGATGGATCAATGACTGTTTTTGTTAATGCAGTTAGAATGTAGATTGATTTTATTCATGAACAACAAAATTATACGAGTTATATAATTGTAATCTGTTGGATTATTACTAATCATTTTTTCCATCATAACATTATCAAACAATATGTAATTGAGTTTCAATACATTGTTATTAAAAAAAAGTAGATTCATGATGATCATAGAGGAAATAGGATTCAAACTTATACATGTTGAAAATGTGTGAAGGAGAACTCAATGGAATATCTCAATGTAATGGAATATGTTTTGTCTATGGAAATGAAGGGCATAGGGAAAATAATTTCCTATGAATAGTGATGTCTATAATGGTGGAAACTAAATCCATCCTAATACACCCTTTATATTACAATGTATCTTGTTTTGTTTATATGTTAATTATCTGAGCCAATGCACTAATCTATGGGAAATATCTTTGAAAATAGAAGGAATTATGTTATTCCAATATCTGAATTTAATTGATTTATGTTTCTATTCATTGGGATTGTATAATTATATAATTATATTTTTTATATAATAATCATGATTCATATATAAATAATTCCATATTAGTTTTATTTATGGATTTGTAAATAGACATTGTATGGTTCCAAAAAAATAGAATTCATAATTTATTTGAAGATATATATGGATGATTAAAATTTATGTGATATTATTTATCATGCTGAAATAAGATTTTTTATTTGATTAAATATTGTTATATTTCTTCCGTTATGCTATTTATTTAATTTTTTTAGATTTATAGATTATATCAAATGTTCAATTAGTTTATCTGAGGATAAAGAGTTATTTTAATATTTGAAGGCATAAATTTTTTTAATATTAAATAATATATGAGTTATGGATACCATTATTGTATTATAAGTGAATAGTTTAATATATTTTCAATCGCATAGAACCCCTTTTTAATGTTTTAAATGAAGGGATTTTGAGGTTATTTGAATATATTACTATATTTTTATAAAAGTACCCTGCTGAGGATAAAATGAAAATTTGGGTTAGTGTATTGTTTTATATTCTAATAATGTTTTCCAATTAGATGGTATGACATAGATAATCCTGATGGATTAAAAGTTATTCACTGAAAATATGATATTTTAGAATGTATTTATACTATTTTTACGAGTCGACATTCAGGTTAGTATCAATATTTTTTATAAGAATGTTTTGAAAATTTAGTAAATGATATGGTTATATTATAATTTATCATGTTGATTAATTAATTTTTTTTGTTACATTTAATTTTATTTATTTATATGTAACCATTAATTTTCTTATGCTCTTTAACATTAAAATTTATTAGTTACGAATGATATTATATTTTCTGATATCTATGATGAAATTTATAAGATAACATTTTTTGTTAAATAATTCTCTATTGTTGAGGATATTAAGTTTTTTTGGTATGTTGGGTTATTTATAAAATGATCTATATCGAACCATTTTTTTATCTAGAAATATTGGATTTAAATATAATATTTTACAGTTTACTCAATTTTTTGAATTATCTTACCTTTTTCTAACCATTTTTTTGGTTTATTTATTTATGATATGCGGAATATAATTCTGTAATATTTCTATAAAATAAAAACTTATTTATTACATCATTTTCAGAAATTAATTTTAAATACTCACATTTTGGAGAAATAGATGATATTGTTAAAAAAATTGATTAATGTATAAATTCAAACATTACATGTATATATATTTTCTTATGGTATTTAAATATATTGTAAATTAATTCCTCACACCCAATAAAAAAATCTTTAAATTAAATTTTTTTAATATTAAAATCAATTATGAGGAATCTATTTCCTTTTTCACACCTCATTAATTTATGGTTTTGTTGTTGTTAAAATTTTTAATAACAATATATTATTTTGATAAATGTGGTGAAGAGATCTATATTATTATATGGATGTTATGATTTTCTTCCATTTATATATTTCCAGGTCCTGATAATGTTCCCATATCTGGTTACCTATATATGTCTTCTTCTAGATAACATTCATATTTCTCATTTCGTATTTTAATGTGACTGATTTATTCACAATTTTTACAATGTTGGTTTTCTAACAAGTATTTTTCAAATTTGAATCCCATGATTACTTTAAAAAACATAAAATTGTGGTGATGGAATTTATTAATAGGTGAGAATGTAACACCCCAATATTTTAATGGAATCGAATTATGTTTTATAGAATACATGAAATGAATCCTCGAGTATAAAAGAACCTGAAATATTATTTTCTAATTATAGCTAAAAAATCATACCATTGAATTTTAAGTTATAAATATGAGTAACCTAATTATGTGTTTTATATTCTACTTATTATTAATATAGTTATTATTTTTATAAGAAATAAGCATCCAATTATTAGGAAACTCATATTATGCTTAAAAAAATGTTTCCATCAAAATTGGTTATGATTTATTATATAGATAAAATATTACATTAGGATTTTACAGCTTTAATATTATGTATTTGATAAAATAAAAACCATTCTTAGTTCATAATATAAATAAAAAAATGGTGTTTTTTTTAAATTTACGTTGAATATTATTTTTCAATGAATAATGAAAAAATATTGTGTTTTTTGGAAACTCAATTTCATAATTTAATATAAAATTATTATTTTTTAATTTATTTAAAATAAGAAATTGTTCTCTTATATATTCTGTAATCAATATATAGTTCATTTTAATTAATTTTATTTTTAATTTTTAATTAAAAATAGTTTTTATAGCTAAAAAATGTTTTTCTAGATAATTTATTTCTATTCTGTTTTGTTATCATAAATTAATTTATATCACTTTCAAATAACTAATTTTTATAAATGAAATCCATATTTAGAATCAAAGGTTCTATATATTGTTAATTAGTTCTTTTTATTTTTGGTTAGAAAGAATAGTAATCCTATTAAAATCTTATTACCATGGTAAAGGTAAAAAAGTGTTAATTTGGGTTAAACCATATTATTAAGGTATCCATTTTTTATTTTCATTTCCTATAATATGTAAGTAGTTTTATCCTTATCTTTTTTTAAATATATGTAACTATTATATATAAAACATTCCACCAAAATTTCATATATAATATATAAATAAATTAATGTTAAAAAATATTCAAGTCTTAGTTTTAAATATTTAATAATTATTCAACAGGAAAAATTAAAAGTCATTAATAATAAATAATAAAAATTTTGTGTTTAATAAAATATTCTTCATGATTTTAATTTATTTATTATTTTTGGAAAAATATTAAACATAATATCCTCTACATCTAGAATAAAATATTTATTTAATTAGTAATGAGGTAAAATAATTAATTTCAATAATATTAAAATAATATAATTTGAGTGTGTTATAGTGTTAAATTAATGTTTTAGACAAATATAACATAATTATTATTATTATTATGATTATTAACTAATATTAGTATTCTTTAGATGATTATATATTCAAAAAATTGAATAGTTTTGAAATTGGATTTAAAGATATTTTTTAATAAAAAGTATAATTAAATTATGAAAAATTAATAATGGAACATTATTCTACCATATTAATCGACGATTATTTGAAAAATCAACCATGTTATATAAATGTGTTTCTTTTCTATATATTGTACCACTCATAGACTTTTATGTTAAAAATATTTTTTAACAAGGATAATGACAAAATTAATTTTCAAATGAGTTAATCAAACATAGATTATGTTAAATGACCCAAAAACCTATTAAAATTTTATATAATGATGTTTTTTTAAACTTAGACACTTCTAACCCAAATTAATTTTTATTTTTATGGATATAGTTTGAGATTGACTATATTACATGTTTAATCTGTTATGAAAATACTCGTCTGTCCTCACCCTATGATATAATAGGGAACCACACCTTCCACCAATTTAATAAAATTTGAGACATATAGAACAACCTCAAAATTTATAACACAATATAACCTCCCTTATTCACAGCTAATTGGTCCTATTATTTTAAAAAATCATCCAATATGATCATTAATAGAATATGTAATGGACCAACTAGAATGTATAGATCATCACATTAACTGAACAATTTATTTTTTTATTTCTTTCATACATCCTCTGAAAATAATGTTTAAATAAAAAATTAGTAAATTAATATTTATGAATTTATTTCATTGTTATTATTAATACAAAATATTTATTTTCGACTATCATTCTCATCAAATTATAAGTGAATGTGCCGCTCATGCGTACATATATTTTACCATATCCACATAATAATACAATTCCATTTTCACCACTATATTTCACGGTTGGTTTTTAAGAATGATATAATTCTACTATATAATAATTATAAAATAAATAATATTGTGAAATTATATTATCAAATATTCATTCTTCCATAAAATATATTGGAAAATAATAATGTCACCCATGAATATGTGTGGAGAACCGCATCTATAAAGTGATGATAATTAATTATCATTTATTATTTACATTGATGGCAGAATTAAAATATTAAATTAATATAAATTATTTATTGGATCTAATAATTATTTTTCAAGGTTGATTTATTATTTAACATTATTTGTTAAAAATATAGGAAAGTGATAATAGCCTTCCTGAATACCTGCATCCTAACATCAATAAGAATGACTTAACTCATATGCTTATATAAAACTTATATGGATTTATATAAATATATATATATATGTATATATAATGAATATATATGATATTTTTATCATTATCGTCATTCTGGAGTTAATTTAACCATGATCATTATGCAAGGAACTGAGGTTTGGATCTAAAATACTAATCAGAAAATAAACAATTGACACCCTTAACTGTGAATTTTACAAATTAATTAATGGAAAATGGGTACTGAAATGTTATAAAATTATCTTATATGATATTATATTTTTATATGTGTCTATTTTATTGAATTATAATACATTTATATTTTATTTACATGAGGATATAAATCTTCTGTAGAATGTCAAACTCATGGTAACAATTTTTCAAATAAAATTATCTAGTTGGGGAGAAATGTTATATTATACTCTTACTTTTATTTATGACATTTATATTCTACCCATATATATGTTATATAATTATTCTCCTTATATTTATGATAATTGATATTTCATTTAAATTTACACTTTATTGGGGATTAAAATTCAAATGTTTCTAATGCAGTACGAATGTTATGTTAAAATGTCATTATTTTTTAGGATTTTATATGACTGTGGTTCACAAAAATTCATATGATATACCTCTCATAAAAATCATGAATTTTCTTCTCCAATTGATATTTTATAATTATATACATTTGTTTTTCTTTTTTTCCCTATATTTACTTATGAGTCTAAATGAATTTTTTAATAAAAAAGACTTCATTTTTCTCTTGAGTCGAAAATAATTTCCCATCCATATACATTGAGTTCTAAAATTTAATTGAAATTTTTACTCACTACTCTATAGTGAAATTTTAATGACATTTTGACCGAGTCATTATATTCATTAATAAAATAGAATATGATATTTATTTTCATTTCTTAAATTATGACCATTTAGTTATTTAAAAAAATATGACAAGACATTTTTCTTTGAACACATACAGCTTGAAGAAAATTTACCACTGCCAATACCACTCAATACCATAATTTTTGGATTATTTCATTTTGAGTCCATTTATGTTGAAAATAATTTCCACAATATTCTATTAATTTATGGTGTTTAAAATATAGTTATAATATGTAATGTTAATTTTTCTCAAGTGTTTTGATGTACTAGCAACGATATTTATCTAAATAAAATTCTAAAACAACTAATTTTAATTATGATTTAGGGTACCATGTTTATTCATTCCATATATGTGGTATGTATTTGATGAAATATTTATTCATCCCTGTTTTCTTTGGTTTATGTAATAATGATATGTTTAAGAAACCAATTTCATTTCATATATCACACTATGATGATTTTTTTATGTTCCCATGTTATACATCTATATGATATACATTCCTAGATGGATGGGCCAAAAATAATATTTTCATCCAATGAAACGAGTTATGATAGAAATCCCATAAGATAAATCTGAATGGTATGGTATGTGAACATAATTTAGTACGGGAATACATCAACTATGATAGTCTTGGGCATGAAAATTTACCTCTATGATGCTTTAGAGATTGAATCCATTCCACTAAGGAAATATTTGAAGTGATTTTGGAAAACTATGTAAATTAATTTTTTTTTTAGGTGAATGAAACATATTCATATATTTTGTCAGTGTTAAGCGATAATTGATAATTTACATTTATTTGTTTTTTATATATGTTTTATGAACTATAAATCAAACTAAAAATTATCATGATTATGATATATGATTTGATAGGCATGATTATTAAATGTTATCATCTTGTTATCATACCCATGTGATCATTTTCTATCTAATTCATCATTGATATCTCACTTGTTAAACATTGTTGATTATCATAGTTAACCAATTAATATATTTACAATTACCTAAAATATTAAAAAATGTATTAAGTGTTATTTTTCTTAGAAGGGTTCGTGTTGTAATAAAATAAGTCTAAGATTATGTAGAAAAAAAATAATTTAATTTAATCTATATTTCCAAATACCCTAGAAATATAAGAATATAAGAAGGATAGTCATGTTATGTAATTAATATTCATCTAAAAAGATGAAATATCTATGTATAAAATGGTTGGATCTCTATATATTTTGGATGTAATTGTCATAGAAAATTGATTGTTCAACTAAACAGAATATTTATATATTGATATTGTGAAATTACACACCTATAATACATTATAGTTATAAAGGAGTTAGTGGATATTTTATCAAACAAGAAATTTATAGACCATAACATGATGTTTACAGGTAACTTTCTTATCATTGTTTCTAGGACCCAGATTAGAAACTATTATCTTATAGTCTTACTCTGTACCCTTTTCCAATAGTGTTTGTTGGTGATATTATATCCAACTAACCATTAAACTATTTCATAGGTTATATTAATTTACATAATTTATTACGTTGGTGCATGGAAATCTAGGATTCGTATAGGGTTAATAACTATTTTTATCAATTTAAATGGAATAAAACCTCATATATCGTTAACATTATTGTATTTGATGACTATAAATTCCATGGATGATAATTTCAGGGTTCATATGAGATAATCCATATAACACCTTGTCCCAAATCATTGTATTTTGAAGAGGATGAATTCCACTAAGATGAGGATACATCCCCCAAACATCATGGTCTAGTAAAATTGACAGTGGATTAATTGATTTTTTCTAGATGATTCAATCTAAAATCTAAAAACAATTCTAGATAATACATAACCACCAATAAAATCATTATTATACATGATAAAATAAAACATTAAAATCAATTCAATATCTAAAAGAATAATATCATAGTAACATCATACATGTTATAAAATGAACATGAATTAGACTCCAATACATGAAGACTTAGGCACCCTTGTTGCACCACTAAAGATAAGGATGCAGACACTCCACTTATTTATATCCAATAAAAATAATATCATCATATTTAAATTCCATAAGAGAAGTAGTAAATGTACTCCTTAACTATATCTAGTAAGAATAGATATAAGAACAGTCAAATGGGATTATGAAGGGTGTGAGAATAACACTCAACATATATTCCATCCGTACATCTGAACTCAGAAAAATAGGATAAGAACAATTTATCACAATTTAATTAAAATGGTAGAGAAATAGATAAACAATTTATATCAAAATAATAAATATTATCCATTTAAAACTTAAAACAATAAATTACAATCTAAATCTTGTTAAATGGAAGAATCATTTCAATATTTATAACCATACACACATATCCACAAACTGACCTTTGGTGTGAATCTTTGATGAAGTGACTTCACAACTATAGTTCATCCCACAACCTTCGTGGTACTTCATGACCACGATCCTTTCCATTTTCATATGAACACTCGCCAATTTTTTTAGAAGAAACCTATGAAAAATTTAATTTGAACAACAATTCCATCTTAAAAAAACAAATATAGAATTAAAATCAATATGTGATTTTCTATATAAATTCTTATTTCATATTTCAATGATAATCATAAGAAATATTTTTAACAGCTTCAATAAAATAGATTCAAAATATAATTTTTTAGATAGATTCAATGTATCTTAGGATAATTGTCATGAAATATCAATGAACATTAAATAGATAAGGTATATTCCTTTTGTTATTCTACCATATCCAAGATTATCTCATTAAATAAATTTCTAAACCCATTTATCTGAGGGTTACACATAGTTCAATGGTTCAATTCCATACAAGTCTATGATATAAAATTTTGGATGGATGAATGAGAACCTAACCACTGTTATAAATAATTTATTTCTAAAATTATCATTATAACCAATGTCTACACATTAAAGTCCATCTAAAATCATGTAATTTATCCCCTAATGTTAATAGTGGGGGGAAATGAATTAATTGAGGATTTTGAAGTACTAGAATCTTCATAAATTAATTTTTCTAGAATATTCATAATATGAAATTAAATATCACATAATTAATTACTCTATATTTACATTCTTCCAAGAAAACATTTTGATGAGGTTTTATTTTTTTTATAAATACACATTCTTGTTTTGAACCTATTTCATATTCTGTTCTATGATAGCTGGAAATCAATAAAATCATTAATTCTATAAAGTGATTTCATATAATATTAAAATAATGATTCCAATTTTAAAACCACCATTCATATCATAAAATATTTCCTAAAATTTTTCAGCATTTTGATGTAAGTTTCATCCCCTCCATGAACATCCAAAAACATGATGTAAATTATTCCATTGAATACAAACATAATTGAATGTGCATGAAATAATGGTGTACCTAAAACTGGGTGTGGTAAATTATCAACTCCATTAGGATTTACATCATCAAGAATCAAGAAATTGACTTTTCTATTGAATAAATCTATATATTTTCATGATATAATATTATCCTGGTCAAATTTTATCTCTTGGACTAGACCCTGATGAAATAACACTTTATTAATGTATATTGATCTTCATAAAAGGTTATGTTTCTATCTTAATATAATCTTTTCAAATTCATGTATCAATTACACATATTAATAATGATTAACATGATCATAAAAAATCACATTAGTTGGATACTAATGATACTTTTTAGGATGATAATCATAGAAATGTTCTAGGATTCACTGATTCTATGTGGTAAGGGTTGCTGATATTCCAATGTAAAAATCTATAAAAAATTCATGAAGGGTCCAAAAAACCTTGTTTATAAATTTCGATTGTTCCCAATGAATCAATGAACATGTCTCTATAAGACATTCAAGAATATGTGGTCACTCACATTGAATGCTAGGGGTTAGTGATGATTGTACCTGCATGATTTCTATCGATTTTGAGTCGTAGCCATCCACATTTAAATAATATATATTATCTCCATATTTTAATAGACATGACATGGAATATAATTTAATGTATCTTAGTGTACAATAATATGGATGACAATATAAAATATTCAACAGGAAAAGTTTCATTGTATTTTGAATGTTGGTACCGTATTATTACTCCATCAAAGTCATATGGTATTCCCCAGAGCATCCAAATTCCATGACATAAAATCCATTCATATCATAAAAAATTATAATTATTCCTTACCACTACCAATCCATGTGAAGATGATACACCATTATCATGTTCATCTGAATCCTATGATCATGTTCTAATAACTTCCAAAATTGAATTGTGAATAAAAAATATCTACTTAAAAAATCAAAACCATGACCTCGTGCAACATGAATCATTTTATAATATATAAAATTTCAAAATACTCTAACATTTTATATTTTCATACATTTTTTATTGTGCGATGAAATGGTGACATAGTCCACCATCATCCAAGTTGAATCATTCTTAATAAACAATCCCAATAGACCATTAAAAATGTGTATTTAAATTTCATTCCATTTCCATATAGTTATAGTAGAGACCGTAGAATAAAACATAGTTTGTGATTCTCAAATAATACCTAATATAATCTTATCAATTTCATAAAACCATTTTAATTAATTCCTTTCATACCCTAACACATTAAATATTATTTCAACACCCTATACATTAAATGATAACCACCGTGATTAGCCAGTTTTAAATGTGGATATATGGAATGAATAGATTCTATGAATGGATGGGTAATATAAACATCGTTATAAATATATAAAAAATATTTTTTATCCTATACTATGTCATCAAAAGTTCCCAATGATATATAATTAACCTATGGTTCTTCAAATCCATGTATGATGTCTCTGACTATTTTATAAAATCCATTAATTTTGGATCATGAGTTATCTTAAATAAAATTTCATTCCAATCATGTGATATTAAATTTAAATTCATGAGAGAAATCTCACTCATTAGCTTTTAGTGTTCATGAGTTTTATAGAAAATTACCTATATGGATTCAAACCCAATGCATATTCAACGATATTCCCTCAATTGGGTTTATTGGGAATGTTGCAGTTAAATATGTGAAGGTATACCATCTATCATAATTTTTCAATGAAAAAGTCACATTGGGAAAATATATCTTTCCAATAGTTATGGTGAGTCTAAACATTGTACATTTCTTCAAAGAGGTTACAAAATTATCTCTTTAATGAATGGAAAACTATAGATAAATCATTTTCATCTATAGGGTTATTCCTCTCATGAGATCGCATCTTCATCATTGCAGACTCCACATCAAGGTATCCTTGTATGAAAACCCAAACAAGAATACTTCCAGATTCATGAAAATATAACAAAAATTCCTTACAAAGCCATATAAATCGTAGGTTGGATGTTAATTTTAGATTACAATTAGGTTCTTGAAATAATTTTTTAAAATCACATATCCAGGTGATTAGAACACCCATTCATATAAGAGATGAAATGTGAGATGTATTCTATAAAAAGTAATGAATAAAGAGACTATAATACAATGATAATATCATAAAACTCAATATATAAAAATCATTATTAGATTTATAAAATGATTAAAATTCTACAATATTTGAAAGAAAAACATTATACCATCTTTATAAAAGGCATTCCCAAGGAAATGAAATAATTATTACTAGATATCACACTTAAAAAACATATCATATAATATATGGTTTTGTAATGTAATCAATCAAATTTACAATTGTTCCTCATCATCAATTTTCTCCAAGATTATACTAAAATATCGTCAAAAAATACCAGGAAAAATAATCATGGAAACCATGAAAGATAGTGTACATCAATTCCATTAATAATTCAAGTTAATTTTCCAAACTAATGGCCATGATGTAATTCAAAAAATGTCTATATATACTCCAAAATAAAGTCCTCAGACTATCCACTTTTATGTCTCTAAGATGGTTTATTAAAAGAAAAATATTTTATTAAATCATGGATCCCTTTAATTAATCAAAATTATCCCAAAATTGTTGAATAAGTTAAAAATGAATTATCATAATAAGAATCCACATACCATAACCTACAGATATTATGATTTAACTATATGCATTGATTATAAATAAAACTAGTGTCGAAAAAGAATGTGTATAAGATTAGATAAAACCACAAATTTCCAACTGGTCAAACTAAGCCTTCATCTATTGTATCACTTCTTATACTATTTTATAATATTATAGTGATATATGGCTTATAATCAGAAGTAGTTCAAAAATAAATAAATTTCCCGTTCATATTGTATAAATTTAGAAAATTTTGGAAAGGAATTCAGGTATCAATATACTATAGCAGGAAGTTTCAAATTTATTATTTCATCATCATATTCCATGTTAATTATCACTGACTAGCCATATATTGTTTTCCAATGATTATAAAATATCATGTTCTACAATAAAATATATATTATACCCCTTAAATTCATAGGGAGATCCCACGTTGGGTATGAACATAACTTGATTATCATAATAGTGGATATAAGACTTATGTACCAACGTTTAATCCATTTCGAAGACCAAATCATGCACACCAATATCAAGGATCATAAACTACAATAAAATCAACTATGTATCAGTGTTAATGAAATATATTGACCACCTGAATCCTATTTACACAAACTATACAAGGGGTGTATTTATATTCAATATATGAAGTATCATTTAAATATCTATTCCAATTTGATTAACCCCATAAGATTTCATGAATGTTTATATAGATCATGTATCAAAAATGATGTTCATAATAATATAGTTTTAATGAATAACCCCATTCACAATGGAGGTACACAGTTTAGAAATAAAAATTTCCATTTATTATCAATAATGATATGTATCAACTGAAATACGATATATAATTATTTATTACATAGGTGTAAACTTGATAACAATTGTTTTCATGGAGGTTTTCCCATTCACTTGTGTCTATGGATATAAATGAGTTTAATTGGCCTATGACATCCTAGAATCAATTACATGTGGGTGAACTTACAAAATCCTTGAATATAATTTCTAAATTATTTGAAAATATATCTTCATTATCACATTATATTCACATAAGTGGAAATATCAATATGGTGAAGTACATTCTTATTTACTAGTTGTAAGAAATATACATTGAAATTAATCATATGTTATTTTTATATTATATAAAAGTATACAAATATAGAATTCATAGTCTTAGGTGTTACACTTCACAAAGAATAAGTATCATACATTTTTTATGATTCCATCACTTAGGATTCCACCAATCCACATTTAAATAAAAATAATACCTATAGTAGGATTTCATGAATCATTTCGTTATCCCATATATTCCCTATTAACTATCTCCTTCTAATTTCTAATACAAATGACCAATATATTAGATTGAATCTATGGTTGGAACCAAATAAAAAATGCGTGCCTTTAAATATTCAATAGAATCCACCCCAAAAGTTAAGAAAACCATGTTCATGAGCATATCTACACACACTATGATAGAGAAGTTTTATTTCATTATGAGGAAATAGATTCTTTCTATTTCCATCTTAAATGTATCGTGATATATTTTTTTTGGATAAAAATTCCAAAAAATTATACACTATGTGCTCTAGATAGAATTATAATGGACAACTAGATTTCACAATTAGCATGCCTAGTCCAATAAAAAGTTGTTTTCAATATAACCCATTTTTCTATCAGTATAGCAAGATAATCAATTATTATGATCATTCAGTTGAAAAAACTTTATAATTTTCAGATTTTCAATTTACTCAAATAACTAGTTCATTCATTTCTTGGAACAACACTGAATGATCTAATTGAAATGATTCCTCATTTTAATTTAATATATAACTGATTTTAATTTCTTTCAGATTTCATTGTTCACCTGTTTTTTCCACCAGTGGATCTTATCCAACAAAAATATTCATACCTCTTCCTTTTATTTTCTACACCGGCTATGTGGTAATATTTTTTATAACCATAAGAGACACTATTTATTCATCCCTCACTCAGAACTATAGAAATGAAAATTTTCATGTCATCCTATGAATCCATCAATACAATTATCATTTTTAAATTTAAATATTATTTACAAATTTTATTTTTTAAGATAATCATACCAAATATGAACAATGTATTCTTAGTGTGGAGTATTGTTATAAATGAATGATATTCAACACTCATCATCTAAAAAATGACCATGACATAATAATTTACATAGAAGTGTCGTATAAGAGTTTTGTAGAGAAACCATAATATAAACATGATGTTAAAATTAGAATGTTTATCTATATAATTTTTGGATATGCATTTATTATTCTGACATTCCTATCTTTTTACTACACACCCAACATAAAGACTGAAGAAGACTAATAAAATTTGTAAAACACATCCCGAACAAAGTTTTTTAGACAGAGTAATAATTTCACTATGAATAAGTGATATCCCCATGAAACCAAGAATTTACAAAAAAAAATTACCAATGCAATTAAGGACGGATGGATCAATATTTTACCTAATAAACAAATGATGTTTCATAGAAATCGTAATAAACTATATATTCTATATTATTGATGATAATATAAAACAAAAAAACAAATAGAATATCCAAAATAATTATATCATAGTAACAATACAAAAGAAAAAAATCTAGGAGAAGAATAAACCATGATAAGATGACTCAGGGTCCTTATTAAAAATAGATATTACAAAAATTCAGACACTCGATGTCTCCATATCCCCTGAGCATAATACCAACATAATTGATGTCCAATAGAGACATATAAACCATTTACCTTTACCAAATCATTGTATACTAAATAAAATAATTCCAAAAATGCATTAGGTAGGGGGGATTATAACAAATTGGAGGTAATACAAAGATACATCACAATAAACACCAGTATGAAAAGAACTAGATAGGAAATATTATATAAAATAGTAGTTATTAAGATATACAATGTAAACCAAATTCATATACAAGTTCCATTGAATAAATTAAATAATGTGTATAAAACTAATACATGTAAAAAGGTATAATCCATCCAATACTCACACACACACACACAATAACATGCTAAATATTGATGTCAGCCAATGATGGTCACACATTATGATAATACTTTTTCCACATTGATGGTGGTACATCATGACCGTGATCCTCTAATTTTCACTGAACACACACATACAAAATTATTCTATGATCCCAATTAATAAATTTACATAAATATAAATCCAATATTTCAAAACCAAATCTTTGAAAATCAACTAAAAAAGTTTATATATTAAATAAAATTATTTATATATTTTTAATCCTATTATATGATCAATATATGAAAACTCAAGACAATGAGTTATGAAATAGTAGATTAAGGGATTAGTTACTTACATCATGATAATTATCATGAATGACCATTTTTTATTACATATATTAGATCTGTTCATTACATTCCACTATATGAACAAAAGACGATTTGATACAAAAATCATACACATAGATACTTGGGTTATACACTGATTTATAGTATCATTGATTTCATCCCCATTGGATAATATGAAAATTGTTTAATGGGTTAAAAAAATTTATTTTAAAAAGGAATAAAAATATTAATTTGAATCAAATTCTACAAATTTACATTCATTAATAAAAATTTAGGATAACTATAGTTAAATAAATGGTGGAAGAAGAAATTTTTTAAGGATTTTCATGTGTTTCCCAATTTAAAATAGTGGGGCATATACTATTCATGAAGGGAATTTTTAATTCATATTAGGATTTCAAAATTAAGACATATACATGAATATAAATGTCAAATTGGATTAACATTTTTGAAAACCCCAACTATGTCATGAACATGTTACACATCATGTTGTGCCTCAGTTATACTCACTGTGATTATTTTATTATATAATGGGATTTCATGGCATATTCTCATCCTGATTCACAAACTAAAATCATTATTCATCACATGGATATTTCGGACATAATATTTTTATAACTGGATTCTATGATATTCTCCCCTTTAAACATCATCACACATCCTTCTAATTATCCTTTATACATTAATCATAAAATAAAGTTTATATAATGATGGGATAGCTCAAACTGGGGTGCTATAATTCTTCATCTTCACTATCCCACTTTTTTAGGCATAGTGATGAATTTTTGTTCCTCTTTTAATTAATTAATTTTAATTTTAATATAAAAGTTATAACCACTTTTCATATCCAAAAAATAGTGAATAACGAGGGTGTTCAATTTTTGTTGACACAAGGTGATCAAATTGAATATTTTATTTATATATACCAAATTACCTTTTATTAAACTCATTTTGGAGTGTTATATTTGAGTCTCTAATGAAATTATTGATTTTTAATTCAGGGACAAGAATTAATTCAAAATAAAACCACAAATATCACCATATGACTTCTTTAGAGAGAATAATATGTTTATATTATTTTCTCATAAATAAAAAAATACCTTTTTATTTTATTACAAATTGTTCATTGAAATTTCTATAATAAATTATTAACTTATATATTGTTCTAGCCATGCGGTCTATGTCAAATTCCGACCTCATATTCCAATTGATGGTTCACCATTAATAAGTTTCACCATCTATAAGTACAATATAAACAAAAATCATTTCATTATCTATAAAGATCTGATTGTAAAATCTCATAACTATTTTATTAATTAATTTATCATTATTTATTTATTTATGAAGTCTTAATAAATGAGGATGATCATTCCCACTTGATGAAATTGAATGAAATCTATTCCATTAGTGTAAAATTATGTAGTTAGTTTTTTTAATGTTATTTTTCATAATTATAGATTGTTATGTGGTCTTATTTGTGACATTTATCAATATTTATTTTATCTCATTTGGTTTTTAATTGTGACAACCATTTCATGTTCTATTTCATTGTTTTATTAAAAAAATCTTTCTTATTTATCAAAATAAATCTATGTGAGTCTAACACATACTATTAAGAAGAGGAACTTATCATATGATAAGGAATATAATATCCACAATTTAATAAATCATAACATCATTATATCAAAAAATTATTTTTTGGTTCATCTCAAGTCAATTCAGCATATCAATTAATGGAATATAAATCATCCTATTATATTTCAAAAAAAATAATAATTAAAATTTACTAAAAATCCCTCAAATATCAACTCATTCCACACAAAAATTACATATTATTATATAACATATTAATATATGAGTATTCCATAAAACTCACATTAATCCAAACCACATAACCTATAAAATTATGTTTTTTATAATTATATATTTTTCAATCATATTTTTAAAATAAGATAATGGGTAATAATTGAAATAAAATAATATGTGAATATAAAAGGGATTTTTTAAAGATGAAAAATGATAATATATTGAACATGACTATATGAAATCATAATTTAGGCACATAGAAATGATGAAAGAAATCACACCCAATAAAACATGCAACATTAATCAAGAATCATGAATTATTTCATTTAAAAATTATAAATATTGAAATTTATTATGAAAAAAGAAATAAAAATACGAAAGATAAAACTAATAATAGTCTAATGTGATGGAGACCAAGGTTATCACATTGTATGATATTAATTCAGTTCCTAATAATAGAAACTACGATAAAAAATGTTGACATTATCCTCTTGATTACCCTTTTAGGCAAGTAGATCGCAAGCCATATATCTCTACCTCCATGTATATAATATATTATGGTCTGCAAAAACCATGTTATGGGGTATCATAATTGAATAAACGATACTCTAATTCCTCAAGTTTATTCCCATAAAATAAGAGAATAGAAAAAATGAATCAGATACAACACTTGGAAAAGTGATATTTTCTAACCTACAAATGGGGACGCCCATGTGCACTATATAAGCCTCCACATGGATAAAAGAATAACTACCATAATATTTTGATAATCTAATAAATACATAGCCACCATCATCAAGAACAAGATATGAATCATTCATTCCCCCCTTGGAAATAGCATCCTTCTATGTTTACTTTAAGAATGTCTCTACAATTCTTCCAGCAAACCCCCAAAACCCATAAATGTAAAACTGAGCATCCCCTCTCCCACAAATTGTAAAAAAAGAATATAAAATAAGTAGGAATGATAAAAAAAATTTCATAATTGGAAATAGGATATGATCCTATATAATAAAAAAGACATCTGGTATTTGTGGTCGATATTTTGGCCATGATTTAATGCCCTATTCAAATAATTATATATAACTATACACCATTCCAGGAATAAAATTCCATTCTCAATGTCATTTTGTCAACCACATGCATGAGAGTTAAAAAAAGTGGTAAAAGAAGAGATTAAATTACTCACAACCTATGTTTCATCTTAGAATATGCTAGTTGTAACTATCCTAATAACATTCAATGAACATGGTAATGATGGACTCGATGCTATTATTATTGAGTAAAATGTATTTAGAAGCATATTTGACACCACTATTCTAGAATTAATCATTAATATGAATCTGTTTGTTATAGTGGTTCCAATGTATAAAATTCATCAATATGGGAATATTTTTACAACATAAATCATTAGTTATATTAAAAAATGGTTGATGAGAATGGACAAGATCACTACACATAGAACAGCTGATCTCTGCTAAGGGGGAGTGAGTGAAGATGAGGTAGTATTGGAAGTGTTAGAACTAAATCTTATTTATTTATTTATTCAATTTTCATTGAGAACAGTTACCATGAAATAGGGGTGATAATGTGGGTTCAGAACTACATTGAGGAACATCACAACTAGGTAACTGGGAGACATAATCAAAATAGTTGTTATACTATAAATAAATTTCATCGAGAAAAGTAATCCAACAATAATTTCCAAGAATGGTTTTTATACAGTTACATAGCAACCCCAGATGGATGATCTATAATTAACCTCATCAAAATAATCATGAAGATAACATAAAACTTATTTATGATGATTCCGTATATATAATGGCATGACAGAGCATCCCTAGTAAGTTTGTCATATGTGAATGAGATAGTTTGTTATTCAATGAAAATGTATTCCCCCTTCATGAAGACGTGAATTCATTCTATACCAACATTCACAATGATATACCATATCATTAAGCACATCCTAAATTAATGTGTTTATATTTTTCAAAAAATTTCATAATCACGGGATTTAGAGCATTGAAAACTGAAAAAAAAAATCTACTGAAATAGAGGTGAGGAAAATATTTACCCAAATAACTATCCTTCCAAAAGAGAAGAATATAATATTTTTATTAGAAATTAGACAAGTTATTCTATTAAATTTCCCATAAAACAATTTAATGTTATGTCATACATTATAATTCATTACTGCAATATACTTCATGGGGATATTATATTAAAGGAAACCGACTCTATAATATGTTATTTTATATCAACTATGTCAAAATTATATGAACATATACATAATACTATTATGAATGATAATGTTACTACCAAAATTATTTATGTATTAATTTGGATTTTTTATAATTGTAAATTTAATTTCACCCTTCTTTAATAATGAAAATCATTGCATCCATGATGAATAAGTGAATGGTTCCTTTGAAACTATGGTGACCTCAAAATGGATAGAGAAGCTAATCAGAGGTTATTATATTAATGTTCTATGTATGAACTCTTGGGAAATAATTAATATTATTAAATAATGGGGATCACCTTTTTGAAGGCCCCTAATGTAACACCCCAAAATTTCATAGTACATTATTTCTTTAAATTAATTCAATAACTTGCACTACACGCAACACTGAGTTCAAGCCAACCACGACTTACCAGACTAGCTGTTTGAAAGAATTTATGAATAGTATTAAATTAATTTGTAACTTTATATAATCCTTATAATTTTATAATCTTTATTATGATTTTCTTAGACATAATGTAAGAAAAAATTCATTTTTTCAGATAAAAGATGTTTCTTTCAAAAAAATGCACTTTTACTGAGTTTTATTGGGGAGCCCTTTTTAAATCCTATATTTGAATCTTTTATATATTATATTTGACAAAAAAAACTTCTTCTTTAGAATTGGGACATAAGAAATTAGTTTCAATAAGTTTTTGGTATTTTTCTGATAACTTTCATATTAGGGTGAATAGTGAAAAATAATAAATTTAATTAAAAACAACTTTTTTAATGGAAATAATTAATAGTGATAAATTATGAATTTTAGTGATTTTAAATTATAATTAGATTATATTTTTACCATTTAGTCCTATGTTGATCATTGGAAATAATTTTATATTTAAACTGGACATAAGAAAGTGTCAATCTTTTGATAATTATTATTTAATAAAAACGTTGTTTTTGTTTTGACAATGGGAATTAATTTTAAATTAATAAATGAAACTTATATGTTTTGAATTTGGTAAAATAGACATCATTTTTGGATTAGGAATATAAAAATTAACCTAGGATGAATTATTGGTATTTTTCTGAAAACATTCAATTTTTTATGAATAGTGAAAAACTCTGAGTTACAGTTTAAAACCAAATTTTTATTTAAATAATTATTTATTTTATTTAAAATTATTTTAGGTAAAAATAGATACATAATACATATATAAGTTCAATTTATTTCATTGTAATCAGTTTATAATAATTTTAGATCTATAAAAACTTTATTGAACTTTTCACCGTCTTTTACCCACCTCCAATGAGAATTTGCAAATTCACATAAAACATAATTTTACCACATCTATCAGTAGAATTTAAAAAATTTGATAGAAATGGTTAATATCAAGGATTAAAATGTGGTTTAATAAGATAAAAATATTTTTTGGTGAATAGTAACTTTTTAATTTTATTTACCACAGTTAAAAGTAAATAGGGTAATTAAGGGTAAAAATGATATTAATATTATCCTAACACATGTACTAATTCAATTGGACAAGTGTATCTCGACCAAAAACAACCTCAGAAATAAAATATTATCATTTAGGTCCAATGGATTTGATTAGGACATTTATTATTATATAATTCAAAGAAGAGTTAAAAGAATTAAAAACAATGTTTAATAACTAAAACATTTTTAATATAGGGTTATACATAAAAATATTTGATTATAAATATTAATTAGAAAAATAAAATTATTTAATACATTATAGTATTTTTTATATAATGTTTATGAATTAAATAATTTAATTTATTTATGACACAATGATGATGCAGTAATTACCATATTAATGAAAGATTATGATAATTAATATTATAAATAACCAAATTAATGTAATATGAGACTTTTTATGAATTGAAATAATTTTATAGGTCAACATAACATATCATAATTTGTTATATGAATTTCTTTCGAAGTAATAAGGTTGTTATGAATTTATCAAAAACAAAATACAGAATAGTGTCAAAATTAACATAAAAGTGTTTTTAAAACAAATATTATATTATTAATTGATATTCGATTCCTAAAAATTTATGGTTCTTCCAAAGGAATTATATATTGATAGGTGTATCATTAATTTACTACTTGGGGGTTTATTGGAAGTTTATAGTATGTTTATTAACCATATAATATAAAAATACAAAGAGACATGGTAAATGTCAAACTAATTAACTAAGACTTAAAACTAAAAGAGAAGGTTAATAAAGTGACCCAAACCTCTCTAAAACCTATAGGTTTAGAGTATTTAGACCCATACCCACCTTATCCTAGAAATAAATCAATTTGGATCCATCATAAAATGAAAATGAGTTTATTATAAAATAATATTTTATGTTTTTCCTAAGGTGCCCCTCACCCCTCTTATAAAAGGGCACTCTACCATCTCTCAAAACAATTCCTTAAAAGCCTTTTGGATCGGCAAACCCCTGCAAAAATATTCTCTAAACAACAATCACATCAACCTAGAGGTATTATTTGGATCATAAATCCAACCCATGGAGCCGTTTTGATCAAATCTGAAGGAAGAACTCGAAGAAGAGGTATTGTTTTCCCCACCATCTTTGATGTTCCTTTCTTCTTCAAATTAATCAATCTTTGTTATTTCAATTCTAAAATAATAAATCCAGTATATTCTATATACTGTGATGTTATTATAAATATGGTACTACAATATTCAGTAATCTATCCTTCCTTTGAATTACATGTCACCAAACATGCGTACGTATAGATTACCGTCTCCACATTGTGGTGTAATTGTTATTCAATAGATTATTAGTTGTATGGGCATAATAATGATGTGTAATTGAATTAAATAATAAATATAACATTATAATGATTTTGTATATATGATATACCATCCAATTATATATTATTTTAATATCAAAACATTTATATTGTCGCTCGTGCATACGTACGGACTACCGTCTCCACGAACGCAATGAGATTCATTCCCCATCATATCCATTCAAGTCTAATTCTCATTTGATGATTAAAAATAATTTTTAAGGACTTGATATAATTCTTTATATGAATAAGATAAAACCTATCCCTAACAAACATGACTTGTGTAACAAAACATATAAAAGAAAATGAGTAAGTTAACAGCCAAAATGACGATAATACTAAGATATTATTAACAAAGCAATGCTAAAATATCATATAAGATATCATATTCATGTATAATTTAATTACAACTATTTCTACATTATACAGGAGTTTAAACTACCCTCAACCAAGGGAATTTAGAAGTTAAGGGTTTATTTCACAATCTCTTCATTATCCGAGGTTGTTTATACGTAATTATCTAATGGGAACTCTTTATCATCCATATCCATGTTTCTTAAAAATGTATTCCAAAACATTCTTACTATTTTACATAATAAGGTTTAACATCATTTATACACTTGTTTGACATTTTATAAGATGTTTATAAAGGAATCATTCCATTGATTTCCTAACAAGTTCCTTTTTAACCTTTTTGTCAAAATTAAGGTAAGAATGTCTTTTTAAAACATATACGACAGGTGTGGCTATTTACTACCGTTATAACATCATCGAAGCTTACCTTAAAAGGTTATAAGAATATATTCAAAATAATTGTTGTCTTTATGTTACTGTTAAATGATTTCAGAATATAAAGAGATATGTCTCTAAAAAATGGTTTTGATTTCATCTATCTCAACATCATTTGATGGATTTTAAGTTTATTTGAAGTTGATTTATTATGATACAAAACTTCCATATTGTATTGATGGTTTTGTGATATGATTGACTGTGGATGTGCTATTTTTATACCATTCATGGTTTATGGTTAAATTATTGAAATTTCATATGCTAGTTTTAATACGAATGTTTTTGTTATATTTCAACATTTTCATATGAGGAATGTATTGGACTTAGTAAGTTACGGGTATAGCCCGCTATAGCTCCTCGGTGCATTGGTAGGTCTCATGAGACAACTAGAGGTGAAATTGTCTGAGGCCTTTCCCAATTTGATATAAGGTTTTGGCCGAGACCTTAATCATTTTTAGACGTCTCGGTCGAGGCCTTGACAAAATGTTTCAGAATGTCCATCATTATACAATATTGATGGTTCATGTGGTAATTCGACTAGTAGAATACCCATGATTATGTTTTATTATGGCATTATTTACACTTCTCATATTCCTTCCATAAAAGTATTCATGTTTATTACCGGTAAAGGCATGTGGTTTAAATTATTCACCATGCTTAATATTTTGTTATCTTCCACTGTATTGCATACCCTTACTGAGCATTTGAGCTCACCCATATCTATGTTTTATTTTTTCCAGGATGTGAAGAGGTATTTTATAAATGACCTGCAGGGATAGTATGACAGGGTATGAAGATAATATGTTGTTTTATTTTTTTCACTTTATGATGTAATGTAAGACTTATAAATATATCTATTGTTTACATAGAAACTAAACTAATTGGTCTTTTGATACTTTATCTTTTGTTATCATGCCAATATTATGTAATAATGCACTGACATTAGATAACTGGGGTCAGGGAATTACAGTTGGTATCAGAGGATATTTAACACAATCCTTGGAAATTAGATTTAAATAAACTCTGATTAGAGCACATTGACCTAAGATGGACTTTGAGGATTAGTATAGCAGAACTTCATAGAATTTTGTTATTGTATATATTTTGTGGTTTTTCCAAGAAATATATCCCTATCTGGATACGAGCGGGTAGAGGCGGCTCTAGAACAGATGTACCTAGGGATAAAACCCAAAAACACCGCTTTGAGCTAGACTGGAAGGGGGACTCATGCACGACAATGGGAATTTCTATACTCTTGGTTACGACACACTCGGGGGATATGCTTAGGATAATTCTCATTTTCGTTACAAACCATTATGAAGGGTTTATGAATATTTAATTCCTCAATGAAAACATTTCTATGATTATGGATTATATCCATAAACTGTTCAATTAATGTTAAGTGTTTTTCAAGTTTGGAAGTTTTTATTTCGATTCATAAACTAATCTAGTGTGTTCGATTGTATAGAAATGGTGCCCAGTAGAAGTAATGTGAACTCCAACAATACATATGATCCAAATAATAAGAAGGATCATATCATCTACTTTATTAAGCCAACATCTAGAAACAGAATAGTCTTTCATGTTTTCTCAACATATGAAGAAATAGTATCGTGTGTTAATAAGATAAGTAAAGAGTTCTCTGAGTCATTTGGCTTTTAAGGGAAGAAAGAGAATAAAATTATAGAAGAGAGAAAGATGGATAATGGGAATAGGGAAAAGAAGAATTTTCTGATATGTGATAACTGTGGGAAGAAACACCCTAGAACCTGCGTGAAGGTAATTAGATTTTGTTAAGAGTGTGGAGAAAAAAAGCATTAAGTACATGACTACAAGGCTATGAAAAAGGTTTCAAATGCACACTGCATTATCTGTATGGAGTTGGGACACTACACGAACCAATGTCGCAATCATCAGAGTATTCCCCAAATGATTCTATTGGATAATAATCAAGTTATGGTACTACCTCAAATGAAGAATAATGACTAGTGTTATTATGTTGTTATTATAGAATTATTTCATTTGAGTGTTTTATATACAATATATAGGTTATATGAATTATGGAGATAAATAAGGATTGTAGTGTAGAACTATTTTATTGAGTATTTGAGATTATATGGTTCTAAGAAAAGTGACTTAATAGTAAGCTACACTTTTTGGAAAAATACATGGTTGAAGGAAATGTAATCCTTAATATGGTTCTGATAATGACATAGTGATTTTGGAATAAGAGATGGTTGATTCATATAAATTATATTGGATATTCTTGACTACCTTGAATCTGATTAATGATTTGTATATTCCATCATTGTTGGAGTATAAAAAATTTTTGGATAGAAGGAGTATATCCAGTATTCTATAAGGAATAAGGGAGAATGAATGTAATCATTATGGTTTTATGTTAATTCAGGATGTTGTAGTGTTTTAAAGAATACATGATGAAGGTGGTCACATGTTATTACGTGGAAAAAAGGATCTTCATTGTGTTTACCTTACTTATAAATTTTGGACTATGAGTTTGGACAGAAGTATTTTTGAAATCTCTAATGGTTGGTATGGATTTAGTTTAAAATTGGATAATATTGTTACGGTTATTTTTGGATTTTTTATAAAAATGACAACACCCACACTGTGTGACAACCTGTCGCGTTGGAAAAAGCTACGCTAATTGTTCCAACAACCATAGTGCGATTGGGATTTATCGCCTACCACTAGAATACATGAAGTCTCTGGAGTGTATAATGTACTGTTTTTTTTAAAGGCTCTGATATGTGAATTATAAATTTATTATTTTTGGAACCCTATACGATTAGGATAAATAGAATTTATTTTTTTGAAATCTTTTAGAGTGAAAGATGAGTTTGTGTTAGGAATTAGTTGAGGTATATAACTCTACTTGTGATGTATATATATACATACATATATATATATATATATATATATTCCTTTTATATTAGGGATAAATTAATTATTAAACTTTAATGAAGGGATCTTGAAACCAAAAATGTGTTATCATAATACCATACATTTTGTTGAACCGGTTGTATTTTAAATCATCAAAGATTGGTGGCGTTGAGGCCCATAATTCTACAATTATATGTGATTGATGACCTCAATCAATCTCTATAAATATTTCTGTTTTTTCTCCAATTATGTGTCACTAATTTCCACTAATGTTATCTTAATCAAGATCATAATTTATTGGTGACTTTTTCATTCCCCTTTTCCACTTATTAAGACAAAATTTTATTAACCCAATTACTGATGTGGGTTTTCCCACAAAGGTTTTTTCTATTTTCAAACTTTTATTATAGAAGAAAAATTTTAAATTTCAAGGATGCAATTTATTGAAGGAGGGAAGAATGTAACACTCCAAGATTTCATAGTACGTTATTTCGTCAATGTAATTCAATAACTTTCACTACATGCAACAATGAGTTCAAGCACACCACGACTTACCAAACTAGACGTTCAAAAGCGGTTTTGGATAGTATTAACTAAATTTTGAACTTTATATAATCCTTATAATTTCAAAATCCTTATTATGAGTTTCTTAGACATAATGTAAGAACAAATTCATTTTTTTAAATAAAATAAGTATTTTAAAAAAAATGCACTTTTACCGACTTTTAATGGTGAACCCTTTTTAATTCCAATATTTGAAACTTTTATATATTCAATTTGAGAAAATAAACTTCTTCTTTATAATTGGAACATAAGAATTTATTTTCAGTTAATTTTTTATGTTTTCCTGATAACTTTCATATTTTGGTGAATAGTGAAAATTACTAAATTTTAATTAAAAATAACTTTTTTATTCGAAAAAATTAATAGTGATAAATTATGAATTTGAGTCATTTTAATGTATAATTAGATTATATTTTTACCATTTGCTCCTAAGTTGGTCATTGAACATAATTTCACATTTAAACTGGACATAAGCAAGTGTCAATCTTTTGATAGTAATTTTTTCTTAAAAACACGCTTTTTGTTTTGACAACGGAAATTAATTTTAAATTAATATATGAAACATATAGGTTTTTTATTTTGTAAAATAGACATCAATTTTGGATTCGGAATATTTAAATTTTCCTAGTGTGATTTTTTAGTGTTTTTTTGAAAACGTACAATTTTTTATGAATAGTGAAAAACACTGAGTTATAGTTTAAAACCGAATTTTTATTTAAATAAATATTTATTTTATTTAAATTTATTTTAGTTCAAAATAGATTCAAAAACCTATATATGTACAATGTAATTCACTGGAGTCATTTTATAATAATTTTAGATATATAAAAAGTTTATTGAACTTTTAACCATCTTTTACCCACCTCCTCAAAAAATTTACAAATTCACATAAATCTTAATTTTACTGCTTCTGTGAGTGGAATTTAGAAAATACGAGAGTCATGGTTAATATCAAGGAGTAAAATTTGGTTCAATAAGATAAAAATAATTTTTGGTGAATAGTAACTTTTTACTTTTATTTACCACGATTAAAAGTAAATAGGGTAATTAAGTGTAAAAATGATATTAATATTACCCTAACACATGTCCTAATTCTATTGTACAAGTGTATCTCGACCAAAAACATCCATAGAAATAAAATATTATCATTTACGTCCACTTGGATTAGATTAGGACATTTATTATTATATAATTAAAAGAAGAGTTAAAAGAGTTAAAATCAATGTTTAATAACTAAAACATTTTTAATATATGGTTATAAATAACATAAATTCTATTATAAATATTCATTATAAATATAAAAATATTTCCTACATAATAATATTTTATTTATAATTTTTAAACATTAAATAATTTAATTTATTTATGACACAATGTTGATGCAGTATTTACCATATTAATGAATGATTAAGATAATTGATATTATAAATACCCAAATAAATGTAATTTGAGACTTTTCATTAATTATAAGAATTTTATTGGTTAATATGACATATTAGGATTGGTTATATGAATTTTTTTCTAAGTATTAATGTTGTTATGAATTTATCATAAACAAAATACCAAATTGTGTAAAAATTGACATAAAAGAGTTTTTAAAATAAATATTATATTATTAATTGATATTCTATTCCAAAAAATATATGGTTTGGCCAAACGAATAAATAACCTTATAGGCGTATCATTAATGGACCACTTGGGTGTCTATTGGGATTTTATAGTATGTTTATTAACCATATAATATAAAATTACAAAGAGACATGGTAAATGTCAAACTAATTAACTAAGAGTTAAAACTAAAGAATAAGGTAAATAAAGTGACCCAAACTTGACGAAAACCTATTCTATGAGTGGATTTAGACACATACCCACCCTATAGTCAAAATGAATCAATTTGGAGCCATTATAAACTGAATATGAATTTATTATAAAATAATATTTTAAGTTTTTCTTAAGGACCCCTCACCACTCTTATAAAAGGGCACTCCAACTTTTCTCAAAATAATAACTTCAAAGCCTTTTGGTTCCGACAAAACCTACCCAAATATTCTCTCCAATTCGCTCACTTCAACCTAGAGGCCTTAGTTTGATCGTAAATCCACCCTAAGGTTCCCTTTTGAACAAATCAAAATGACGAACCTGAAGAAGGGGTAATTTTTTCACCACCATCTTTCACGTTCCTTACTTCTTCAACATCTTCTTTCTTTGTTATTTCAATTTGAAAATCATAAATGCCTTATATTCTATATATTGTGGTTTTATTATCAATATAGTACAACCATATTCAATATTTTATCCATCCTTTGAATGACATGTCACCATACGTGCGTACGTACGGCTTACCATCTCCAAGTTGTGGTGTAATTATTATTCAATTCATTATTATTTGGATGGGTATAATAATGATGTGTAATTGAAGTAAATAAAAAATATAACATTATAATGATTCTGTATATAGGATATACCATCCCATTATATATTATTTTAATATCAAAAGAATGATATTTTCGCTCGTGCGTTCGTATGGACTACCATCTCCACGAATGTGATGAGATTCATTCCCCATCGTATCAATTCAAGTCTAATTCTCATTTGATGATTAAAAATAATGTTTAATGATTTTATATCATTCTGTATATGAAGAAGATACAACCTATCCATAACAAACAAGATTTATGTAACAAAACATATAAAATAAAATGAGTAAGTTAACACCCAAAACGACGATAATACTATGATATTATTAACAAAGAAATGTACAAAGATCATATATGATATCATATTAATGTATATAATTATTGTATAATTTAATAACAACTATTTCTCCATTATATAGGAGGTTAAACTACCCTCAACCATTTAAAAGTATAAGGTAAGGTTTTATTTCACAATGTCTTCATTATCTGAGGTTGTTTATACATAATTATCTAATGGGGCCTCTTTCTCATCCATGCCCATGTTTCTTATAAATATATTTCAAAACATTCTTACAATTTTAAAGAATATCGGTTAAATTAATTTATACCCTTTTTCGAATTTTTATAAAAATTTTATTAAGGAATCTTTTTGTTGTTTTCCAATTAAGGTCCTTTTAACCTTTTCGACAAAATTAAGGTAAGAATGTCTTTTATAAACTTATACGGTGGGTGCGGCTATTTTCTTCCATTATAATATCGTTAAAGCATCCCTAAAAATATTATAAGAATATTTTCAAAATAATTTTTCTCTTTATGTGACTCTTAAATGATTTCAAAATATAAAGAGACATGTCTCTAAAAAATGGTTTTGATTTTATCTATGTCAACATCCTTTGATGGATTTTAGGTTTATTTGAAGTTGATTTACTATGATACAAAACTTCCATATTGTATTGAAGGTTTTGTGATATGTTTGAATGTGGTTGTGATATTTTTATACCTTTCATGGTTTATGGTAAAATTATTGACATTTAGTATGCTAGTTTAAATATGAATGTTTATGTTATATTTCAACATTTTTATATGAGGAATGTATTGGACTTAGTAAGTGATGGGTGGAGCCCGCTATAGCCTCTCGATGAATCAGTAGGTCTCATGAGACAAATAGATGTGGAATTGGCTGAGGCCTTTCCCAGTTTGATATATGGTTCTGGCCAAGGCCTTAATCATTTTTAGACGTCTTGCCGAGGCCTTGAAAAAATGTTTCAGAATGTCCGGATTTATACATTCCCTCGTTATGGAAATAATAATGATGGTTCCTATGGTCCTTCGACTAGTAGAATACCCATGATTATGTTTTATTATGGAAATATTTACAACGCTCATATTCTTTCCATAAAAGTATTCATGTTTATTATTGGTAAAGGCATGTGGTTTCAGTTATTCACCATGCTTTATATTTTGTTATCATACACTATATTGATTACCCTTACTAGGCATTTGAACTCACCCATTTCTATGTTTTATTTTACCCAAGATGTGAAGAATTATTTTATGAATGATCTACAGGGATAGTATGAGTGTATAAGAAGACAAGATGTTGTTGTAGTTTTTTCTCAGTTAATGATGTAATGTTAGACTTATGAATATATCTACTGTTTTCAAGGATACTAAACTAATCGGTCAATCGAGACATGATATTTTGTTATCATGCCAATATTATGTCATAATTCACCGACTCTGGGTAACTGGTGTCACGGAGTTTCACCTAATAGATTTGATGAACCCAAATTTCCTACCAATTAATGAAATAGTAAATGAGGTGAATGGAAAATATCTCAATATAATGTCACTAAACCATTCTGAGCAGACACATAATCTAATATAAATTAATATAAAATTATACGTTATCATCCCATACCCAATTTCAATATAAATTTTTATAATTATTTTGGATCCAAAAACTTATTTATCAATATCTAATATGATCAAATGATAAAAGTATGTGGGCCATTTTCTTTTCCTTTCCTTGAGGAAGCCATTTTTATCAATAGAAATAAAAGTCCCAAGATTCCATGAAATCATTTTATTATGAATATTATCCATAATATTATTATAGAAAATAAATATACTAATTCATTGAAATTGAAAAAAATAGGTATCATTAAAAACGTATGAATAAAAACCATGATAGTGGAAGACACGTTTATGGGGAGTGGTCACCATTATTTATTCATGAATAGTAGATACTATAACCTATTTTATATGGTACCAACAAATAATGAAAAAGGATCCAAGTAATCCATTATGGCCATGAGCACATCTTGGGATGAGACTTTTAATTTCCTCATGAATATACCCCTCATCTAGTTTAATATTCATTAAGTGGTTGTGGGATCCTCAAAATTAACTGGAAATGATATCTAAAACATATCATTCTAATAAAAAACTAATACACATTACTTATATCAATCCGTAGGGACATAATGGTGTTTTTAGAAATAGAAAACAATAAGAGGGCCAGCGACATCAAAATCACTAGAGCGTGATACATCCTATATTTTAAAATTATCATTTATAAATAATATTTCCTCTATATGGAATAAATTAATATAAATCATGTTTATATCACCATCCATAATTAATTTGTTTTTATATAATCTTATTTCCACACATTCTTCATTTAATATATCTTTTTCAAGGACATTGATCTTTTGAGAGAACCATGTAAAAAAATCATCTTCCTATTATTTTTGTAGTAATATATTGTGATACCAAATTTCCCCATGAAGACATTGAATATTGAATTATTGAGGATCATAGCTATTAGTAAAACATATTATTTCTACATTATGTGTTTTATGTCTGTTGATAAGAATGACCTATGCAAAACCTAAAAACTATCTCAACCAAAAAGCATGAATAAAATAATTAAATCCTAGAGAATCAAAGCATGTTTTAGAGAAAAATAAACTCTTATCAAAAGTAGTCAGAAAATCAATTTGATGAATATATAGAGAATTTATGGGAAAAGACCGATTGAAATGTAAACACCAGAATATTTGATTTTATCAACTTCTTTATGATTTTCCAATAATCTATCCAATAATTTCTAATTCCTAATATAGACTTGTTTTTTGTTGTAGAATTTGTACTGATTATCAATCTATTGAAAATAAATAAATTTTTCATTTGATAAATAATATTTGATTTCATCCATAACAAATTTAACGTAAAAATCTCCACAATAATATTTAGAATTACCCATAGTGTTATTGAGGTATTCCCCTAAAAACCATGTTTGAGGACCGATATTGGTGGTATATAGGAATTGTCAAATATTCTCCAACACATTGACATAATAGTTTTCATAATTTAAATAAATAATAAACTTAAATTATTTTACATCCCAAAACTAATATATGTTGACAATATCCACAATAGATATGAACATGAACATTCCCTTCCAAAAATATCTAGATATGAGAATTATTAGGATAAAAATGCATTCTATTATTCATGATAAGCTTTCAAGAAAATAAATCCAAAGTATAAACACATTTTTTCTATTCCAAATATTCCAAAAATTATATTGGATTTTTCATTATAGATTTGACAAGGAAATTTATCATAGCTTGAGAGAAAAGACACCTTGAATTCCAAATTATAGAAGAAATAATGAGGTTGGATTAATGGGGACCATATATCCTGAGGTTCCTTCTAATACATACACAATAACATAACATGAATTTATAGAGGAACTTGTGATTATAATGCAAGGTGTTTCTAGAGTGGGATTGGTGTCCCTGTTCTTATTCTATTGATGATAATGTGATAGGGGATCTCTTTCAAAATACTTTAATACACTGAACACATTAAAATATTCAAAATACTCATCCTTCTAATATTATTGAGAATTAATGATAGAGGCATAAAACTATCACTCGAACAAGATACTAGGATGTGAGAGGAAAAAAACATATGTCCAAGAGTTTGGGTATCCAAAATAGATAGTACAATGTCTTTAATAGATAGACTTATCATCTTCAATGAAGAATATTACCTGTTATTAGTATGAGGTTTCTATTAGAGGGAAGTAGAAGGCATGTTTGCACGATGCTCAGGAGAGACGAGATCTCAAGAACTATTAGGGAAGAATAAATACATATGCACAAGAACATTATAAGCATACTGACAAAATAATAATTGGGATTGGGATTTGAAATGGAGTCATTCATATGGGAACAAGAAACCTAAATTAGAATATATTATAGAATCAAAAAAGGGGAGTCCATCAGTGAAACACATCAACCTCACTTAGGACCAGTATCAGGTTTATATTAAACAAATACATTATCGCCAAAATTCATATGATTCTATATAATGGGAACTATAGAGGGAATCTTCTATGGATTCAATGAATCGCCATAATTATATTTATGATAATCATTATTTTAGAAGAATTATTCTTGGATAAAATCAAAAAAAAATTCCCTTCAACACAGGTATATGAGGCTCATCATGAAGAATTACATTTTTTGGGATATGAGAAGTTAGATCAAGCCCCACAAAAATATGATCCTGCATTATATGTTCCATTTGATCAATGGAATCATCCACAAAATTATAATAATCAAATTCATTTCTAGGGAGTCTTATCAAAAGTGTTTCAATATACGATTCCATGACCCGGTGGGAATCATGTGACAATAAAATAATAAGGATCTTCTACCGATTTTATGATAATCCATCTCTGGCCAAGGACCAAATAAAATGCATATAAAAAAAAGAAGAATTTACAGTGACATTTTTTCCAACATGTAAATCACCACTAACCCAAAGAGGTATTATGAGTTGACAAATCTCGATAAAATCACATTAGAGGTATGATATTTTTTGAACATCACAACAAGGGACCATCAGTTGTAGTGGGAGGCTTATTCATGTTTACCATATGAAATCATGAGTGAAGGGGAACTATACACCATCTCTTATTCTTACAGATCCATGGAGATTAGAGTAAACATAAGAATTGGTTGATGAGAACTTGAGAAGATCTAACAAGTCAACTATTCATTGAAAAAATGATATAACAAAATTTGGTAGACCCAAACTAGAAAGTGGAAAGTCTGGGGGAATATAGAAATATGAAATCCATAGAAACTAACAAGCATAACCGAAGCACTCAAAATGATATTGAAGGTAAATCCTTCAATCAATGATCTAAAGACCCTCTATGGTAGGTGGTGGAGAGAAATCCACTCTTGGTGTTTTCGATGAAGAACCAATTAAACCTAGTTGAAAATTATTAAAATAAGAATGCCATTGTGGCTCGTTAATCCATGGAAAAGAATATTTTCCTCCAACCATTGTATTTTATTTTATAGAATATATGAAATAATTCATATGTATATGGACTGATGGGATTATTATATGAAATTTTAACATATAATATCAATGTGAAATAATATATAAATATTTTATATGAATATTTCCCATATATAAGAATATATAATCATTTTATATGTCATGTGTCACCACCGAGACCATGGTAACACTATTTATCAATCCCCATAAGGTATTTGGTTATCTTTATACTTCCTAGAACAAATAGGATAAGGATCACTCATTATCCTTATATATATAAATTCACGATATATATATATATATCGCTATGTAATGCTCTAATGACTATATAATTCAATTTCCTCAAATAAAATAATAGAAATCTATACAAATATGATCTTCCTGAATTTGAGTTTATTAATAATTCCATGAATGATTAATTAATTCATGTGGTGGAAATGGGTATCAAAAATATTTCCATTATACGTGATTTTAAAAAATCTATGGAACATAGTTTGATGTAATAATTTTATAGTAACCATAGTTATGAATTATAAATATTGAACTATATATTCATGGATGATAAACACGTTTTAATATAAATAAAATATTTTATTGGAAAAAGTATAAAAATTTATTTTACAAACAATAATTTTTAATAAGATAATTATAGAGTACTATATTACATAATTCATAATTCCAAAAAACCGTATGATGATATTGATAGTCAACGAAAATTGTAGAAAAAAGAACCATCAAGAATATGATGATATGGTTTCCTTTACAAATTTGTAATGAATGTAAATGTAATTGGAAATTTATAGTCATAAATTTTAAAATTATGAAAAATGAAATTCAATAAATCATATAAATTAATGGGCATTAAATAAAAATAAACATATCCAAAAATAATAATGAAATTTAGGTCCATATATATGAATAATTATGACCGAATTTATAACCAATATAATTTTATGTTTTATATAGTCCGAAAAGATATATAAACATATATATGGAAATAAACAAAATTTTATTATAGATAGAAGAAAATATTAGGCCCCAAAATATGAATTGGGATATAAATAATCTTGATCTTACTGTGTCATTGGAAAAAATAATTACATTTTTTCATATGTCAACATAATATATTTAAACTCTTACATAACAATGACATACATCATTATAAAATATTTATATGACATATTCATATATAATACAAATTAGAAAAAGTCATTTATAATATTTTTTAAAGATAAATTACTTATTAATTAGTAATTTTAAGCATTGGATGTTAGTTATTTTTACAATTTCAAAAATGTCATTGAATAAAAATATTGATCATATATATTCAATAAAATATTAATCACATAATCACTAATAATAATTTTTTATTTTCATCTCAATGGTTAATTTAATCAAATTTTCATTTTGATGATTGTATGAGTATAATTAATTAAAATTAAATCCACAATATGCATTATTGAAGTAATGTACTCATAATGACTAGTATCATTACAATGATAATTAGTTTATTCATGATTTCTAAAATGTATAATAATAATATCTTTGATTGAAATTTAATATTATATATTAAAAAGGAGTAGTTTTTTGTTGTCTATACAAGATGAAAAATCAACTTATTGGTATAACACAGTTTATATTAGTTGTTGATCCAACCCCAAAATGACTACGAAATAGAAATAAAGGTGAAAGTTTATAATGTTATTAAATAGATGTATTTTAATTAGATGTCCAATATAACATACCTAAATGGCACCCTAATCAATATGTTTATGGAAAAAGGGTATTTTTGAATTTAATGGTATTCTTAGTAGTACATGATAACCAAAAAAATATAAGGGAATGTTTTGGATCATGAATAATAAAATAATACATTTTAGTGTGTAATAATCATCAAGCATTTAACATATAAAGCACTCCTAAAGTGAAAATTACCACCATCAGATTCATATGAGTCCAAAAATGATCTATAAACCAAATTAATCACATAAGACCATATATATATATATATATATATCAGTTTAAGAACCCCATTTTTAATGTACTTATCATAGTTCTACACACAGGTGCTCCGAGCCGCTGGGATACGTGACATCATGTGTGCTTCCCCATGCACTAGATGCTACGAACTAGCAGCGAGGGTCAAATATCAACATGAGAATACTATACCCTATTTACCATAGTAGTAAAATTGTTGAAATAAATAATAATAACCAAATGACATAATCAATATTCAAAATTAACTGCTATCACATGATGAACAAAATTGAAATACAATATCCAAAACTAAACAATATATATGTCTTGAAAATATGTGTCATGTGTCAATTTAAAAAACCCAAATAAAACAATGACTCTGACTACTCCCATGTGGGTCCAAGATAATGTTTGGTTCCCTTATCCAGGATTCTTCCAAACTCATTAATCTATCACAAGTCACTTTCCAAAAATCAAACCTAAAATTGAGAAATCCATTTTGGAACCAATCAGGCAGCCCAAGTATGGTGTTTGTAAAAATCAGTTGTTAGCAAAAAATGACATCTAACAAAATATTAATTCAATAATAGTGTATGTAATTGTATAAATAATAAATTATAATCAATAATGTAACCAATTTACATTAATTTAATTACTCTTTATTTAACCACATACCTCATAGGTTCCCAATGACACATAAACACTCAATACCTACTTCGGCCAATTCTAGAATTTGAACTATTTGAAAGGGATGTCATATATTAGAATTCAATTTTTACTATTCAAAATATCATTTCATATCACATCAAATTAGAAAAATATTTCAACAGAAATTCATAGGTGTATAAAATCATGTCTAAAGCCCCGTGGGTATTTGGAGCCTTAGTCCTTGTCCCACACCTCAATTCCACATGTGTATTTGGAGCCTCAATCCTTGTATCATGCCCTGTTTATCAATCAATTCATCACTATTGTATTTTGATGCATCGGACCATATCACAAACAAATTTATCAATCAAATTTCAATATGGTATTTTGAGGTTAAGGATCATGTTCCACACACGTTTATCAGATATTTCACTATTTCACCTGTATGAAAATAGCACATGTACATCTAAACCCCCCAAATTAATTCACCAATTAATTAATATATACCTAAAATTTCATATTCACATCAATCCGATTAATAAATTAAAAAACTAATTAATCACATAAATACTATTAATTAATTCAAAAATTAATTCACGACATTAAATTACATAATCGTAAGAATCCCCATTAGTAAATTCATTAATTTTTTAATCAAATTCAAAAATACTAATATCCCCATCTGTAATTTGACTATAAATTATTGAAATTAAAATTCATAATCACAAATGTTTCAATTAATTAATTTGAAAATTAATTAATCCAATAAAATCATGTTTCACAATCCCAATATCTAATTCATTAATTCATCAAATAATTAATTCAATTCTACCATTCAATTTCACCAATTAACATAAATGTTTAACACATGGAAATTAAGAAAATATAATTCAACAATCACTAGTGTTTCTTAATCATGAAAATTGATATTTTCAAATTTAAATAAACATAATTAAATTACAACTACATGATTGGAATTTAGACCCCCTTCCTAAAAATTGATGAATAACAATGAAAACAAGAAATCAAAAAATTGAAACAGAACAAATACAACCATGAATAATAATGAGACATATATATATATATATTAATTCAAAATCCAAGATAATATAATTAGATATATTTAAAACTATATTTAGATACATAGATTATGGGATAAAAACCCTCCAACAGATGAGAGAAACACAAGATAGAGGGAGGAAACAACATGATATTATGATAACTTTCTTGGAGAGATGGATATTTTCAATTTGAGAATAGAATCACCAATACTATTGTGTAGGAGCCCATTGAATATATATATGTGCCCAAATAAGATAGTAATGAATTAGTTAAAATTGATGGTGGTTTTTTGGTTAAAATTTGTGTATAAAAAAATTTAATCTTACATTCACTTTAATTAAATATAGGAACCCAATTTCCTAGACTGTGGAAAATAGTTTTTCAAAACAATGTGCTTTAATTATATGTCTCTTCTATAGGGGGTTTTTGGATTCTTGTAATATAGAACACAATTTGACAAAAAATTTCCCCTACATGAAATTCATCTCATTAGGTGGTTTTATGGTTTACTTGGCCAAGGTGAATGGTTTGGGAAAATTAGGCGTCAACTGTATAGTGATGTTATTCCTTCCAATTTTCCCAAATTTCACAAAAATTATTCCATGATAAAACAAAATCAAAATAGAATTTTTTTTATCATCTTATGATTTAGGCCGATATAATGAAAGTATACCCCTAACTAACTCTATACATTATCTATGATCAGTTGTGAAGAATATTACGGTTCTAGATGATCGATCTCAGATTCGTCTACCATCTGCAGAGATTTTATGGAGCTGATATTAAAAATATTGAATTATGATATAACTATAGACAATATGATTTTCAAGTGATCTCTTCTTGGGTGATTAAATCTCCATTTTGTATTTGGATTTTATGAACATGATATTCTTGGTATACTTAGACCAATTTCATGTTGATGTCATTGAATAAATACAAATATACTCTACATTAGAGGATGAACTAGAAGAACTATTGAGGATGGTCCTAGAGATGAATCTTGGTAACCTGTTATGTGATAAGATCTAAAAGTAACAATTATAGTTCCATGAGGTTCACATTATGGGTAATGTCATCTATGAAAATTTATTAGTCATGGAACCAATAAAGATATATGTAAATCTTTCTTGGTAGAAACCAAAGAATGTGTCATAGTTGTGATGTTTTCATGGATTTAAAGGGTAATACAGCAAGATTTTAGTAGAAATAAGTAGGATCAAAACTATTTTGAACACCCTAACATAGAATGAATATATTTATACATGTACTTTTCATTTTCATAGTAAATTTTATGGATCATGGATGAGGATGAAGGGTGATCCTACATTGAGACTACTTGAGGAGGGATTTGAGTGCATATTATATTCTAAAACCATTGAATCCTGTCTTGTTTATGTGTTGATGGAAAGGTAAGAATATATCACATATGGGTTTAGGCTGTTGATTTTCCACGACTACATCTATTTGACTCATGAAATAGTGTTGTGAAATGGTAGTCTTCTATCTAAGGATGTAGATACAATATCTTCTGGGAATAATCATTTTTGTTTACTCAAACCATCAAATTCTTAACTATGACTTAATTCATAGATACATAATCCTTAAACAGAGGTTCTAGTTATTGTACCTAAATTAATATGAAATTGATATCGTCTATACTCATTGTAAGGTAAAATGGTGGTAGATTCCCTTAACATGATGTCTTCTTCTAACTTGGTGGAGGAGGTGTATGAGCAGTAGGATTCCATTTGGGTGACTCAGGTAGAGGATTAGGGTCCATAATTTCATCAGTTGATTGTGTTTATTTGGTTACATATTTAACATGTGACAAGGGATATGTTGCGGGATATCGACTGTGTGGTCCTGTAGGACCACATATCCTCATGAGATAAATTAAATGGATTTTATGAAAGAGGCAATCACATCATCTTATCCAAGGGATAGAAGATGTTCCTGGTCATGATATAATAAGGGGTGATGATGGAGTTTCACACTTCTCTATTGGATATACATTACGGTACATGGAAGATGTACTAAGGCTATTAGTGGTAGTTATGGTGTAATGGTATAAGTTATATCATGTATACGTTCATCTCTTGGTGACATATATGTTAACATTTGATGGTTGATCTCTATGTTCTGGATGGTTTATCATTGCCTATTGAGATCCCATAGAGGAAATGGGAAGGAATGTCCCTAATTTTTTAATAGGGATTTCATTGATAATTAAAATTCATGATTCTATATCGGTGATTGTTAAAAAACATACAAATTACAAACACTTATTACTATCAGATAATAGAGTTTAGAGGATAGTATACAGAATTTGTTCTTGTGATTGAATGCATTGCATCATAGGGTGACCTCAATGATTATCTGGGACCTTGTTTCACAGTTCTAATACTGGCTGTAGAGAGGCCATTGGGATGCATTTAGGACCAGATGATGATGAAAACATCCTTTTACTTCCAGACAGATGGGCAGACCGACTGTACTATCCAAGTGTTAGAAAAATATGATGAGGTATTTAATTTCAAGAATTTGCCCTTATATGGGAGTATCACTTACCCATATGTATTTTTTTATAATAATAGATATCAATATACTATCGACAAGAATCATTTTGAGGCCCTATATTGGTGACCCTTTAGGTTACCCTTATGCTGAAATGAGACCAGTGTGGTATCTCTTCGTGGGTCAATGATGAAACATGTGTCAACAGAGAATGTTTAGTTTATCTTTGGGTATATGAGGATAGACCTTGGATGAAGAAAAAATTTATCGATTTCAAAGGACCTTGTTTCGTGATAAGGGATATGACCTTTTAATAAGTGTCTTTTTTGATGAGGATTGTAGATATTCACATAGGGAGGAATTTTATCTATAAAGACTATAAGGATATTCAAGATATAACAACTTCTTAGTGACGTTACCTTCCACATATAATTACCCCCATAGTTGGAGTATGTGTGGAAAGTATTCAATGTGTCACAGATGAGGAGAAACCGGCATGATACAGTGCATCTTATTGATTTGGAAAACATGTGAAATGAATATGGTTCCATTTTCATAGAGTACCCCGTAAAGAATAATGACCCATTGGATAGGATCCTAAGTGGATGGACCATTCCCTTGGTCCATGCTTTATGGATTCATGGGATCATGGAGGAGATCCCCTTTGGGTGGGAGATCCATTTGTTGTTTCTGTGTCTCTGACTTTTTATTAGTTATTTATTTTAAAATATGGAGATATTGAATGGGGTAATACTGTAGATACCATATTTTTCCTCATAATAATTTAAAATATATGATGGGGTATAATTTAAGATAGGTGATAAGTTAAAGAATTGTCTCGAGGAATAATGAACCAAAAATTAATTTTATAAGAATATTAAATATATTTTATGTCACCAACATATTTTTTTGTTGATAAATAATTGAATATATTTTTTATAGAGTCTCTGATCATAAATTGAGACCATAGTAGAGTATGTAGAACATGAATTTTCATATGAACAATGTAACAGTTTTCAGTTTGGATCATCTAGTAGAGACAATCATTGGAAAGTGCATTTAAATAAAGAAAATAATTTAATTATTTATGTACAATTAAATTAAATTAAATATTTATTCCCTATAAATATGATATTATACATATTATATAGTGTTATCTGCATAATTATATGATCAATGAGAGGTGGATTCCATTGTTCTTCATTGGGGAATCAGTATTAGGAAAAAGCCAACTATTGAATCATGGTAAATCATTGTGAAGGGAATAGAATGTGTCTTTTTCTTCATTGGAGATAAAATTAATGACCCATGAATGATCCAAATCAAGGTAGCACACAACATTATTTGTTTATAAAATTATTTTTAAATTATTGAGTATTATCTAAACTATTATTTTTTATCTACTTTAAATTTCATCTTTTCATGAGTCATTTTGTTAAAATAGATTATTATATAAATTTTTTTCTTGTTTATTACATGAAATAATTCCATCAAATCCACAATTATTTGATAATTAGAAAATAATTCATTGAGACTGGTGATATCATATAATTTCTTATGTAACTAACTAAATTATTATTTGTGTTCTTCATTGTTGTACAACTGGTCATGATTCTTCTATTGTTGGGTGGGACCTAGCGTGATCGAACCCCCAATACATGGTTTATGTGGATAAAATATATGGATTGGAGTTTCAAAGATGAATTATTAATTATTTGGGATATGATTAATGGCTATGTATATCAATGATTAGCAGTGGATAAGGTACTAGCACTGGAGGCGTGTGAGGCACCCGGGGGATTTAAGAAAAAGATCAAGAAATATATTTCCAAGAACTAGAGGCTAGGAAATTTATTTTTGGAATCATCATCCATGGTTTTGATTATATTAATAGTGGAATTAATTTTTTCAATGGTGATAGAGGCATATTTCTAAGACTTCTAATATATTTGGATTTCTGGGAAAATCCTAACTACACACTATGTTGTTCGAAGAACTCATATCATGTAGTCCAGATATGGTGGGAGCATGGGTTTTGTGATGGAGTTAAATATCACCAGCTATGTTTTTGTACCACATGCCATGTGGCTAATATTTTTACAGCCCATTGATTATATTTAATAGATTTTTAAGATCCCATTTGGTCTTATACGCCATCTTGGTCTTGTCATATGCTTTGTACTGCCACATGGCCATTATACATTATAATAATTAAGAAAACACAATTCAACCACATAGGGCCAATACATGCCATTTATGACACCTACGTGTTGTTCAGTGCAACATAGTGAGTGTTACTTGTGTTAAAGAGTACATGTCCAGGTTGAAGAGAGAGGGACACATTCCCTCTAGACCCTCAAACATATCGTGAACATAATTTTTAAGAAAACATCTACCTCACATATGTCATTTATTTTTTTTATTATTTTGGATCATGATTACAACATTATTTTTTTTATTATACATATAATGTTATGGTGGACTTCATAGTTTATTTTAAGACAGTACGCAAGATTTTATGAGTGTAATTATTCTATAGGCATCACTCGATGGGGGAAGTGATCGGGTAGAGATTAGGAGAGTGTATCCATACTGTAGAGTTAGGGAATGGGTACTCTGCCTACTAAGTGGTACCATACATTCTATTTAGGGACTCGTTCCTCTATTTACTGATTGTAACCATCCTACAGTGTTAGGTAATGATTCGAATATCTACTGCATTCACTTGATTGTGAAATCAAGGCATAGGTCCTCTATCTAATGAGAGGCAGCCTATAATGGAAACATGGAGTGACTCCTCAATCAACCCAGTAAAAACCTCACGTGGTTCTAGTTCATGTGTATTATTATACTAATTGACACTATAATTTGATGTCAAGAAATTGGTTATCTATCTACTGAGTGGAACCCTCTATAGAGTAAATCCATGGTTCATCTACATATTGATTAGAACCCTCTTGTTGTATCAGGGAATGTGTCATATACCCTATAATTTTTTCCCCTTGACTATGCAATGTAGTGAATGGGTGTTGTCGCACATTGAAACTTTTTATGACAATCATGTGAGATACTAAGAATAATTTTTGACCACATTGAATTTTTTGGTATATTTTTTATCTTGGGATAGTTTATGAGGTGGATTTCTCCTTTCACTCTGACATCAGTTTAATTTAGGAGGGTATATTTCTCTATGATTGGATTCTATTTCACTCTTTCTATGGGATGATCTATCTACTTCTATCGTGTCACAAATCCCCCCAGTTTTTTGGGAGTCATAAAAGGAATATATATATACCCTAAACTACATTGTAATTTCTCATACCTCTCATTTAATTGTAGATGAATAATATGTTGGTGGAAATTTCAAAGGATCATAAGGATTCACTAATAAGTTTGACCCCATATGGTGGATGGATCATAGTGGATTACAGTCAGGATCTCTCAAAATTTACATTTATGGTAATTTTTATGTTGATACGTCAATATGGTTGGGAATGTATTTTTTCCTTTTTAGATTAAGTTGTCGTACTCTTGTATTTCCTTTTGTTTATTACGAGGATGGACATTAAAATAGATATTTCTAACTATTATATTATAAATATACACAACAAAATTGGGATTATAGGTTTTATGTGTATAGTTACCAAGAAAATAGCCTTCTATTTTAGTTATTCTTTTGAACACTAGTCCCATTCCATTTGCATTTAGAGGCGGGATTAGGGTAGTAGTGGCTCTCCCTTCTACTGATTTGGTTTGGGCCCAGTGGGCCAGGTCATGATAGATGAAATCATCCATTTATTTATCCTCAACTACAGTCTATACTAAAGATAAAATCTTAATATTATCCATATAGTGTAATGATATGGTGAATCCAATATAGTATTCTGCAACCACCCACAAAACCCCAAGAGTCCCCAAAAAGAAATTGACAAAGAATCCACAACCCAATCAGATGGACTACACCATTAGGTGACCATATATAAACCCCTCATGAAGAAAACTAATATCACATTGAAAGAAAACATGAATTACTTGACCAATAATAAATGAAATCTCTTAGTCTCCACAACATAGATTACTTCTAACATTGTACCAATGAAATAAATGGAAGATAGAAAAATTGAAATCATATCTAACTTATACACCAAAAGGACTCCACTTGGATTAAAGGAATACAACTATGTAAAAAAATACTATCAAAAAATATTGTCTCATATTATAAATGAAAACCCAACTCAACTGTATATGTTTCTCATTGATTGTTCTCATAGATACTTTGGTAGATAATTGTCACCACGTAATAGGGTGGTAACATTTGGACCACTATAATAACAATAAAAAACATGGGTATGAAAGAGATTCCCCAAACACATAATATCAAGCCAAGTGATAAAAATAAATTAAATCATTTACAATTATTTATTCAATAGGAATTGAGAATAAAATTTATACCAAAATTAATTAATGTATATAAAATTATAATTTGTAACCAATTTTTTTTAATAGACTCCAAGAGTCTTCTTAGTTCTAGATAATAATTGTATTAATAATTATATTACAAAATAAAAATCGTACTAGTCATTTTTATGGGAAAAAGAAAGACACAATAATATATAGTGCAGTTTCACAAAAGATATTCATGAATCCATAATATCTCATGCTCATCACTAATACATGTGAATAAAATTTCATTGATTACATGGGGATAACACAAAATTTTTCATTAATTATTTTGGAAACATTATTTTTTAAAATAATTGATTACTCTATGAATAAAAAATTAATAAAAATTTAAAACATCCAATTTAAAAAAATATATGTTTGAGGATAAGAATTATCATTTCTATTTACTTTCACGAATATATATAAGAAATCGATTTTATTAAATTTCATTGAGAAGAGTAAATTATATTAAAAACACTTTTGAAACAAATCCTCCAAATGTTTTATAGAATATATAAATATTGATATTCTATTTTGAGAAAATTCAAAATAATCCTCATACAATGATTATAGATATTCTCATAAATAACATAATTCATGCATAAATAAAATATCCATGAATAATATTTTATAATATAAGGATACATAGGGTATATAGATCACATTATGGAAACTGTTAAGTGTGGATTGGGTTCACTAGGGATTTCACATTATTTATAAAATATCAAGGTTTGATATATTGATAAAATAATTTAATCATTCTATTTTATTTCTTTATAAAAATATTTCCATATTTTTTAAAGATGTGATATATATATATAGGCACAGTCAGTCGATGGAGACTTTACAATGATTTATTTTATTAAAAATACACAATGTTTAAGTAATATATTCTTGATTTTGATGAATATAAAATACATTGGAATAACTAATTAATATAAACAATAAAATATGTAATTTATAGTAGTAACATGGATAGGAAATGAGAATAAAATATTTTAAGACCATTATATATTTTTCACATATGAAACATACTTAAATGTATTTAAAAAGAAAATTATTTAGTAAAAACATTAACTATTGAGGATTTTAATATTTATCAATTGAAATATAAAATAATAATTTCCATAATGATTTGAGACATCATAAATATTATATATGAAAAAAATACAGTAAAAATAATTACATACATAAATACTAAAAATGTAAAATGTTTAATAATTTTGAATACAATACAGAATAATGCCTTTAAAATGTTGAAAATAGAAGTTCTAAAATATTTACATCAAAAAATGTTTTTTAGAAGAAAATTTATTTTATTCTAAAAAATTTACATCATATAAAAAAATATTTTATTATTTTTTAATTTTAGATTATTATTTCAGAATGATTTCCCATACAATGGAATAAATTTCCAAAAATTTAAAACCTTTTTAGAACATATTTATTATCCTAAAATAAAATACTTAAAATAATTTAAAACATTTTTTAGATAGATCCCCCACAATTTTTTATTTATAAAATAATAAAAATATAATTGATTATTATATAAATTTTACCTTTGAATGTGTATTTAATAGACATTAATTCTGTACCATTGAAATTAATTTCTAATAACATACACAAATAACATAAAATATCATTATGGCAACAATGAAATTTTGAGACAGTTATAATAATAAAAAAATTATTCCCTTTCCCTTTACATCCAAATTAAAATATCATACACTAACAAACAAATCCTAGAAATTTTTTTCTCATAAAATAACAAATCAATCTCGATATCCTTACTCACTACCTCTCTTAACTACCTCTAATGACGTGAATTCACATATTTATATTATATTCCCCTTGGGGAGAATTAGATTATTTAATAAATATAACTCAATTGTTTATTAAATGTTATTTCATTACTAAATAGTCATGTTAGAATATATGGCACCCCTTGCATAGTAACACCTTAATAATATTTTATATGAGATTCATAAATTATACCCTTATTCGTACAATCAAGGAAAAAAGATAAAATATTTGAAAATACAAATCCATATTTATGTTATCCACATATCTATTTTTAATATATATTTTTTTATTAATATGATTAGGAAGGTTCCACACATTCAACGTTGTATCATTAATATGTCAGGGGACTAAAATTTTCCTTTATCCACAGTCATCCTCAAATGATATTTTGTGATATCATATCCCATACAACACTTCATACAGAAAAATTTGAATACATAAAAGAAATTTATTAGTATAATAAAATTATAAAAAATATAAATATTAATCTCACATGCCTTTAAATTCATGTGACTGTGGACATGTCAGCTTATAACATTATTTATTAATCATTTAGAGATATCTATCTATCCAAGGATGATAAGAAGTCCTCAAATTTAGCACAATAACAAGATCATTATGATTACATTCATGCAATATTATTTAAATCGTCATTCAAGATAAGATACAATAGAATGTGGTAATCTATGCAATCTCACAAAATAATTAATATTGAGTTTTTTAGGCAATCAAATGGTAAATAATTAATTATATTGTGTAAATATGTTTAATTAGTCAGGCGATCAAAAAACATGTAAACTATTATTCTCTCTATGATTCTTTTGAAATTGAGGTATAATATCCATTTTTCTATTAAAAGATTACCACATAAGAGCATATAGTAGTTTCATAACTCCTTTAGGAAATTTTATCTCAAAATTTACCTTTAGATAAACCATAAATCTATATATACAGTATGAAATTTATAGTTTTATATTATCCCAAAAAAATTAATCAATCAAAAACTGATACATTATGTTGAAACTATGATATATATAGAAATTTAATATATAATATTATTATAATAAATCTATTATCAGGTCATGAAAGGATATAAAAAATCATCCTTATAAATTCCAATATCCAACCTATACTATTATTGTTTACCAACTTCCCATTATTCATGGAATTAAACACCTTTTAATTATTATTATCATCATGTTGGGAATTTCTTATTTTCAACAATAAGTGTATAAAAAATGATGATGACAGAATAAATCAATTTAATTAAAATTAACATTTCTGAAATATATAGTTATATTAACTATATAAATATTAATTACATTTAATATTAGAATGAAAATAGTTATAACTTAACACTTTTCTAAAGAAGATTTATTTAGTATACTAATTTCAAAATTATAGAAATATAATTTTGAAAAATTAATTTCATATTTTGATTAATCATATAAAAATAATCATATTGGGAAATTATTACATTTTCATGATATTTTGTTTTTCAATGTGTGGTGAAAATATATATTTTTGGTAAATTGTCATTTTTATTCAATAAATTATGTTATTTAATAATATAATATTGTTTTGAATATTATTTAATGTAAATAATTGGTTATTTATTTATAATTAACTCATTTTATTGTATTTTAATCATATTTATACAATATTATAGCACATTTTTTATGTTTCAAAATATAGTTTTTTGAAATCTATTTTAATGTTAATATTGATTATCTATATTAATTAATTATTAAACCCTTAATTATGAATGAATTTAAATGAAATATTTTGATTATATATTAATAAATATTCCTTTATATTCATAAATGTTTTATTAATTATAATGTTTATAAAATATTTTTTTTCTTAAAAAATAAAATTCAGGAAAAATTTATTGTTCGTCGAGTCTGTGTGAATAAATTAAAATCAAATAAAAAATGTTCCATTAATTTATTTTTTTAAAGTGGATTTTATATTTTTTATTTTATAAATTTATATATTATAATAAGTTAAAATTTATTATCGGTCTAAATTAATTTTAATATGATTAAAAATCATTTACTATGATTAAGGTAAAACAGATTTATATCGTGTTAAACAAAATATAAAAATGATAAAACGACCTTCAAAATTATATATATTCAATTTTTGGGAAACATTCATACCTTATGTCATCTAATGAAAAATAATAGTTAATTTTTTATTCTTATGGAATTTGAAAAATGTGGGTACAAGTATTTCATTTAAAAAATTAAACATGTTCCATAACCATACTTATAAATGGTTTCCCACTCTCCTATCATCTTTGTATCCCCCATGAATTCTAGTTTAGCCAATAACTACCTGAATTACTTTCACTAATCCATCAAAAAATACAAGAACACTTCTATTAATCATAAATTGACTCTATGATGGGCATTGGTCATATCATGACTAGGTTTTCCAACGAATAGTTGTCGTGCTTAATAGAGAATTTTTATTTTAGTTATTCTTACACCTATGATTTTTTTTTCAATTTTGATGATATAATAACAATATATCTCCCAAATAAATATATATTTTTATATTCATCGATGAACCTAAATTGAAGTCATATTCGGTAAAATGGGAAATGAAACCATCATTTTTGTTAATGATGAAATACCACACCACGATCTGATGCAATTTATTTTTTTATCATCACCTCTCACAGAACGATATAATGGGAGATTTAAAAATTACATATGATATTTTTTATTTAATAATACTTATATATTTATTATATAACCAATTATATCAAATATTCTATTCTGTGGTGGATAAGACAATGCATCACCTTATTATTGTGTAGTACCGTCTCAAGAAGTGATATAATTATTCTTCCACTAAATCATTTCATGGAAGGTAATATGAGAACTTTTGAATAATATACGTGATATATATGAAAAAATAATTTAAATTATCACATATTTATCATTAGTAATATATAATTAATCATTTACTAGTTAACATTCTATTCACTGACAAATGATAAAGTCGTTCATGTATACTTGTTGACTACCACCTCCAAGATGTGATGTGATTCTTTTATTTTCCCATATAATGTGGATTATATAAATTATTATATTTGATTAATTAATGTTTTATTTATGATATTATATTAATTTTTAATGGTGTGATTTTTCTTTACTTTTTTTCATAGAAGTTATTGAGTAATGTAATAGTTACTCATTTGTATCTATGGGCGATAATCGACATGATTGTAATGTAGTGCATTTTCTAATAACTATCCTTGAAGATTAGAATTAAAATAATAAATTTTCTATATAAATTATATTTAATTCATGGTTATTATTATATAAATTATTTAATAATGAAATATTTGAGCATTGTTAACATACCCATGTCATTTTTCACATAAACATTATACACTAAAAACATCCAAATGATGTTAAATTATTATCTAAATGTATAACTCATTATATGTGATAAAATAATGGGAATTAAAAAATTGAAAAAATTTATTGGGAAAGTAAATTAATTCATATATTCTAATTTTGATTATGAATAAGAACTCACATGGCATGCCAGACTCTTGGTAAGGGACTCATATGCATATAAACATTATTTAAATGTTTTAAAGAATAGTTTTTTAAATACACACCTTACTTGTATATTTTCATCAATTAGTTTCAATAAAATACCTATTTTCTCTTATATTTTTTTTGATAATTGTCATTTTCAACTATATTTCACTTTATTTAAAAAATAATTAAAATGGAATAATTTTATGGTTTTATGTAAGGGAAATTCATAATAAAAAAATTTAAGGATTTATTATGAAATATTTTCCTTGTGTGTATATAATTTTAAAATTACTTGTTTCATATTTTATATGGACAAAATGATATATAATGGATATTCCATATTTCATTTTACTGATTATCAATTATTTTTGAATTAAATTTTTTTTACATTTTTAAACAAAATGTTTTTATAAAAGGATAATACTAAAATCCGTCATTAACATAAATGGCGACATCGACTTTTACCACAACCTTGACTGTTAATTTATTTTTTGTATTCCAATTAAATTATTCACATTGTATTCAAATAAAATCCCATATTTCCATTTTCATCAGTATTTTAATCTTAAAATTGTTTTTTTATTAGAAATAAGTTTTTCACAATATGAAACAGTTTTTCATTCATGACTTAATGAGTTTTTCAATTAATTTATTTTTAAAAGATCCAAGCCGAAATTGTTTCTTTCAGGATATTGCCCATTGACATTTTTATCAATGGTTTGAGCCCCATTATAGCTCACATGTAAGCCTGATATGGAATAAATGATATGTGAACACATATAACACTGCAATTCATTGGGTAATTCTTATATTCTCCATAAAATAACATTAGATGTTAGACATATGGTTATTACATTTATTAAGGGGCCCTGTAATGATTTTATAAAGGTTCTACGATGACGCCTTCCTAAGGAAAAATAATGAATTTTTTACTATTTATAATTACTAATCATGGAAATAATTTTTTAAAATATGATATAATTAATTATGTTTTTGAATAATTAATTATAATTCACTTTTGGGGGAAAAATTTTAAGTTTTTATTAAAAAATTAAATGGGATTTCTATTTTTTCATCAGACTACTAGATTTCTATATTTTATGTTCCAAAATTATATTTTTATACTCTTACATTTTTATGTAATATTTTTATATTCATTATAGAAATTTTATTTTTTTTATCAAATTACAATCTAAATAGTTTAAATTAAATACATTTATTAAAAATTTTATTTAAAAGTTTATTTTTAAAATTATGAAAATTTATTTGATAAAATAATAATATTTTTTAAACTAATATGTAAAAATTATATTAGGCTGACTAGTTTTTATTTTTATGAATAATTATATTTTTTCTGGATTTGATAAAAATACATAATTGTAATTTAAATCTTTAATTTAGTTTAATTTATTTTAAAAAATATATTTATTTTAAAATGATTCTAACAATAAATATGTTCAATTATAGATGTATTAATATAATTTAGGTCATTTTAATCAATTACATTTTGAATTTTGATTTAAACCCATTTTAACCTTTTACTCATTTTATCTTTAATAAAACTATTTTCCCTTTTGAACTATGGGATTAATATTAAAGTTAATTTTCGACTTATGTGAATTGAATTCATAAAATATGATTTCATAATTTTAATTAGAATAATCTATATTATCTAATATGGTGAAAATAATACTTTTCCAAAATAAAAAATGAATTCAATAAAAATTAACTATCATTTTTATGGCTAAAATAATTTTACAGGGGTTAAACAATAATGGTAATGGTAGAAAATGCCATATTTTTTGAAATAGTTATTTAGAAATATTTAGACCATTGAACATCTAAATTTCGATAGTGGAGTATTTTTTACCATATATATATAAATAAATATTTAGATAACATGATTCATTTTAATAATAATTTTTGTGTCTTCTCTCCCACTTATAAATGGCCTCCCCTCTTATCTTGCTTTCACACATTCAAAATCCATCAGTTTAAAAAAATCTCATATAACTTATGTAAATCCCTCTTATATTCATATAAGACATATATTGTATGGAAATCCAACCATTTAAGTATTTTAGTGAAATCCTATGGGGGATACCTATAGAAGAGATAATTTTCATCAACTAGTATTTCTGTTTTTTTTCTGTCTCCGCCTCCTTCATTTCATTATAAAACAAGATCACCTGATAAAATAAGTTTCCTCCACATAATTAGAATTTAATATCTTATTTTAATAACATAAAGCAATTCCATATTCAAATAAATGTGTTATGAAATTATCATTTGTTTGTATGTTTAACTACATCCTCACGAACCATTATCATCCATTTTTCCACTAACACCTATCATAGTTTGTTATAATGATGGTTCTAAAGTAAATATATGATATTTATTACTAAATAATACCCCTTTAGTAAATATATTAAATATACCATTTTAAATTACACTCTAAATGGGATACAATTATTTCACATGTGTGTTGGACAGACTACCGTCACATGAATTTGTGTGATTTGTTTTTCACAAATGTGTTACATGGAAGGAAATTAGGGTAGTGATATGGAATTTATGTGATATAAATGACATAATAATTATACATATAAAATATTTACAATTATTTAAATATAATATTTTATTTCATACATTTTCACTAACTGAAAAATTGATAACGTTGTTCATGTATATGTGGACAATCACCTTTAGGGAGCGATGTGTCTCTCTTTTCATCACCACATTCCATGATTGATATATATAAATATATTTAAGGATGAAATATTGTATATATGAAATTATTATCAAACTTTAATGCTAAAATAATATGTACATTCATTTCATAAATATCATAAATAATGGAGATGTTTCTCATGTGTATGTGTGGCATACCATCTCCAAGATTGAAACACAAATCATTTATCAAAACCAACAATCATGATTAGTATTAAAAGTACAATTTATGTATAAATATGAAATTTATTTCATTATTATTATTCTATAGATTTCTAAAAAATTACCTCCTTGACAATAGTCAACATACAAAGGCCACTTTTGACACAAAATCTGAATATGGTCAAATCATCTGATGTAAAATTAATTTATTAAGAAGATTTATATAACATGATAATGAGTAAACAAAAAGTAATAGTATTATTCAATATTGTTCTAACGAAATTAAATAATTAATATAAGATTATTTTTCTAGAATATAAATACATATATAGCACGTGAGACTAAATGTATGGGACTTCATCTAAATTTCAATTCCTTGAGGCTTGTTTTGATCTTGTACAAATTTATTCTTTTATAAGGGTTGTATATAAAAATTTAAATTTTATATCAGGAATTTGTAAATTTTCATGGTATTTAATGTTTATTTTAATTTTATTATTTCATATGGTTTTTGATTTATTTATTTCCATGGTGTTAAGGGGCATTTCATTAAAAAATCATATATTAATGCGTATTAACTACTCTCCATATTCCATTTCCATGTTTATAAAATGGTTTTATAAATATATTATTATGGAAATAAAAGATTTTATAATATAAATATTATATCTATTTTGATTTATACCAATAGTTTTAAAAAATTTATTATTTTATGTTTTTTAGAACCATTCCATAAACAAAAAAAAATTCAATATAGTAAAAAGCCCTAATGTGCCACAATGAACATTATTTTATTTCAAAATTCCTACTCAACATTCTATGTTTTTATAATGAAATATCATTTCTTATTTTTTTGGTTATTTTTTTATTGAAAATGACTTTCCAAGTAGAATGTTTTTTTAATATAGACCAATTTTTAAAAGAAAATGTGGTGATTTTATATGTAATAGTGAATTTTTACGAGTTTAAATGTGGGTTTTTATGTTTTATGAGGAATTATTGAAACGAAAAAAATTATTTTTCATGATATAATATTACATAATTATACATTATAGATGGGTACACCCTGATAGTGTTCGGTCATCCCATTAGTTATTATAAAATTTGGTGTCCCAAAGAGCGATGGATGAGGCCATTATAAATTCAGCAATGGGGAAGCCCAAATTTTAGTATTTTATCTAAGAGGTTTCTCTTGGGGGGAGGTTGTTTGAACCAATTTCATTATGGAATTGGTTATGGATTCTTGAGGGAGAGAACCATTTTATAGGTATTTGATGTTATAGTCCATTCCATCAATGTTCATAAATTTTATGATTATAACTATTTGAGGTGATTGAGGGAGGTTCTGGGAGTTTTTAATGGAATATGGATGTTCAAGATAACTACTATAAGAAATACATGCCATGTATATATATTACACTATGTAAAGTTTTGTTTCACAACTTGTCCAGGGCTAGTTCACGACATTTATTTTTCCAGCGTCAAATAAAAATAAGGTGATGTGTTTTTCGGTAGAACCTAGAATCCCTAGATTACATGATGTGAAATGGGAGAAGAAATCATTCCATTCAATGATGCTATATAGTTTTAAAGGGTTCATCCACTCGAGTTATTTCTAAAACCCTACATCATCACCTAACTCTCTCAATCTGAATGATCTGAAAATTCCTTTATCGAGTGTTTTAGAATTATTTTAAATGTGGGTCGAACCTTGATCTCCCTTCTCCAATCCATGGTTAGTTCCCTACTCATTCTCATATGTTTTATTTAATTCTTATTCAGGTTTTCACTATAGTGGTGTTTCTTGGTTTTGGAGAGTATTTGGTATGTTTTTTTACCACCCTTTTCTGTGGTGTAGGTTGATCGACATGTTTCATGTACAATGGTTGTTATCAGGTAGTTTCTTATTCTCTTTGTGGTGAGTAGTGCGGTGAAAAACTTATTTAAAGAATGTATTTCCTCATTCCAACATTTTTGTATCATGTGGGAAGGTTTTTCTATTGCTACCTATGTATTATTGTTGTGACAACTTAATTAAATACAATTAATTAGTTAAGTTTAAATTTAAGTGTAAATAGGTTAGTTGGCATGTTTTTTTACCACATTATTTTTATTGTGATATTATGATTGTTCAATGTTGATTCCCCACTAAAAATTATTGTGGTTAGGGGATTTGTTTTGCAAGATATATCTAATCTGATTGCAACATTGGTTGTGATTGTTGTCAAATAACCCAAAATTGATATTGGTTAATTACTAATACATGGCTGATGCATTGATTTCCCAAGGATCATGCTTTGTTTCATAACAACCACAAATTATAGTCGAATGTTATAAAATACTCTTTTTAAATATGTAAAAATGATATTTTTATGATGTTCTTTTTTCCTCATGCTATTGGGGTGACGATGTATGGTAGGGTGTGGTGAGATATGATGTTATGTGGAATTTCTTGTGGGATGGTGATGTGTGGTTGCAGTGTGGGGTGATATTTGGTAGTATGGTCGATCATGTGGGATGAAGATGGGTGGTTGAGTCATATGGGGATTATTGTTTGTTTTCTTGGGCTTTTGGGGTGGTAAGGTGATTGTATATTGAGTTGTTGGGGGAATTTGGTTTTGATGTGCTAGATTCTCAAGTAGTGTCCGGTCAAACAATTATTTAATAATGTTTGAAACAATATGGGATGGATATTTTTTCAATGGAAAAATTAATGATGGGTTGTGTGATTAAATGTTCCTATTGAGAAAATGAAAAGAATGTGTTGATTAATGTAAATTTGTTTGAAATGTGAAATGGTGTTTGTGTATTATTGTAGGATGTTATACATTTAGACGTGGTTGAAAATATTGTGGTGATGTCAGTTTGTTAGATTTATTGAAAATCTATATGTTGGGATCGAGTGTTTGAATATATATATATATATACTTGTATATTCCTTCTATTTCAATACACACCCTTGTAATGCAGATAATGATGTGCTGAACACCTGCATAGCCATAGAGGGTTTTTCATTCACAAATACCCAGTGGGTGGACGGATGGATAACCACTCACTCTTCCATGATCCATCTTCATGGAAATGATGGCCCAGTCTTCTTCGAGCATTCTATAATGAGATATGGTATTCCATGTGTCTTTGAGATGAGTGGTGATGTGGTGTCCCATTTTATATCGAGAGGAGTTGTGATGTATTGTCCTATGTGTCATTGGGATGAGTTGTGATGTGGTCTCTCATGTGACTTCAGGATGAGAAGTGATGTGTCATGAGGCTATGGTGTGTGCTGATAGGAAGTTTTGTGAGTCCCAATATTGTTCACGTGGGATGTGTTGTGAGGCCAAGATGTCACGACCCGTCCTCGGGGCCCATGTCATGACAACCCCATGCCTGCCTTCCATAGGCCATGGGCTGGCGACTAGCACCAAAGGCATAAATCCCGATAAAAGAGAAGGCATTGCCTTTATAAAAGAAAACAAACACCACAGTGTATGCAAACTGAAGTAAACACTAAGTAAACTGTATACACAAGTAAGTGCTGAAAAGTAAATGGGCCAGTATACAAACCCAACTGAAAGTGTTGTACAACTGAAAAGTAATGTACAACAACTGAAAGACAAGCAACAACCGCCAGGACGTCCTCTAGGAACTCCCACCTGAAGGGTGAGTACAGTCAGTCTTGTCGACTCCTCGAGTCCGGATGTCCTCTTCGTGTACATCCCACCTGATAGTCCACCTCCGGGTATCGTCCGTTCCTCAAGCCGCAACCACGATTAGCGATGTCCGTCGTCTGCAACAAACACATCGTACTGCAGGCAAAGCCCGTACAGGGGTGAGTATACGATACTCAGTAGGGACCCCGAGTCACTGGAAGGTCTCCCAGAATCCACAATGGATAAACCACAAGGAAAGATACGAACACAAGTACTAACCAACACTACTTAGGTATATGCCCATACATATACCCAAGACATCAATTCTAGTTCTTCTCCAACTAACAAGCTCAAGTACAATCCAGTCCACAGAGGAAATTATAAGTCAATCCACACATGAAGGTACGTCTCAATCCACACAGGAAAGCAATTCAATCATATCGAAGATAATGATTCAAAGTCAAGACTCAGCTCACATAGGTATTTTCATCATGAAGAGGGGTAAAGATGATTGATGTAGCCTCTGAATCATCTCCTCTGCCGAACCTACGTAGGTTCCAAGTACAGATGTCATCTCTACCGAACCACGGAGGAGCCAAGTATAGAAGTCATTGTCGTCGAACCAACGGAGGATCCCAGCAAGGTAGACGTCTTCGTCAAACCCACGGAGGATCCCAGTATGGTAGACGTCGTCGTCAAACCCACGAACGATCCCAGTATGGTAGTCGTTGTCGTCGAACCCACGGAGGATCCCAGTACCGTAGTCGTCCTCATCGAACCCACAGAGGATCCCAGTACAGTAGTTATCCACATCAAACCCACAGAGGATCCCTAGAACTGTAGTCATCCACGTAGAACCCACTAAGGATCCTAGTACAGTATTCATCCTCATCGAACCCCCTAAGGATCCTTGTACGGATGTCGACATCTTTGTCACAGCCAGCTCTAGGGTTCCCACACATAGCACGCTCGATTCCGGGAGGGTTCGCTCCACGAGCCAAGTGGGTCGATACATCAACTTTCATGAAGTCCAGAGTTGATGTATCAACAAGTTCTATCTCCTCAATAGGAACTTAACTCAACATACGGTGCGTCAATCGGATGCACGGTCTGAGAGTTATTGGCTTTTTCGTCCCAGGGACCCATTTGATTTTTAAGCTAAAACCAACCTGGCCATACTCCAGCTGCATCCAAACCTCGAGTGGAGTAATCCAAAAGAACCGTCTCACTAAGAGGAATCCAAAAAAGTCGACAGCATGTCAATCAGATGTCTGGAGCTGAAGTTATATGTGTTTCTGCTCTGAGGGCCCGGTTGGTTTTTTTGTTCGAACCAAGCTGGCCATACCCAGAGTGTTCCTAGACTTTGAGTACAATATAATGAAATGACCGTCTCGATCCAAGGATCCCAATGCAAATTATGGTGCATCGGTCGGAGTTCTGTAACCATGTTATGGCTGTTTGAATGGATCTGTCCGAAAACAGGGGGTTTGGGCCCGGTCTGACCTGGCCCAATATACCCTAGGTCAGCCCGAACCAGGTCGACCCAACCCAGGTCCGGGTTTGGCCTAGTTGGGCGTGGCCTGGCCCGGCCCGCCCAGCGCACCCCGGCCCAGCGCGGGGGTCCGGCCCGGCGTGGGCGGCTCGACTTTCAACCAAGCGGGATGTGGAGGGCACTGCCCCCTTTGATTGGCAAATGGCCGACCAATTAATGCTGGCCTTAATTGATTCTATAGGATTTGAGGGGTCATGCCTCCAGCTAGCGCCCTTGGGCCGGCTCAGCCGGCCACTTCCCCGAACCGCTGTGGCCATAGGTCACGGCTCCTTCCCGTCTGGTGCGGCACGACTGTGATGCGGCCCTCCGCCATGGTCCGCCCCAGCCACAGCCCTCCATGGCACTCCAGCTCGGCGCGATGGCACCACGCCCCTCCGCCGCAACTCGCCCTCGGCCGCAGATTCCATCGGTTTCACCGGCGCGGTGCGACGGTGCCACTCTCCTTCACTGCGGCCCACTCCGGCCGCGGTTCTCTCGTTCCAGTGCGATTACGTTGCACCGTGCTACCTCCGTTCCAAACCAAGATGGTGATCAACAACCAAAGGGGAGGAGGGTCGGCTGGGTTTGTGCGGTCCTACCTCCTCCTGTTATATTGATAACAAGATTCCAATAAAAACGAATAACGTTAAAATAATCATGAACGTGAAAAAAACCCCAACCTTGATGAAGTTCGAGGAAGCTGGCGTCGTGGGAATGATTTAGATGAAGGAGTTGACGTGCATCCAAGGAGGGGATGACGTCTCACACCGACTGCGGAGAGGAGAAGAACGACACGTCGATCTCTCCTTGCGGTGACAGTGTTCTTCGTCGAGGTTTTGACGTTCTTCAATGAGAATGATGGAGATCTCCATGACTTAGCGTATTCTCTCCACAACATAACATGACAAGCTCCAACCCAATAAAATAATACTTATCTTATTTTATTACTCAATACATGCATTTCAAAAACTCTAAGATTCAAAATTGAATTAAATTCATTTAATTAATTTTGAGTTGTCGAAATTAAATGGAGAGATAAGTTGGCAAGAATTAAAGTGAGGGAGGGCTGCATAATTAATGGGCGGGGTGTTAGAGGAGTTAGGGAGTTATGGGGAATTTGAAAAGGTGGGGGCTTGTGTGGGCCCCACCTCAGTAATATCCTAACAAGAGGATTTTGGATTAAGTGGGACCCACCCCAACTCCCACACATGGGAGTTAAACCACATAGATGAGAGAAATAAAGTTGTGACACAACTTTATTTCACATAACACTTAAACCACATTATTAATCAACTCTTCCCGAGAAAACACAACTCTAGTAAAGGTCTTCTTAAGCAATTACTAGTGTTGTGGTTCCATCGGTGCCCTCAGATTTCGATTCTGAGCACCGGTTCAAATGTTAGAAAAACCCGCTCATTCGTTCACTAAACATACCCGAGCTAAACTTTGGAAATTGGTTACGAGAACACCGGGAATCAGAATCAGGTTCCTTCATAAACTGCGTACTTGTAAAATCAAAAAGAATTTAAGAAAAAAATTTCCTTTATATTTACAGGTCTCTACATTACTCCTACCTCAGGTCTTTATGCCCCCATAAAGATACATCACTAACTAGGGAAACAAATGAGGTCACTGTGCACGCATCTAAGCCTCCTGCTCCCATGTGATCTCTTGGAGGTTCCCATGCTGCCACTTGATGCAAGTAGAGGAGTCAACCGTCCATGTAGGACCCACTCCTGTCAATCCTCGCTCTTCACTAGAACCTCCATAAATGTCGCCCTGTCATCGATGTCCAGCTCCCCATGGTCGATGACATGCATCGGGTCGTGCATGTATCTTTTCAGTTGAGATATGTGGAAGACTTTGTGCACTCGATGCAACTAAGGTGGTAGAGTCAGGCAATAAGCCACCTTGCCTATTATGCTGAAAGCCTGGAATAGTCCGATGAAGTGCGGAGATAACTTGTCGTCCTGACCAAATCTTCGTAATCCACATTGAGCTGATACCCATAAGAAAACGTGGTCGCCATCCTCGAACTCTAGTGGCCTCTGCCTCCTATCAGCATAAGATTTATGTCGACTCTGAGCTGTCCTCATCCGCTCTTGGATGATATGCACCTTCTCTGTCGTAGCCTGAACCATCTCTAGTTCTACACGTACTCACTCCAACACTATCCCCAAAGGATATATGAAAAAGTAGCCATTTGTTGTCTTTCCATACCTAACAATTGAATCCTAATCTCCTACTAAGAGAATCTGCTGCAACATTTCCCTTCCTAGGAGTATAAACTGTCTCGATTTCATAGTCATGGATGAACTCAAGCCATTGCCACTATCTAAAGTTCATTTCCTTCTGAGAAAAGATACACCTGAGAATATTAAGTTGGTGAGAACCGTAAACCGTTAGCTCGATAAACAATGGGTGATACTATCAATTTGTACGAACTCAACTCCACCCTTCTTCGTCTATGATCTACATGAGCTGCTGAGATTCCTCCTCTGCCAAAAAAATGAAATCTGGTCTCATCCCCTGGATGAACCATGTCCTTTTCCTAATATAGTCAATCCTGTCATTAATGGTACTATTTCATGCCATGAACGACGTCGTATGGACTCAACGCTAAAACCAAGAGATCCAACTATTACTCTCGCCACCAAGGGTCGAGTCACACTATCGGAAGCAGTGTGTGGTCACTAGTTCTCCTCCAGTAGGAATCCCAAATGTGAGGTTCAAGTCAACAGTTTCATCTAGAACCTCTCAGTATCAATTACATAAAAAGGACAAGGAAGAAAATGTCAAAAGAACAAGTGTCTTTTATTACTGCAGCTCAAGGTACAAAGACATAAATCATCCACAAAAAAACATCAACAGAGCTAAAAGCAACATAAAAAAATTCTCAATGTCTGGATTTAGTCCTGCTCCTGTGCATCTTCTCCCTGTGCTCCATGGTCGTAGGCCTCAGGTTCTTGAAGCTGAGCTCTCCACTGTCAACTCATTCCCTACGGTCTGGGTGGTCTTCCTAGTGGTGGTGATGGTAGGTCCTCTAAGCGTCGCCCACCACCCGCAGCTCGGCTAGCTCCTCTGCCTCATCCTCTTGTTCCATGCGTACCACCACGGTAGAACCTCTACCTGGGTGGCCCCCCTATATCCTGCTACTCATCTGCAGGGTAGGTCGGGCAGGATCGAGCCATGTGACAATGCCCGCCGCATGCATAGCATTGTCTGCTCCTTGTGTGGCTGGATTTGTTTCATGTGCCCCGCACAAACGAACCTGTTTCCTAATATTTCTCATCTAATGGTCTGGCCCACTTGGTCCTCGGAGTCATCTATCTACTGTCGGCTGTAGAAGACGCCGCTGCGAATCACCCTGAAGAGGGTCTCGCCACTGGAGACTGCTCAGCGAGAAAACTCTCTAGTAGAAGGGCTCTCTCTAGCACCCCTTCCGGCGTAAGTATGTTGAGGGAAAACTCTCTCTACCGCCTCGATCCAAGGATCCCAACACAACTAAAAGTGTGTTGATCGGAGGTCCGTAGTCCATGTTATGGTCGTTTGAACGGATCTGTCTGAAAATAGGGGGTTTGGGCCCAGTCCGACCCAACCCAATACCCCCTGGGTCGGCCCAACCCGGGTCGACCCGACCCGGGTCCGGGTCCAGCCCAGTTAGGCGCGGCCCCAACCATCTATCGCAGCCTGACCTAGCCGGCACGGCCCGGCCGACGCGGGGGTCCGGCCCAGCCCGCGTAGCCGGTGGCTCAGCTTTAAGCCGAGAGGGATGTGGGGGGCGCTGCCCCCCTTGACTTACAAATGGTAGTCCAATTAAGGCCGACATTAATTGATTCCACAGGACGCAAGGGGTGCCGCCTCCAGCTAGTTCCAGGGGCCGGATCATCCATCTGCTTCCACGAACTGCCGCGGCCATAGGCCGCGGCTCCATCCCATCCAGCACGACGTGACGACGCTGCGCCCCTCCGCCGCGACCCTCCCTCGGCCGCGGTATACATCAGTTTCACCGGAATGGCGCGACGGCACCGCACTCCTTCACACCGGCCCACTCCAGATGTGGTTCTCTCGTTCCTGGGCGGTGTCATTGCACCGTGCCGCCTCCATTCGAAAACACAACGGTGATCAACAACAAAAGAGGAGGAGGGTCGGACGAGTTTGTGTTGTAACGCCCCGTCCCCAGTTACCCAGAGTCGGTGCATTATTAAATAACATTGGCATGATCACAATAAAGATCAAGTCTTGAAAGACCGATTAGTTTAGTAGCCTTGGAATAACTAGATACATCCATAAAGTTTTACATTACATCATAAAAAAACATCTTGTCTTCATATCCCCTCATACTATCCCTGCAGGTCATTCATAAATTACTTCTTCATAATCCTGGGAAAAATAAAACATTGAAAGGGGTGAGCTCAGATGCTCAGTAAGGATAACATTACAGTAGAAGCTTTCATAGATAAGCATAAACACTTAAGGCAGTTTATAACTAAAACAAAAGCCTTTTAAACAAGAACTTCAGCATAAAATGGAAAATATAAAATAAAATAATGCCATTTACTTAATCACATGTATATTCTACTAGTCGAACAATCCCATGCAATATCAATAACCACTTTCATAATGATGGAATGCATAATTCCAGACTATCATAACCACATAGCCAAGGCCTCGTCTCAAGACTACAAATACGATTTTGCCAAGGCCTTGTGCCAAGACACTAGTTTGTCTCATGAGACCTACTGATGCATCGAGAAACTATAGTGGGCTCCACCCGTCACTTATTATGTCCAATTCATTCCACATATGAATAGGTTTAAACATAACATAAACATTCGTATTAAAACTAGCATACGAAATGTCAAAACTTTAACTACAAACCATGAATGGTATAAAAATTGCACATCCACAGTCAAACATAACTCATTTGATACAATATGGAAGATTGTATTGTATCACATTAACCTCAATCAAGAATAATGAAGGATGTTGACAAAGATGAAAATAATCATCAAAACTATTTGAGAGAAATATACCCTTTTTTCTTGAAATCATTTTAAAAGTCAAACTATTTTTCAATAAGCCATTTAAAAATAGATTTTTGAATCAAAGTGTCCCATACCACTTTGAAACTTTTTAAAAGGAGTTTTAATTTTAAAACTTTAATGTCCATATAAATAAATCCTTAAAACCATTTTTAAAACATGGACATTATTGAGCAAGATTTAGATGAATAATTCTTTAAAACATTTAAAAATGGTATTTTAGTTAGAGATTCTAACCAAAAGAGAGACACTTGAATACAAATAATTGAGGTAATAAAAATATTTTAATATCATGACAATAAAGGGATTCATGATATATTATGTCAAAGTACATTATATACACCACATAAAAGTGATTTGGTGTATATCAACAAAGAAGTCACAATGGAATGTAAATTGAGATGAAATTTCTCACAAAGGTCGTACCCTTAGGTTAAGGATAAATAAATGACATAGTTATGTGTGATAACTATAAATACACTAAATATGATTGGATATTCAGTGTAAAACAATCAAAGAACATTCACACATAATCTTGTAAAAACAACACCAATGAATTGGATGTTTAACTCAACAAATGGAGAATGAGTTAAAATTACTCTTATCAAGTTCATACCGATAACTTGAGAATTATAAATGGAGTGATTATGTGTATAAAAAGTATATCCACAGAAAGGGGAGTAGAAATTATGATTTAATCAAATGAATAGTGATTACACACATAATCTTGGAGTAAAATAGTCAATGAAGTATCCGTAAAGCCGGATGAGTGGAAATTGAAATCTCAAATTCCCTTATCGATTTGGTAACTTATGAAACATACACCCATGAAAGAATTATCATACCCTGGTGATGTAAATACCCATAAATTAAAGTATATTACACAATGAATACAATCATGGGCAGTACACATACACCACATGCAATAATTAAGTGGTGAATAATAGAAATCTCACGAAACTAAAAGTGAGATAAGAAACCCCTTACCACGTTGTAATCAACTGAGTCGTATGGCCAAAATTTAATAACCACCAAATGATTTACATAATAAAATGAATATAAATAGAATCATGATAATATATATTAAATGGCAGTACACAATACACCACTTTCAATAATTTAGTGGCGAACAATGGAAATCTCACGGAATAGAAAGTGAGATAAGAAAATCCCTTACCACGTTGTAATCAACTGAGTCGTATGGACAAAAGTTAATAACCACCAAATGATTTACAGAACAACATGAATATAAAGAGAATCATGATAATATATATTAAATGTCAGAACACAATACACCACTTTCAATAATTTAGTAGCGAACAATGGAAATCTCACGGAATAGAAAGTGAGATAAGAAAATACCTTACTTTGTACTTTTTCCTTGGTCGACGGTAGGTTCACCTCCTGTATAATGGTGAAATAATTATTATTGAATTATAAAAGGATCATTTACTTTAATATGATATCATATATGAACTTTTAACATTGATTTGTTAATAAATTCTTATAATTATCATCATTTCGGGTGTTAACGGGATCATTTTACTTTATATTCTTTGTTATGTGAGCAATATTTGTTATTAATGGGATGTATATTATTCATATCCAGAATGATATCAAGTACTTATATACTATTTCTAAATCATCAAATTATAATTTTACTTGAATGGATATGATGGAGAATGAATCTCATCGCGTTCGTGGAGACGGTAGTCCGTACGTACGCACGAGCGACAATATCATTCTTTTGATATTAAAATAATATATAATTGGATGTTATATCATATATAAAGAATCATTATAATGTTGTATTTATTATTTACATGAGTTACACATCATTATTATACCCATCCAAATAATAATATATTGAATAACAATCACACCACGACGTGGAGACGGTAAGCCGTACGTACGCACGTATGGTGACATGTTATTCAAAGGATGGATAGAATACTGAATATGGTTGTACCATATTGATAATAACATCACAGTATATATATTATACTGGATTTATTATTTTATAATGGTAATAACAAAGAAAGAAGAAGTGGAAGAAGAAAGGAACTTGAAAAGGGGTGGTGAAAACATTACCTCTTCTTCGGGTCCTTCCTTTTGATTTGACCAACATGGCTCCTTAGGTTGGATATCAGATCAAACTAATGCCTCTAGGTTGTATTTAGGGATGTTGAGAGAGTATTTGGGCATGGTTTGGCCGAACAAAAAGGCTTTGAAGGTGTGAAGAAATGAGAAGGAGGAGTTCCCTTTTATAAGAGGGGTGAGGGGCACATTTGGAAAAGCTAGAAATATTAATTTATAATAAATTCATATTCGGTTTATAATGGCTCCAAAGTTGATTATTCAAAGTTTAAGGTTGGGATAGGTCTAAAACCATTCAACCAATAGAATATAGATAGGTTTGGGTTACTATATTAACCTTATCTTTTACTTTTAAGTCTAAGTTAATTAGTTTGACATTTACCATGTCACATTTTATTTTTATATTATATAGTTAATAAACATACTATATACATCCAAGAGTCCCCCAAGTGGTCCATTAATGATAGACCAATAATGATATAAGTATCTTGTCAGAACTTTAGATTTTTATGAATTTAATATCAATTAATAATTTAATATTTGTTTAAAAAACTCTTTTATGTCAATTTTGACACTATTCAACAGTTGATTTTTTTGAAACTCATTACAGAATTATTACTTAAAAATAAGTCAATTAAATCAATCCTAATATGTCATATTATCCTATAAAATTAGTTTAATTCAATAAAAGTCTCATATTATATTTATTTGGGTATTTATAATATCAATTATTCTAATTTTTCACTATTATGGTAATTACTGCATCACCATTGTGTCATATATATATTAAATTATGTAAACATTAAAAATTATAAATAAAATATCATTATTTAGGAAATATTTTTATCTTTATAATGAATATTTATAGTCGAAAATCCAACATATATAACACTATGGAAAAATTGTTTTTCTAAAAGATATATGCTTGTATCATTTTTGTATTCATTTCACTTAATTAAAATAAAGTGTCCCTATCACCTACAAGTGGCTCCATGGGGTCCCCAAATCGACCCAAAGATGCCTATGGTCGAACATGTATCAAACAATAAGGCTAGGACACGTTTTAGGGTAATTTAGTATTATTATAATATTATTTTTTAACCATTATTTACCGGATTTAGCCTTAACCATGGTAAATAAAATATTTACCGCAGTAATTATTCAAAATTTCTAAAAATAAAAGTTACCTATTTACAAAATTTGAACATCCTGATTCTAAATATGGAATCCATTTTTCCAAATTCAAAACAAAGAAGTGGCAGAAAATAATTTAAAATTAATTCCCGTTGTTAAAACAAAAAGCGTGTTTTTAAAAGATAATAACTATCAAAAGATTGGCACTGGTTTATGTCTGGTTTAAATGTGAAAGTATTTTCAATGACCCACATTGTATTACATGGTAAAAATATATTCTAAATATACTTTAAAATCACTCAAATTCATAATTTATCACTATGAATTATTTTGATTTAAAAAAAAATTTAATTAAAATTTAGTAATTTTCACTATTCATCAAAATATGAAAGTTATGCGAAAAGAACAAAAATTTCACCCTATGCTAATTTAGATATTCCGAATCCAAAAATGAAGTCCATTTTGAGAGATAGAATTTATAATATTTCAAAAAGTATATATTACTATTCATAACGGCTAGTTTGATTGGTTGTGGTGTGTTAAAATCTCGAAGTTGCGTACAATGCATGTCATTGCATTATTCGAAGGGAAACGTACCGTGGAAGCTTGGGGTGTTTCATTCTCCCCTCCTTCAATAAATTTCATCCTCTCAATTTTTAAAATTGTTCTTGGGAATATAATGGAAAGTCCCACATCGGAAAAAGAGTCAATAAAACTATCACTTTAAAAGAAAGAAAGAGAGGTATAAAGGTCAACCAAGATAACCCATACTCGGATTCCATGTAGGAAAACATGGATATGGATGATAAACTAAGAGTCAAGTTCTGATGGAGAGGGATAGAAATCATGATCAGGAGAAAGTTAAAAATAAGAAAACCACAAACTTGTGTTGGGGAAAACGACCATTAGTCTCCCAGTAGCAAAGTAAACAGACAACATTTTTTTTGTTTTAAGTTACATTACAAAAGGATGAGGAATTCATTTATGATATTGACTATGAACATAAAGAGATATACTTACTTTTTAAGTAGAGTTTCATTATTTAATAACTTTTTACCACTAACTTATTTTTTTTGAACAATGAGTATTGAAGAAGTCTTGGTCACAATAAAAGAGCTAGAATAAACTTCTGTAGAAATACATGATCCATGTAGGATTAACTATATTTAACTTGTATTTAGAGATTAATCAACACCAAAATGGTTAGTAAAAGATCTAATGATCCCCCAAATGTATATTCCATTAGAGAAAAAAAATACTAATCTTAATTTCTAAAATTAAACCAACAATACCCCAAAGTTAAATAAATACCATTCAATAATAAATTTTCCTTAAAATCATTCACTATAATCCAAAAAAATATTGAAACCCAAAACATATAAGAATGTAGTCTTCCACGTTAAATTGTATCTCCAAATGAAAGTAATTAACATAATGACATATTCTTTATTATAGGTTAATAATTTCGATAAATAACCCAAATCACTATAGATCCTCAATAAAAACATAGAAAAAAATCAACCACTACTCCTCAAATTAAATCCCACACTACTCTATTTTCCTTTGGAATATCGTGTTCTCAACAAAGCAAACAACTTGCAAAATAAAATTTATCACTTAATCACCGAATCATTTTCCTATACTAAGGGTATTCATTTGATAAGACATAAGATCCCCAATAAAATTATTATTGATCAATGAAATTATTTAACTAAAAATAATAGTCACACTAACAAGGGACTTCACGTAGTCCAGTGGTATGCGATAAATCCCAATCGCACTATGGTTGTGGGTTCGATTCCCGCATCTTTGTCCGACGTGACGGGTTGTCACACGGTCTACGTGTTGTCCTTTTTCAAAAACTATATTTTATAATATTACCAAAATGCGATAAATTACTCAAAATAACATAATTTAACCACAAATGTTATATCATACCTTGCATTTTCATCCCAAATTATAATAACATGTAATTGTCTCAAACCCAATGATCATATAAAACCAAATGGTTGTTCATAACTATATCCACAAGAGAAAAGATAATTATTCCTTAAATATCATTCTCACATGGAAAACTACAGGGATACAACTACAAGAGAAAATTATTCCAAAGTAAACCCATAAACAAGGAGAACTAACACTTTTTAAACATTTCTCCAACCATTTATTTCCACATAGCTTCTTCTTTGACCATGAAAATATACTATAGAATAGGGAATTCACTCGGGTAATGGTCAGGTCCCCTAAATTTACGACAAATGACTGTAAATGGAATCTTTGGACCATTTATATTTTCTTCCATAGTACTCTTAATTTTTCTTCGGCAATTCTTCACTTTATGTCCTTCCTTACCGCACGTAAATCATTTCTTTGTCCCATTGAAACACTTTCCTGGATGTCTCCTTCCACATTTCCTGCATGATGGAAATTGAGGATTCCTTTCTCCATGGTCTCCACTGTTGGAGCTTTTATCATTCATCACCTTTCTCTTCTTTTTTGAGTCTGGGAATTGGTTAATATATATATTGTTGATCATATTTTTGGAAAATTTATTTGGCATAAAGACGATATCTTTTACGCCTATCAACATTCCATTTTTTTGCTCATTTCCACCCCCTTTACCACCTTGTACATCATTCTCAGAGTCACTATGACTTCCTTGGAATCTATCCATTGACTAAAACCAGAAATCATTGTGTGAGTAACAGTAGTCATAAAATCATTTAGAGATTAACATGTCACCATATTCTCAATTTGAAACACATTAGGATTAACCAAGGTCATTTACTCTCATCTTATATATATAATACTTTAAATTGGTTTGTAAAGAAAATGTAAATAATCCTAAGCGTATCCCCCAGGAGTGTCGTAACCAAGAGTGCAGCAAGTCCCGTTGTCGTGAACCAGTTCCCGTTCGAGTCTAGCTCAAAGCGGTGTTTTCGGGTTTTACCCCAAGGTACATCTGTGCTAGAGCCGCCTCTACCTGCTCGTATCTAGACAGAGATGTATTGCTCGGAAAACTCACAAAATCTCTACAATACCAAAATTCTAGGAAGTTCTTCTATACTAATCATGAATGTTCATCTTAGGTCAACGTGTTCTAATCAGAGTTTATCTAAATCTAGCTTCCAATTTTTGTACTAAACTTCCTCTCATACCAACTGTAACGCCCCATCCCTAGTTACCCAGAGTCGGTGCATTATTACATAACATTGGCATGATCACAAGAAAGATCAAGTCTCGAAAGACCGATTAGTTTAGTAGCCTTGGAATAACTAGATTCATCCATAAAGTTTTACATTACATCATAAAAAAAATATCTTGTTTTCATATCCCCTCATACTATCCCTGCAGGTCATTCATAAATTACTTCTTCATAATCCTGGGAAAAATAAAACATTGAAAGTGGTGAGCTCGGATGCTCAGTAAGGATAACATTATAGCAGAAACTTTCATAGATAAGCATAAACACTTAAGGCAGTTTATAACTAAAACAAAAGCCTTTTAAACTTGAACTTCAGCATAAAATGGCAAAGATAAAATAAAATAATTCCATTTACTTACTCACATGTATATTCTACTAGTCAAACAATCCCATGCAATATCAATAACCACTTTTATAATGATGGAATGCATAATGCCAGATTATCATAACCACATAGCCAAGGCCTCATGCCAAGACTACAAATAAGATTTTGCCAAGGCCTTGTTCCAAGACACTAGTTTGTCTCATGAGACCTACCGATGCATCAAGGAGCTATAGAGGGCTCCACCCGTCACTTATTAGGTCCAATGCATTCCTCTTATGAATAGATTTAAACATAACATAAACATTCGCATTAAAACTAGCTTACGAAATGTCAATACTTTAACTACAAACCATGAATGGTATACAAATAGCACATCCAAAGTCAAACATAACTCATTTGATACAATATGGAAGATTGTATTGAATCACATTAACCTCAATAAAGAATAATGAAGAATGTTGACATAGATGAAAATAATCATCAAAACTATTTGAGAGAAGTATCCCCCTTTTTCTTGAAATCATTTTAAAAGTCACACTATTTGTCAAGAAGCCATTTAAAAATAGATTTTTGAATCAAAGTGTCCCATACCACTTTGAAACTTTTTAAAAGGAGTTTTAATTTTAAAACGTTAATGTCCATATAAATAAATCCTTAAACCCATTTTTAAAACATGGACATTATTGAGCAAGATTTAGATGAATATGTCTTTAAAACATTTTAAAATGGTATTTTAGTTATAGATTCTAACCAAAAGAGAGACACTTGAATACAAATAATTGAGGTAATAAAAATATTTTAATATCATGAGAATAAAGGGATTCATGATATATTATTTCAAAGTACATTATATACACCACATAAAAGTGATTTGGTGTATATCAACAAAGAAGTCTCAATGGAATGTAAATTGAGATGAAATTTCTCACAAAGGTCGTACCCTTAGGTTAAGGATAAATAAACGACATTGTTATGTGTGATAAATATAAATACACTAAATATGATTGTATATTCAGTGTAAAACAATAAAAGAACATTCACACATAATCTTGTAAAAACAACACCAATGAATTGGATGTTTAACTCAACAAATGGAGAATCAGTTAAAATTACTCTTATCAAGTTCATACCGTTCACTTGAGAATTATAAATGGAGTGATTATGTGTATAAAAAGTATATCCACATAAAGGGGAGTGGAAATTATGACGTAATCATATGAATAGTGATTCCACACATAATCTTGGAGTAAAATAGTCAGTGAAGTATGCGTAAAGCCGGATGAGTGGAAATTGAAATCTCAAATTCCCTTATCGATTTGGTAACTTATGAAACATACACCCATGAAAGAAGTATCAAACCCTGATGATGTAAATACCCATAAATTAAATTATATTACACAATGAATACAATCCTGGGCAGTACACATACACCACATGCAATAATTAAGTGGTGAATAAATGAAATCTCACGAAATTAAAAGTGAGATAAGAAACCCCTTACCACGTTGTAATCAACTGAGTCATATGGCCAAAAGTTAATAACCACCAAATTATTTACACAATAACATGAATATAATTAGAATCATGATAATATATATTAAATGTCAGTACACAATACACCACTTTCAATAATTTAGTGGCGAACAATGGAAATCTCGATGAATAGAAAGTGAGATAAGAAAATTCCCTACCACGTTGTAATCAACTGAGTCGTATGGCCAAAAGTTAATAACCACCAAATTATTTATAGAATAACATGAATATTAAGAGAATCATGATAATATATATTAAATGGCAGTACACAATACAACACTTTCAATAATTTAGTGGCGAACAAGGAAAATCTCACAGATTGGAAAGTGAGATAAGAAAACCCCTTACATTGTACTTTTTCCTTGGTCGACGGAAGGTTAACCTCTTGTATAATGGTGAAATAATTTTTATTGAATTATAAAAGGATCATTTACTTTAATATGATATCATATATGATCTTTTAACATTGATTTGTTAATAATATCTTAAAATTATCGTCATTTCGGGTATTAAAGGGTTCATTTTACTTTATATTATTTGTTATGTGAGCCATATTCCTTATTAATGGGATGTATATTATTCATATCCAGAATGATATCAAGTACTTATATAATATTTTTAAATCATCAAATTATAATTATACTTTAATGGATATGATGGAGAATGAATCTCATCGCGTTCGTGGAGACGGTAGTCCATACGTACGCACGAGCAACAATATCATTCTTTTGATATTAAAATAATATATAATTGGATGTTATATCATATATACAGAATCATTATCATGTTATATTTATTATTTACATGAATTACACATCATTATTATACCCATCCAAATAATAATATATTGAATAATAATCACACCACGACGTGGAGACGGTAAGTCGTACGTACGCACGTATGGTGACATGTTATTCAAAGGATGGATAGAATACTGAATATGGTTGTACCATATTTATAATAACATCACAGTATATATATGATAATGGAGTTATTATTTTAAAATGGTAATAACAAAGAAAGAATAAGTGGAAGAAGAAAGGAACATGAAAAGGGGTGGTGAAAACATTACCTCTTCTTCGGGTCCTTCTTTTTGATTTGATCAAAAGGGCTCTTTAGGTTGGATTTCAGATCAAACTAATGCCTCCAAGATGTATTGAGGGAAGTTTAGAGAGTATTTGGGCAGGTTTTGGCCGAACCAAAAGGCTTTGAATGTGTGAAAAAATGAGAAGGAGGAGTTCCCTTTTATAAGAGGGGTGAGGGGCATCTTTGGAAAAGCTAGAAATATAAGTTTATAATAAATTCATATTTGGTTTATAATGGCTCAAAAGTTGATTATTAAAATTATATGGTGGGGATAGGTCGAAAACCATTCAACCAATATAATTTAGACAGGTTTGGGTTACTATATTAACCTTATCTTTTAGTTTTAACTCTTAGTTAATTAGTTTGACATTTACCATGTCACTTTGTATTTTTATATTATATAGTTAATAAACTTACTATATACATACAAGAGACCACCAAGTGGTATATTAATGATATAACTATCATGATATAAGTTACTTGGATGAGGCTTAGATTTTTAGGAATTTAATATCAATTAATAATATAATATTCGTTTAAAAAACTCTTTTATGTCAATTTTGACACTATTCAATAGTTGATTTTTGTGAAACTCATTACAGAATTATTACTTCAAACTAAGTCAATTACATCAATACTAATATGTCATATTATCCTATAAAATTATTTTAATTCAATAAAAGTCTCAAATTATATTTATTTGGGTATTTATAATATCAATTATTCTAATTTTTAACTGTTATGGTAATTACTGCATCACCATTGTGTCAAAAATATATTAAATTATGTAATCTCTAAAAATTATAAATAAAATATCATTATTTATGAAATCTTATTATCTTTCTAATGAATATTTATAGTCAAAAATCCAAAATATATAACCCTATGTAAAAATTGGTTTTCTAAAAGATATATGCTTGTATCATTTTTGTATTCATTTTCACTTAATAAAAATAAAGTGTCCCTTTCACCTACAAGTGGCTCCATGGGGTCCCCAAATCGACCCAAATATGCCTATGGTCGAACATGTATCAACAAATAAGGTTAGGACACGTTTTAGGTAAATTTAGTATTATTATAATATTATTTTTTAACCTTTATTTACCGGATTTACCCTTAACCATGGTAAATAAAATATTTACCGCAGTAATTATTCAAAATGTATAAAAATAAAAGTTACCTATTCACACAATTTGAACATCCTGATTTCAAATATGGAATCTATTTTTCCAAATTCAAAACACAGAAGTGGCAGAAATTAATTTAAAATTAATTCCCGTTGTTAAAACAAAAAGCGTGTTTTTAAAAGATAATAACTATCAAAAGATTGGCACTTGTTTATGTCTGGTTTAATTGTGAAATTATGTTCAATGATTCACATTGTATTACATGGTAAAAATATATTCTAAATATTCTTTAAAACCACTCAAATTCATAATTTATCACTATTAATTATTTTGATTAAAAAAGTTGTTTTTAATTAAAATTTAGTAATTTTCACTATTCATCAAAATATGAAAGTTATCCGAAAGGTACCAAAATTTCAGCCTAGGCTAATTTAGATATTCCGAATCCAAAAATGTAGTCCATTTTGAGAGACAGAATTTATAATATTTCAAAAAGTATATATTACTATTCATAATGGTGAGTTTGATTGGTTGTGGTGTGTTAAAATCTCGAAGTTGCGTACAATGCACGCCATTGCATTATTCGAAGGGAAACGTACCGTGGAAGCTTGGGGTGATACAGTGTGGTCCGACCTCCGCCCGTTATATTGATAACAAGTGGCTGATAAAGACGAAGAACATCAAAATAATCATGAACATGAAAACAACCCCTACCTCGATGAAATTCACGGAAGCTAGCATCACAGGAATGATTTTGACGACGACGTAGACGTGCATCCTATGAGGGGATGACGTCTCACACCGACTGCGGAGAGGAGAAGAATGACACTTCAATCTCTCCTTGTGGTGACAGTGTTCTTCATCGAGGTCTTGACGTTCTTCAATGAGTAATATGGAGATCTCCATGATATAGAGTTTTCTCTCCAAAAACATAACCCAACAAGCTCCAACCAAATAAAATATGAGTTATCTTATTTTATTACTCAAGCCATGCATCTCAAAAACTCTAAGATTCAAAATTGAATTCAATTCATTTAATTAATTTTGAGATGTCAAAATTAAATGGAGAGATAAGTTGGAAAGAATTAAAGTTATGGAGAGCCACATAATTAATGCTGGGGTTTTAGAGGAGTTAGGGAGTTATGGAGAATTTGAAAAGTTGGGGGCTTGTGTGGTCCCCACATCACTAATATCTTAACAAGAGGAGTTAGGATTAAGTGGATCCCCCCCCCAACTCCCACACATGGGAGTTAAACAACTTAGATGATAGAAATAATGTTTTGACAAAACTTTATTTCACTTAACACTTAAACCACATTATTAATAAACTCTTCCCGAGCAAACGCAACTCCAGTAATGGTCTTGTTAAACAATTACTGGCGCTACGGTTCCATCGGTGCCCTTGGATTTTGATTCCGAGCACCGGTTCAAAAGATAGAAAAGCCCGATCGTTCGTTCACTGAACGTACCAGAGCTAAACATCAGAAATTGATTTCCGACACAACAGGACTCGGAATCAGGTGTCGTCAGAAACTGCATACTCTAATATCCCAAAGAATTTAAGAAAAACATTTCCTTGAAATTTACGGTTCTTTACACAAGCTTTTTAATGGATGGTTGTATTGTGTGGCCCTAGTGTGTGCGGCGGTATTCCACATGTTATATTAGGAAGAGGTGTGATCACTAGGTTGTTTTATGTTGGTGTGTGAGAGCATGTAATCAGTGGGAAAGTCTTGTGGGGTACACAATCAAAGATGTTCATTAATTTGCATTATATTACTTTACTTGTGTTATTTGGTGAGCATTCCATGGTGAGGTTTGGATGGATAGTATACCTATTTAGGTGCTATCTTGTTCTATTGTTTTCTCACAAGACAGTTAGTTTTCTTCATTAATATGTTCATGAGATACTTGAGATTTTCCTACTAAGTATACTTTTATGCCAAGGTTGAAATATTTAAAAATTCGTTTTCAGGTTTCCTGGGAGATTATGTGGATCGGGATAGACAGTAAAATTAGGTACCCTTGATAGTTATTTTTTTAATTATTTTATCATTAATTTTACGTATTTACTTGGTATACTTTTATCTGTATCAGTTCTATTTATACATTCTTATGGGATAGTTTATCATTTCACTTTTATATTATGTATTCGATTTTTTCTAGATGATTCATATTATCACATGATCCTATATTATCATATAGGGTAATATATCCCATGATTGATATTTATATACCCGCAATTCTAGTCACCAACCCGGGTCCTACTAGAGGAGGGATTCGGGGTCATTATCTCATTTTCAACATTTCCATCCCAAAAGGGGTATCTTTGGAGGGAGGGGGTCTTGAGATATCTATTATATAATACATATTGTCACAAAATCATCATATCCTTTATCGATAAGATACCATAAATAGAAAAAAAACATACTAACAAGGACATCATGTATGATAGTGGTAGGTAATGCACGCTTGTCAGCCTTTTGTTTTGGGTTCAATTCCCACATCCTTGCTGGATGCGATAGTCTATCAAACATTATGTTTTTTTCTAATTTTATAAAACTGTATTAATATAATCCTTTGAAAATATCATAAATGTGAAAAAATAGTAAAAAGTATACATAATATATTCTACCTCATGGTTTATCTCATACCTTTCATTTTTCCAAAAAAATAGGATAACCCATAATTACCCCAAACATGAATGTCACCAAAAATACAGTTAGTCACATTAAAATTTTATAACATAAATCATAAGAACCAGGTTCTAATATAAGGAACTTATGATCAACCTAAAAATTATATTTCCATGATGATATCCATAAATCTTTAGAAAAAATCAAAATATCCAATGTTTTCTAAACCCTGTTATGATCCCAATGATAAGGACCTAGCCTTAATCATTACATGTTCTAGTGATTTGAAACTATAATTTAAATTATTGAATTCTAAAGGATCATTTAGGATGACAGTTTTATTGAATTTGGACTAACTCATTCCTGTTAAACACTCACATTTCGAGGGGCTACTTATACTCAATATCAATTTATTCCATTAAATAATATTCCAAATAAGTGTTTCCCTTCGTAAAATATTTCCGAATTTTCCCCTTGTTATCATTAATATCTCTAATCTACCATATTACTTATAATTTTTTTTAAAACATCATATTATAATAAAATAATAGTAAGTGATGTAAAAGAAAAGAAAACCATTAGTTCAATAAAATTCCACAAAAACGTTTTTTTAAAAAACACACAATTGTGACCAAGAAAAGGGGAAAAAAATTCAAAATGATCATTATCTTACCTATTTAAAATTTATAAATTTTCATGAAGACTAATAATTACGTGTAATTTATTAGACCTCTCTGGGCCATTACATTCTCAAAATCAAGTGTTTGAGGTGTTCTGAAGATAATGGTGACTCATTTCAAGAGTTTTCCAAAAATCCAGTTTTCCAATGGTCGGTCTTCTGATGGTGAGTTATCTAATGATGAGTCCAAACTATTGAGTCAAAATAGTGACACTTACTGGTTAAATTAATTGGTGTGTCTGTAATAATATCTCACTGATGGTAGGTCAGTATCAGTGACTCTTAACGGGGACTCACTGATCATGGGTCATGACATTGAGTTGTGATGGTGACTAACCAATTAGTGACTCACCAATATATGAATCAGTGAATGGTATCTAACCAAATAGTGGCTCAAGGAATGGTGTCTCACCAAACCGTGTCTCACTAAATGGTTGGTCACAAATCAGTGACTCCTAGATTGGTAGCTCACTGATCAGTGACTCGCCAAACATTTTCTCACCAATCAATGTCTCACCAAATGGGGACTCACAACTAGAATATCATCACTTGTATCTAGAATTGGTGACTTTTCCAATGGAGATTCACTCATCGATGCCTCACCCACCAGTGAATCTTAATGGTGACTCACCCAATTATGAGTCATCCCCTATAGTTTTTCAAAATCCCATCTTTCTCTAATTTTCCTAGTTTCCCCCTTTAATGATTTATTTGATGTAAATTGAGTTTAAAACCATATTTAAGTGTTTTTGGAGCTATTTCTAATGATATAAAATATATTGTAAATTCTTAAAGATTGGTTGGATTATAGATAGTCAAAAAATGTGGTGTTGATTGTGATCTGACATTAATGCCTTTTGATGTTGTTTTTTCTATTGATATAGGATTTAGAAATTCTAAAGTTGAGACCCCTTATTCCTTGTAATTTTTTTTAATATTGATATGGGTCTTCCCCGAACCATTTATCCCTGACTTATCTTACTTTTTGTTCCACCCTTGGATAAAATTTCCCTAGATCCTTATGCTCCCTTGTTCGGCGCAATGAGAATGTTCTGATAGTCTGTTTCTCACGGAAGTGATCCCTTCATCTCTCTTTTATTATAGTATCATGTGAGGTGTGTCTAAAAATATTTCTTATGTTATGAATTTAAATCCATGTTTAGTAAAGATAAATGAATCGGATTTAAAATAATAAATAGAGGTTGGGGAAAATGGAAAGCAATCTTATGTTTCATTATTTATTGATATTGTGATCTATATGGGATATATTCCTACTAAAAATCATGGTCATTGGTGGTATTTTTTTGTTCACTTGGGGATAATTTTGATGGATTATTGTTGATCATGTGTTGAATAGTTGTATATAGGTAATTGGTCAACTATGGCTATTCAGTTAAATAAATTGGTTCCCTATGATCAAAATTGGCCATTGATCACCCCTTTATTTAAAAAATGTAATTAAAGAATGGGAGCCATATAAAATATTGATGTCGTACCGTGTATGGGAGGGTGGGGATACTGACTAGATTATGAAATTATGATGTGGGGTCGTTTGGGTTTTGTGATGGAATATATGGTTGAGGGAATGAATGAGAATTGTTTTACTATAGGGCTATTATTGGGTTATGATGGTACGTTCATAGTGGTGGATGAGAAGTGTTATACATTGGGGATTCCAAGGATTTTTGAGTAGTGTTGTGTAGTGGGACTTCATTGGGTTATGTTTTTTTTCATGTTACTAGATGTGTTGGGTTTGGTATATTTTGTGCAACGAGGTAGTAAGAATGGTTATTACAAAGAAAATTAATGTGTGTGGATGTGTGTTAGGGTATGGATCCGTTGAGGGGATAGTTTCAGGCAGGATGAATTGGAATAATGATTATGTTCACGGTTGTAATGTGTGTAATGTGGGGAGGAAATGTGGAATGGGTTTTTTCACCATAGTTCTTTTTACATGTGGGTTTTGTGTTGTGTGGATTGCAACATTCTATGGTGGGTAGTTTCCTGGGTAGGGATGGAATAAATAAATTGATTTAATAATAAATAATGATTAATGGTTAAAGTAATTGTATGGGGTTAAAAAATAAAATTGTGGCCAGTGGTATGCCACTCATTTAGAGGTAGACGCAAGGGCTATTTTTGTGGATTGTAGTTTTTTTAGAAACCCACATTAACTTTGATGAGTGTTAGATACATATATATATATATATACTTTTTCATTCTTGTAATTTATAATCACTCCAACCCTAGTTGAGAACTATGTGTTGAGAACACCCATTCTGATGGGGGAAGGAGTTTTTACAATATCCCGATGGGAGGATGGATGGATGATTATTTTCTCCTCCCTACTCTCTATTCAAGACATTGGTATCCCTAGACTCTTTGGGAAGGTGGTGTTTCCTTTAATAGGTGTAGTTTTCTTCAGGTGAGGCATGATTTCCCAGGTGTCTACGGGATTTGATTTAGTGTACTTTTTGAGGTGTCTATGGGATGAGATTTTTTGTGTTTTCCTAGGTGGATTCAGGATGAGGTATGGTAGTTTACCAGGTTTTGTAGGTGAGATGTGGGAATTTTGTTCCCCAGGTGTGTATGGTTGGGATGTGGTGAGCTTTGTTTTCCCATGTTTTTGAAGTATCTCTGAGTCCTAGGTCTGTGTGGGCAGTTTTTTTCATGGGGATTGTGGAATATTATTGAATCGTCAAGACGTTCATAATTAGAGTATGAGTAGCTAAATAGTTGGATGTGGTGTGGGATACCAAATACATCAATTTTCTTATTATACTAACTTACATGACTTGAGTTATACAATGATAATGACTTATGGATTATTTTATGTCTAGTATTACATGTTAGGTGTTGTTGGATTCTGCTCTTTTCTTATATGGTCATTAGTATGCTTCTCCACTTATGCATGAGAGACTTTGAAAATTCTTGTTAAGCATACATGTATGTTCTCCCTATGTAAATAATTTTTTTCATGTTTTTAGGAGGACTACATAGACCTTGTTGTGCATTACAAGCTTGAACATGTGGTCAGTTGTCATGTTGCTACATAGAATGGTTATTTTGGTGTTTACATTAGATTTTTATTGTATTTATTGAAATTTTATTTGAAAACATGCTTGTGGGATGGATCTTGGTTTTTACTTTATATATATTACTTGAGTTATTTGTGGATGACCCTCCATATATCCCAATATTTATTTCATATAAAAATGGTAATGTCCCCCCCCCATTTCATCATATTCTATATCCTTGGTGCTAGCCTCCACCACGTTGCCTATGGAAGGCTGGACTCGAGAGTAATTATCTCTATTCCATCAATTTCATCTCAAGAGGAGAATCTTTGGAGGTATTCATGATAGAATGGTATTAGAGGCAGATGGTTGAGAGATAGTTTGGGGTTGCAGTTATGCATAGTGAGGATTGTATGGGTTAGTTGGGAAACAATGTTAGGTGATCTTGGTGTGTGACATAGGCCAAGGAGGAACATCTTGGAAATCGGAATTTAGGGCTCCCGTGATCTAATGTAAGGACTATGAGCATACCAAAAGGCCAAGAAAAGCTACATTGTTTACATGGTAGAGAACCTAAGAAAGCTATATTAATCTTAATGACTTCTATTATTATTTGATTTTGCTGTTTTTGGAAATCTAAAATAAATAATGAGTTAAGTGGGTAAAAATGAATCATAAAAACATCCATAGTACTCGGGCAAAGGAGTTCCTAGTATAGCTTTTTAAATAGGGAAACTAGTCATCATCCACGAGTGGATCAGTGAATTGAGGCTCAGTAGACCGGTCATATTGATCACTAGATGGTTCATCCAGTGAAAAAGGAAAACCATTGGGAGAGAAAATTACGTAAATTCAAATTTCAATTCATGGTTATGTGTGAGGGTACTGTCTCAGATATGGTTATGGATAGTAGTATCAAAGAGTTCGAGATCAGCATCAGTTTGATCCAATATTCGATAGAGTACTGGTTTCCTTTACCAGGGATCCAGATGAGGGGATTTCTGCTTCAGGTGTGGATGTTGTACCTACGGGAGGGGAAGGTGGCTCACATTCTTTGGCTCAATATTGAAAAGAAGTTTTGAGAAGAATTACTTTCTTTGCCCATGATTTCTATGCAGTGGTATGAGTAACACTCCATCCAATAGGGGAGTATTTTGATATGGGAGTTATGGATCATGTTCTTGGATATCCATCATTATTCCCAAGATTTCTTTCCAAATGAGGATTCTTATGAGAGACTATAGGAGTAACTTTTCCCTTTTCTCTAGTATGCAGTTACTCCCTTTACCTTGCTGACATACATAGAGGTCCAAAATAAGGTAGACGTATTTGAGAAGATACACTAACGAGGAGGTCTACCATGAGATGGGAGTCAAACAAGTTCTATGAAGAGAAAGGATTCCAGCAACATATCTTAGGATATAGGGAATTTTATTTTCCAACCATTAGGGATCTGACCTCAACACCTCCAATTTTGGCCTTCAGGTCCTCATGATATTCCTGTGAATATAGGACTGAGGTTTTTTCTTATGAATCTCATGGCCTTCTTCATATTCATTTCCAAATGCCAATTCAAGATCAGTATTGTGGAAGTGGGAAGGTCCAACACCTACATCAGAGGCTGTTTCCAGCTAGTCTGTTTTTGCAACCGGGACAGTAGGATCCTACTCCACCAAGGGGAGATGAATAAGGTTGAGGATGTCCTTAGGATTTTCCTTACATACCTTGACTCGAGAGTGGTTGGGGAGGCAGTCATTTTTAGAGGGGTAGAAGAGCTAGGTTTGATTAGGTAGACGCCTCAAAAGAAGCAGTGGGGATAAAGATTATTCAAGGTAAGATCAATTTATTCTATACACTTCATTATGCTTTGTTTAATTCAATATCTTCTCACTCCTTTGTTTCACAATTTCTATCTCATTCTCTAAGACTATATATCGAGAGGATATTCATACCCATTTGGTGGAGAGCACCAATAGATTTCTAGAGATGTAGATTGATGATTGTTCTTCATTAGTCCCATGGGGGTGTTTTTGTGATACAAATGAATCCATACAATATCATCAATAGATCGTCCTAGTTTTATTTTATGCATTCCATTATCGACTGCTTCTAAAAGAGAGTCTTTTTTTCATACGTTGATGGTCAGTTTATGGCCTTCATTTGTGAGTGGAACAGTCAGGTGGGTAGTCAGTCGTTGGATCCTCTTATTTCCTTTTTGGCCATTATATAAGTGAAATAATTGTATATTGAGATAGATGAGGATCCTATAATTGTTGTTGATTTCTTGTATGTCTTCCCCATGAAGGTTGTGACTCTACTCCCTTGATGTGATATTGAGTATGGAATAGATATACAACATGGTTCATTTCCAATTTCGATGGATCCAAATTGAATTGGACCTTTTGAGTTGTTGGATATGAGGATTTAGGTAGATGATCTGATGTAGAAGGGTTTTATCTGTCCTAGTGTATCATTGTGCGGTGCTCCAGTCTTGTTTGGGAAAAAGGCAGATGGTGGTATGAGGTTGAGAAATGAATAATGGTTGTTGAATCATGTGAAAGATATGAACTATTACCCTATCGTAAGGATAGATGATAATTTCAACCAGTTTATGGGAGAAAGTAGGTTTTCTATGAACTATCTGCGTTATGGATATCACTAGCTAAGAGTGAAAGAGGGTGTAATTGGGAAGACTTCCTTCAGGTACTGGTATTGTAACATTGAGTTTGTGGTTAAGTCCTTCAATGTAATGAATGCCCTAGCCAAGAAAATGGGGCTCATTTATTCCATTTTATATGTGTTTCTAGAATGGTTCATCATTATATTCATCTATGGAATCCTGATGTACTCAAATATAGAGGAGGATCATACAGATCATATTAAGACTATCATAGAGGTTCCTCAACGCCACAAGGTCTATGGGAAGTTGTCCAAGTGTATGCTCTAGACAAGGGAGATACAGTTCAATGGAAATATTGTGTCTTATTAGGGTATAAAACTATATCCATATAAGGTTGAGGTTGTTTATTCATGGACAACATGCAATAATTTTGATGATATTCATAGTTTAATGGGTTTGGAGGTTTATTACTAGTTGTTTGTACAATATTTTTCATGAGCTACATCCCTATTGACAACTCTGGCCAGAAAGGACAAGGCCTTTGTGTGGATTTAATACATCTAGGCAGTGTTCAACTATATGAAGGGACAGTTGGTTAGTTTTCTATTAATCTGGTTTCTAGAGAAGGGGGTGATTTTCATGTTTTTTTGAGGCTTCCCATTTGGTTTAGGATGTGTGATTATGCAATTATAAGGAGTGATATCATATGGGTCTATTTACATAAATCCCTGTAAATGTAACTATTCGACCAATGATCTAGAGCTAACGGTGGTCATGTTTGTGCTAATGTAATGGATCCATTACCTCATCAGATAGCACTTAGTGGTCTTCACATATCATATTATCTTGAGGCATATCTTCTTCGAGTGATATCTAAACATGCAATAGCATGAGTCCATGGAGTTTTTCAAGGACTATGAATTTCAGATATCATACATAATTGTAAAAGGGAATGACATGGCTAATTAATTTACAAGGAAGTTGTTGATGGATGTTTTTTCAAGAATCTGTTGATTCTTGGAAGATGATGGAGGAGTTGACTGCCTTTCAAATAGTTACAAGAATGGGTGATGGTAGATGATGTTTTTTTCAGATGATAGTATAGTCTGCTCTGAGGCCATAGGTAGAGGAGTCTCAGTGGGGAGACTCGGATGTAGAGTTGATCTGTGATCATGATGATAATGGTGATGCTCTAGGGGGATGGTTGAATAGTGTATGAAGTTAGATTTTGTTTCATGGGATGCAATTTTTTCCAGTGCAAATTCATGTGGGAGTCCACTGGGAGATTCAATGATCACATATTGTGGTAAACCTCAGTGTTTCCATGATGTATTGTGGCTTTTTAATGATGTTATAGTGGCTCAGAATGAGGTGGGTAGTGGGTATGATTGTGGAAAAGTGCATTGTGTTCCAATAGGGGAATGTGGAACACCAGGTTCCCAGTGGTTTGTTGCAGCAACTAGATTTTCTAGAGTGGATGTTGGATGAAATATTAATGGATTTCATCAAAGGGTTACCCAAGACTCAAGGAGGATACATTGCTATCTAGGTAGTAGTGTATTGGCTAATGAAATCAGCTCACTTCATAGAGATTAAGGAGTCGAGCATAATGGATTCCTTGGAAAAGAAGTATGTGGATGGGTTGGTGTGGTTTCATGGAGTTCATAGTTCCATTGTCTCGAATGGGGATACTTGTTTAACATCATGATTTTTGAATGGATTGCATCATACCTTGGAACTCAGTTACACCACAACACTTCATTCAACCCCCATATAGATGGAAACACAGAGCTCACTATCCAAACACTAGAGGACATGTTATGGGCATGCATATTGGGATTTGGTGTGTCATTGGTGTGGAAATTGACTTTTGTATAGTATTCCTATAATAATATCCATCACCCATCCATTGACATGTTATTATTAGAATATTTGAATGGAAGATTGTGTTGTTCAACCCTGTGCTGGACAAAAGCCGTGGAGGTAGGTGTTCTTGGACATGTGGTAGTGCAGAGCACAACTGAGAAGGTTTATCTTGATTGTTTGAAGATTAAAGTAGCACATGGCCTAGAGAAGTCATACATCAATCATAGGTGTATTCCCTTATTGTTGGAGGTTTGAGACTATGTGTTCTTAATGTTTCCTATTTATGTGGGTAGCATAGGTTTGGAAGTGGGAGAAAGCTATCTTTGAGGTTCATCAGACCTTTTAAGGTGTTGGGGAGAGTTGGTGAGTTGGCCTACCAGTTGGTGTTACCAATGTTGTATGAGTGAGTCCACGATGTGTTTCACATATATCAGCTTCATCAGTTTCTATACAATGAATCTCATGTCGTTGACTAGGGAGATTTGGATATCAAGGATGACACAACATTTTTTGAATGACTAGTTGAGATCTAGGATCAATATGAAATGGTACAACGTAGACAGACCATTCCCTTTGTTTATGTGATATGGGGGAATGGTGTCCTGAAGAGGAGTACATGGGAGATAGAAGCTTAGATGTGTTCCCAGTAAGTACTGTATTTCTGAGCTTTTCTTTGTCTTGTTTTACTTTGTAATGTTATCCATGAACCATGATTTCTATGAGATGAGTTATTTCCTTGTTACCTAATCTCTGATAATGCACTAACATGTTAAGATTGGGGGACCTGATTCCTAATCATGATGAATAATTGGGTATGCGATTGAACTAGTTTATGTGAGTCAATGCCACCAAGAAAAGAAAATATCTTTACAAGGAATAAGGAATCGTCTGATTTATGTGTCCAAATAGTGTGGATTTTTGTAATTTTGTGGTGTATATTTTGGTCGTTTGGGGTGGTAGATGTCGTAGGAAGTGTTCATCGATGATGAGTTTTCACAGTAGCTTTCGAAAAACAAAGGGTTGTTTATCATTGAACATTGATGTCAGTATTGGTGTTTCAGGTATTGTAGTTTCCTTGAGTGGTATCTCATGGGGTGGTTGTTCACACCCAATTTTTCATTCTATGATTTTTTTTGAATTCTAGATGGAGAGAATTTATTGAGAGGTATCCGATGTAATGGCTCAAAACACTTTGGTCCATTACATTTCCGTGATCCAGTGTTTGAGGTGTTTTGGAGATAATGGTGACACATTTATAGTGTTCTCCAAAACATCACTTTTCCAATGTTAGATCCTTTGATGGTGCGTCGTCCACTAGGGATTCAAGACCTATGAGTCACATTGGTGACTCACACCTATGACTAGATATAGTGAGTCCGGAATGGTTGGTCATTGATGTTAGGTCAGTACATGTGAACAACAATGGTTACTCGAAGTCAGTGGGTCATGATGGTGAGTCTTGATGGTGACTCACTAAATGGTGACTCCCCAAACATCATCTTTATGAACGGTGAGTCACTGAATAGTGTCTCACTAAATGATGACTCACCGAACGTTTCATCACCGAATGGTGAGTCCCCAAATGGTGTCTCACCAAATTGTGAATTGGTATGAGTATCTCATCACCGGTATCTTGCACCAGTGAATCATCAAATGGTGAGTGACCTAATTGATCCTCACCCACCTGTGAGTCTCAACAGTGACTTACCCAATGGTGAGTCATCCCCGATAGTTTTCCAAAATCCAAATTTCTCCAGTTTTTCTAGTTTCACCCTCTAACATTTTATATGATATAAATTAGGTTTTAAATAATATTTAAGTGTTTTTTTGGAATTTAAAATGAAAGAAAATATATATTGAAATTCTTAATAGTCGGGAGGGTTTTAGATTTTCAAAACATATGGTCTTGATCTTGATCAATATTTAATGTATTTTGAAACCATTTCTTCCATTGATATTAGATCTGGCCTTTCTAAAGATGAAACCCACTCTTACTTGTGCTATTCCATTTACTCTTGATATCGATCATCCCCAATCCTTTCTACCCCGAGAGATCATGCTTTGTGTTTCACCAATAAAACGTGTTTTCTTAAAGCCATGTGCACCCTCTATTTTGTGCAATGAGATGGTGTTTATTATATATTTCTTGAGTTAGGGATCACATCGTCACCCTTTTATTTGTGTATCATATCGGGTGGGTGTACAAATGTTTACCAAGTCACATCAATTAAATCCATGTTTAATAAATATAACTGAATCATCATTAACCCAATAAATAAGGGATTGGAAAAAGTAACTAATGATTCTATTTCATTATTTATTAATATTTTGATCTATAAGGGCTATATTCCTACAAAAAAATGGCCATTGCTGGTATTTTTTGTGCACTCCAGGGGGGCATGTGATAGAATACTTTTTATCATGCATTGAACAAATATATATTTATTAACTATGTGTATTCCATTAAATAAATGGATTCCTCCGGATCAAAACTGTTCTATGATCACCCCTAAATTTAAAAAGTGAAATTATTGAATAAGAACTGTATTAAATATAGAGTTTGTACCCTGTATAGTTGTATGGTACTATTTTTGAGATTAAAGATATTTTATGTGGGGTGGTTCAAGTGGGGTGATGGATTATTTTTTTGAGGGAATAAATGATATGAGTTTCACAGTGGGGAAATGATGTGTGCAGAAAGGTTGTGACATGGGTCTTGTAGAAGACTGTGGAAATGTGACGATTTTCACTGTTAGGGTATGAGTAGGGGACTAATGGAAAGTTGTGATGGGTTGCCAAAAAATTGATGTGCATATTATATTACATTACTAGATTTGGTTTGTTTGGTTTGTGTTACGTGGTGATGTTCAGAAAGCTATTGTTCCTTGTTTGGTGCGGTTGGATTCTCTTGTTTACAAAAAGGGAAATTAGAATTATTCTCCAATTTTTATGAGAGAATGTAGATATTCCAATTGAGAATACTTATTTCCTCACCCTATGTTTGAATAAGAGTTATAAATATTTCAGAAGGACTATGTGGACTATGTTTGGTGCTACCCTAGGGCCTACTAGAGGTGGGACTCATGGGTTATTATCTCTCTTCCTCTATTTCCAAATCATGAGGGTCGTCATTGGAGGGGGTCGTGATAGTATGAATATAAGGTATAAGTAGGTAATGTTGGAAATAAGTTTCCATATTATTCTTACAAATAGAGTATCCAATATGGACAACCTAAAAATATATTGTGCACAATCGATTGGAGGTTATATCATAAACACCCAACTTTGGTTAATTTTGGAAACCCATTTATTGGTAAATAACATAACCAATATTCATTGATTTATCACCATACCACCCATCATTAATTTATAACATAACCATCCATTCTGGTTTTACCATGGAACTACCAGTCATTGGTTTATAACATATCCACCCATCATTATAAAAAATTTCCAATAACTATATAACATTTATAAATCATGAAATCATTCATAATTAAATGATTATTAATAAAAATAACCTTTTCATTATGAAAACAAATATTTTTAAACAAATCATCAAATCTATAATAAAATACTTTTTATTCAAAAATAATTGTGAAAAATATAATGTATTAATAAAATAATTAAGATATCATGAAAGAGGGAAAAAATTTCATTCAGTATATGTTAATAAAATTCATATGGGATTTAAACAAAATTTCTAAAAAGGAAAGATAAAAAAGTATTTTTAAAATAACTTTCATTACTAAAAATCATAAAAAGTTCTTTTTTTGTAAATATTTGAGGTAAATTAAAAAATATACATTTAAAAAAATTAGTTATATATATATAAATTCATTGAAAACATTTTTGAAAACGTGGAAATTAACAAAAAAGAATTATAAAATAAATCATTTACACATTTTAAACGGCGGGTTTTATTTGAAGAGTACCTTACCATGAGTCTGACTTGATGGGTATAATATATATCATCCTAAATATTAGACCTAGGATAATTTATTGTTTAATGGTAAAAAATTTCATGTTTATTATTACTTTTTATCATTGATTTATATATAAAATTCATTTACATAATAATTTATGTTTATGGATGATTTTTCGACAATATTCAGTACATGAGTACAAATTGAAATAGGTATGATGTATATTTATAAATTTGTCATTATTTAATAATCTAAATAATAATAATGATATATTTATCATTTTTATAGATCAGTTAACCATTAAAATCCATCAATTAGTTATGGATATGAAAAAAGAACTACATTACAATGATGGAGACAATAACTATTCAGACTGCTAAAAAATATATTTTCAAAATACAGACTTCCATTTTAAAAATATATAACCCAATTTTATGAATTCAAAATACCTATGTTTAATAATTTATTAAAAAATTAAACCAAAAAAATTCACTAAAACAAATTTTCCAATATAATTACCAATTTTATTTTAAATGGTTTTATATAATAAATTAATTTATAAAATCCATTTAAAACCCATAATTAAATTATTTTAAATTATAATAAACAAATTAAAATTTAATACATATCGAAAAAAATTTGACCCTGTAAATAAATGAAAAATATATATTTTATGAAAAAGTATGTTTTTAACAATTCATTGAAAAATCCATATTTTCAAAAAATAAATTATCAAAATATAACTATATGAAAATAGGGATGTTTTATTTAAATTATTATATTTATTTCTTTAATGAAAATTTATATTTGTTGAAATAATTAAATAAATTATTCACTCACAAAATAAATTAAAATCATTATTGGAGAATATGTATTTCAAGATTAAAATGACTTTAATGAAATTATGTGCCTAGTTTTAGAAGAATTTATTAATACATTATTAATTAGTTGGATAATTTTATATTCTACAATATAATTAATACTTATAATTCACATCGATTTGATGGATATTTTACAACATCACATAATTAAAATATTTAGTTCATTTAAGATTGTGTTTTATATCATTACACTATCTAACACAATCTTTTATTCTAAAAAATTTGGATGTTACATTTTATTATTGTATTTTAGATTTATATAGCAACACTAAAGACACATATGGAGTGTTTTTAAACCCTTGACTGAAAAGAAACTATATGGTAGATGTGTAAAGGTTGATATTTGGTTGCAATAAATTTCATTCTTCTAAAATATTGTTTTTTAAGGATACAATAACTATTTAACCATTTAATAAATTATGAACAATTTATATCACCCCAAAATTTCATATAGATTTGATGTATTCTTGGATTAATAGGTACTATAAGTGATTTATTGATTTTTTTTCTTGGTTGTCAATCCCAATCTGTATGTAATATAAAAAATGAGATAACTTCATCTGGAAAAAATAATTGGAAGAATTCTCTTGAATTAAAAAAATTGGTGAATACTCCACATTAGGCCTCATATTTTAGAAATAATTAATTTCCCATCTTTAGTTTGCATCATTGAATCGACATGGTACTTTTCTAATGCATAATGAGCATGTAAATTTTTCTTCTTGACATAAGTTAAAAGATTACATGTTAAATAACAATACATGATATTTCGAATGAGTATTATGTGTTTTTTAATTGAAAATATAAAGGAATCATTTTTATGTATTAATGTTTGAAATATATATCAATCAAAAATATACTTATATATTCACTCAAAATGAATTTATATGGATATATATAATGGGTGAAACTGAATATGGATTACAATTGCATAATTCCTTATAAATCTAGAAAGGAAAAACCATGCACAATAATTTGAGTCAAAAAAATAATTATACAGTAACCATGATACATTTGTAATGTGAAATATTGATAATTGATTAGATAATTTTTGTCCTATAAGTTATAGATGTATAGACATCCTATATATTGTTTTAAACTTTATTCTAGATTTATTTTTCAGAAAGAGATCTGTAATCTTTGTAGGAGGAAAAATATTTTATAGGGAAGGTATAGTATTCTAGAAAATGTAATTATTTTAATATATAAAGAAAAATTTTAATTTTTTTTAAAAATTTTAGAATTTCCATGTGATTCCTAGTTTAGTAAATAGTTGTTGAGTGAAGCTCATAGTAATCTTTATTCCATTCATTTGGAAATCAGGAAGATGTATAGAGGCTATTGGGAGTATTATAAGTGGGATAAACTGAAAAGAAATATTAATAATGTAACCATGAAGTGTATGAATTATAAGAATGTTAAAGTTGAAAGAAAATTAGAAAAGGGGATGAATCGTCCTCTTTTAGGTCAAGATTAGAAATTACAATATATATCATGGGATTTCATTGATATTACATCTGATGAACTATCAAATAAATAATGTGATTTTGGTTATTGTTGTTCAATTAAATAAAATTTCAAATTTCGATTACATTCGAGATAAAATTTCATAATATCAAAAATTTTGACTATATCTAATCGAGATAGTCAGGTCTCATGCAATGACTCCTTCCATTGTATCAAACCATAATCCCATGTCCACATTTAATTTATAGAAAAGACTTATTATGTTATTGGGTACTTAATAACATTTCTATACATATTTTCATCCTCAATATGATGAACAGTCTAATCAGATGATTTAGACAATGGATGACATTCTTTGTTCATGTTTAATGGATTATCAAGGATATTGGGATAATCATTTTTTGGGTTTCAGAATTCTTATAATAATATGTTTTGTTGCAATATACATATCAATATTTTAGAGGCATTATATGTAATACAGTGTCAGAGAATATAATAATTTGATTATATAGGATAATGTATGTTTGTGGGACTAGTGTCAAATGTTAATATGTCGGAAATTGCGGAGTTGATGTAGTAACATAAGAGGGAAAATAATAGAAGATAAAAAGGATATCTAAATAACCTAAAGAATGATCCTTTATTCAACGTATGTTTTGTTTTCTCCCTCTAGATTTATCTATCGAAGAGGATTATCCATTTTGGTATGAAGTGGACGATGATTCCATGGTTTATTAGGCCATATGATTTCCTAGAAAAATATAGATCGGTTTCTTACTGAGTGAACATACTTATGATTTTATCCTTGGTAAAAAAAATATTTTATATCTAAATATTATAAAAATATGTTTTAGATGCATACATTGTTTTGATCTCTAAAGTATTTTAGTTCAAGATTTATAATAATTTTAAGGAATATATAGTTCTGGTTCATGACCTCAGAGAACATGTATTGTGTACTATGTTGATTGAGTAGGATATGATTTTTGTAAATAAAATATACATTAAGTTGAAACAAAGGATTCTCAAAATGCTATGATGGAATGATATCAAATATTATTTCCTAAATAAATAAATTTGTGACAAAACATTATATAAAACGGGGAACAATTTAACAAAATGGTTAAAATAATAATAAATCACTCTATTTTTTAAGAATATACTATTTTTTTAAAAAAAATCTTAAGTAATATTCTTAAAATAAAACTGGCAATATTGTAATTTAAACACTTTTCTTATATGGTTTAACTAAAATGTTTATTTATAAATTATAAAATTCTTATTTTTTTAAATAAAATTAATATTTGATATAAGCATGTCAAAATTATCTTACAGTGATTTTTTTGACATTACTGAAAGCATCCTTTTAATGAATAGTGGTAAACACGAAATTTAAATTGAAAAAATACCATAATTTAATTAATTTATAATGTTAATTTATATTTTCATTTCTTTTCAGGGTAAAATAATTTAAATTAAAAAACACAACAATTGAATTTATGTCATTAGAACCAATTTAATGTTCAATTTTAATTAAATCCTTTATAAACATTTGATCATTTTAACTTTAAAAATTACATATCTCATAGCATCTATGGGATTAAGTTTAAATTAAAATTTACCCCTTATAGGAATTTAATTTGTAAAAAAATTATTATGTAATTTAAATTATAATAATTATTATTATCTAATGAGATACATTTATCATTGACCAATATGACTATTGAATTCCGTAAAAATTAATTATTGTGGTTATGGTAAGAATTGGTTTACTGTGGTTTAATCAAAAAAGTCATGGGTAAAAAATTTCCTAAAAACTTCTCTAAAAAATACAATGTATCCATATTTCTGACATGCTCCATTATGGCTTAATATTTATCTATTTCATACACTTATAACATATGAATAGAATGGGGTCACTCAATTATTTTAAAAAATATAATGTCTGTCATGTCCCCTACTTTTAGAACACCCCTCTCATTATCCTGTCCCACCATCAGAAGACATTTTTTCATCAATTATCTAAGATAATCACTTCTATAAAAACCTAATCTCATCTTATAGCACATAGATTGGGTAGAAATCTAATCGAGTGGGGATTTTAGTACAAAACTATAATGGATAATAAAAGAAAAGGTAATGTTCATTAATGATCATTTCTATTTTATTTCATTTTAGAAGTCCTATAATTATTCTTAGAGAAATATTATATAACATATTATGTATCTTCCTTATACACAGGTGTTTCGATGTTAATGGAATAATCTAAATCATTTCCCTCTTCCATAAAATGGGTAACAAAATCATCATTTGTGTGAATGAATGAGTACCACCCTACAAATTGATTTCAATTGTTTTATCCATTACAACTCTGATGGTTGGGTTGATGATGGATATAAATTATATTTATTATATTTATTAAAAAACTTCTACCTATAGATTCATTATGTACTATATTTATTTTTACAAACCACTCTATATGGAAAATGATATGATCTCTCATTTGTATGGTAGACTACCACCTCACGTAGACATGTGATTAATTTTTAACCAAGGCATTGCATGGAAGGTAATAAGGTGAAAAATAATAATTCTATGTTATAAAAAAATATTTATTATATAAATGAAAAAATAATAGTTTTGTGAATATAATACATCATTTTCTTTCTTACGTATAAAGTTACAGGAATAGTAATACAATCATTCATGTATATGTGGAGTATCACCTTCACGAAGCAATGTGAGGCAATTTTAATCATCGCAATTTATGGATGACATATATAATTATATTTACTGAAAAAATTATTATACATATGTCATAATTATCATTATTTAATGGTGAAATATAACATAACTCCTTACCATATTGATTATCAAAGAATGGAAATGTTACTCATGCATATGCATGGCCTACCATCTCTATGACTGAATCATAGTTATTTTTTTTTGAAAAACATGATTATTCTTAAAATATAATTTGTGAAGAAATATTATAATTATTTTTTGATTATTATTCTGTTTTCTTCTAGATAATTACTACCTTAACCATAGGAAACCTACCAAATTCATGTTTTAAATATAAATTTATTGTGATCAAAACATCTGGCATGAAAAATATTGATCATATATATATGTGTGTGTATCCATAAATTTTCAAATAAGTGTAATAATTAACATGATAAAAGTGATTAATAAATTTAATTATTGAAATAATTTTATTATTAATGAAGATAAAGACACACATGACAAATCAAACTCAAATAAAGGGACTTATTCACAAATTTCATTCATTGAGGAATATTTTGATGTTATGAAAATAAATTCTCATACTATTCAATATATTTACCCTTTGGAATTTTTTATCATGATTTTTTAAATTATAATGGTATTTAATGTTTTTTTATTGTTATTCTCTCATGTGTCTTATTATTCAAATATTTCTAAGGTTATAATTAACTATTCATTATAAAATCATCTTCTAATATTTTCATTAAAACTCTTACATTTTCATGTCAATGTTTCTGAAATGATTTTATAAAATTTTATATATGGATATTAAATACTTAATGGATTAAATATATTTTTTCCTTTACATTAATAATGTGGTTTTCAAAAATAAATCATTGTACATGTTTTAAATTGAATGTTTTCATAAATGAACAATTTAATGTTCTATAAAAATAAAAACAATTCCTCCACCAAAACAACTATTTTATTTTTGGTTTCCACTTCAATATATCATGTTTTCTTTCATAAAATACTCTTCTATTTATTTGGGTCTTTTTTATTGAAAATTAGTTCTAAAAAATGGGTTTTAGCATTCAAAATGGGGATCAAAAAAGGTTATTTTATTATTCAAATTTGATTTTATTAAGAGTTTAAAGGTGTTTTTATGTTTTATGATGAAAAATCTAAATAATAAAAAAAATTATATGCTACATTATTATTAAACATGTGGAATGGGTATTTCCAAAGAGCATCAAGTTATCCCATTACAAATTATATGATGGTATGGTCCAGATAGTTTTAGGCGGGCATAATCAAGCTTATATGAAGTGTCAACCCAAGTATTTTAGAGTAATCCCATCATATAATTAATAAAGTCTTCACCTAGACAATGATTCATTTTATTATTTAATGATACCTATATTAAAAGGGAGGAAGGAGGTATTTGCCTATGGTATTATCTTATGGAATTAACTAGGCTCTAGTAAAATCTGACATGGGTTTAAAATGGTTTATGAATGAGATGTTATAATTTACAAAGAAGTGTTTTTAATTTCATGATATGGGTTTTAATGGATTTATTTGAGAAAAATCAGCTCGTATTTTTCATGTGAAAATTTTCTTTTTCTTTCACTCAATGAACATTAATATGATGTTAAATATTTCATTATTTTTCACATTTTTACTGAAGTAACGGTTTCCTTAAATTTCAAATACCATATTGGAATTTTTGTTCTCAACCAATGTTATCTAATTTTTTTAGAAAATGGGTATTGGAAAGGATGATGTCATGTAGATTTTCATTTATAATTTTCATAGAAGGAAATACTATTATTCTCTAAAAAAAATTATATGGGAGAACAATGGATACCTATGCCGACCTAGACATAAATTACATGGTTATTACATATTTTTAGATGAATAATCTATACACTATAAAAATACATGGCCATTGATCATAACAATTTAGTGTCTTTGAAAATATAAAAAAAAATTCTATACTGTTTAAGGATCTTCAACATCTCCTATAAAAATCTCCACCTTTAGTACTACTACCAAAAACCATTCTTCATAACTAGGATAAAGGATACATAATAAATTGGGGATCTCAAATGCTCACTAATGGTAAACAAGGGATTTAAGCATAAACATGAACATTTTATTATGATAATGTGATCTTAACATGAAGAGATCATACCCTTCAAATAAAATTTCATAAACATGAGTTATGGGACAAATTTTGGCAGTTCATAAGACATGAATCATAAGGAAATAAAAATTATGAGCCATTAAATAATATCTAATGAATAAGACCTATAATTTGTTGCATAAATATAATAATATAAACATTCAAGTCATGGATACCAACTGAGACCTTTATAACATATAAGGCTTCGGCTACAACTACTATACCAACTTCAGGATTAGGCTATAAACTCATATACACATTTTCATTTATTCTTGTGATACCAGCTATCTACCTTTTTTTTCAATATTGGGATATAGACCATGAACCCTCTCTCTTTTAGTCTTGAGCTACAACCCCTATACCATCATATTTTCATGTTTGGGATACTACATGTCTAGGCTCTTTAATTTAGTGTTGGGAAACAACCCATACACCCTCTTTCTTTTCAAGCATGGGATACAACCCATACAACTTCATTCTTTTCCAGGATGGGCTACAACCCATGTACACATTGATGTCATATAAAACATATCATTACCTAATTCATTGGAAGAAGATATAGGTCCCACCATATCATAGAAAAAATCATTCACATGTGTTCAACTAGATAAAAAACATTCATCATATCATAACCTATAAAAAGATATATGTCTTATAAACATCAAATCATAACCCATAAAATCAAATGGGTATCATTAAATTTTCATCACATCATAACCAATGGAAAAGTGACAGGTTTCTTAACAATTTCATCGAAACATTTCACATGAATGAGAAATAGATTTCAAAAACATATAACTCATGAAAGGGACACATTTGCCAAAAAGACCATTTAATTTAGATTCATACATTCATTGAAATAATATGAATGGAACCTTTGGAAAATTTATAACAAAGTGTTTTGTAACATAGAAATATTTCATCATAGTTTTAATGTATTTTTGAAATATCTTCCAAAATATTTTCATGAGAAAAATACGCTTTCTTATTTTTAAAAGGGTTGTTAATACATAAAACCATTTAAAAATTATTTTCTCATAAAATATCTTGAAAACATATAAACAAGGCATAAAAACATTTTAAATAACCTTTACCATGAAAATTACTTTTAAAACAATTTTTAAAGAATAATTTTTTAAAAAATGGATAGGAATCTTAAAAATAATTATGATGGGTGAATCCGTACATGTCATACGATGTAAAAAAAGAACAATCCATTTGCATGGAAAACTGTTATAAGGAATTCCATGTTCAGGAAGAGAAAATAAGTTTCCCTAGAAAAGAATGTTAAAATAAAAAATGGTTAAATATGTATCCAAAAGCTTAAAGTATAATGGTATATTATTATTCGAAACACTTTTTACAAACATAAATTTCTAACTGAAGGGATTGTAATGTTGGGATATCTTATAAACACTTTTCATAAAATCATTTGAAATAAAGTGTATAAAAATTATACAAAAAAAATTATTATATCATTGATAAAAAATATATATTTAAATTCATGAATTTCCATGAGAAATGGATCATAATATTTCATCAAATTAATAATAAACATAAACAATCTCGAAAAACTATCATATTCTCACAATAAACTCTTATAACTTTTTAACTTATGATAATATTCTCCATGTAAGAAATAAAATTACAAGAAGCATAAAATATTTTGAAAATATTTATATTCCATATATATATATTAAAAGGGATGTAATGCACATGTGCATTACAAAACATGAGTCTCAAATAAGAAAAAATGAGGCAAAACTATTTTACCAATTTGGTAACATTTGAATCTGAACCCCCATGAATGAAATAATTTAATACCCATAAATTTAAGAATTAGATACATATAATTTAATAATGAATAGTATATATATAACACAAAAGGAATGAGGGGTGAACATAACACGTATCTCACAAAAATTAAAAGTGAGATGAAATTCGCATACCTTGTGTCTTGAATCTCTTCATATTAACACAAGATTCATTTATGTTAAATATAATTTAATTTTAATTATCTTTCATAATAGTATTCTTATATATGTTTCTATATAATGATTTATTATAACATTATATTACAATATTTTTAATGATCCTATGTTAAGGTTTCACTCAGGTAAAATTTACATTGTTCATCGCATGTTTCTTAATTGGTTACATATTTAGTCCTTATAAATATATCATAATCACAAAGTTTTAATAATTATATAAATATAAATTATATAAATTATATTCATTTTATGATAATTTATTTCAAAATTAATTACGAAATGGAATTTACCATTCATGGAGATAATAAGTCATCCGTACGTGTGAATGTTGTTTCAGATTTTATTGTCATATTAATGAAAGGTATATAAATGAAATATATATATGTATGTTTTTATGTATGTACGTATGTGTATATATAAATATTACCTTATAATAAATAATTAAAATATATCATATATGTTCCTTAAACCCATTCATACTACATTCTATGAAGTGTGTGAACGAATCACGCTTTTTGGGGGCGATAATCAACACTTTTTCAAATGAGATTATCATAATAACATGAAATGGAAATTATAGATATATATGTGTTAAAATAAATAAAGAAACATAAAAACATATTAAATATAATATATAACATATATCAACTTATTTTCCATCGTAATGGCAACCATGATTGGTGGTAATGGAGAAATAAACAATCATCGCTTTGTGAGGCAGTAGTTCACCATACAGAGATACATTATGTCCAGCATCTATTAAATGGAGGTGTGTGTAATTTTAGATCAGAATAACTTTCTAAAATCATCTGATAATATTTATGATACTGGTGTCTTTTCAAAAAAAAGGAATAAATGGAGTGGATGGGGTGAAGAAGGAAAATTAATTAAAGGAGCTTCAGGGAAGACGTCCGCTCTAAATCAGGTTACTCTTATTGGTTCGTACCAAAAGGCATCCTTGAGAGTATTTATACATAAATGAAGGATTAAAAGTCTAAGGGATGGTTTTTTCATTTATTAATGTGCAAATAATGGATTATATAAAAAATTTTGAGAGTTGTGAGGAATTGGTGGAGTTGTTGGCCATTTATAGGGAATGAAAAAAGGACTCAGTTGAAATTTTTAGAAACAAGATAGGTGTGCAAATGTTCTTCACTAATAAAAGTAATACCAAACCAACCCAAATAGATAATAGATGTTTTATGGCCTAAATATGGACATCCAATGTTTTTTTAAATGTGTTAATGTCATTTGGGCCCTCAATTTTATGGGTTTGTCCCCAATTAAGCAAAATTTGGCCTTAACTACTATGATTAATTTTAATCTATTTTACTAATAATTTAAGTCAAAATTTAATATGATCTTATTAGAATCGATATATTAGGCTTAATAAAATGATTTATGTCAAATTTTTGGAATTCATTTTACAGAACCGGAAAAATTAAGATCAGTGCTAATACCGTAGATGGGACGAAATATCGTGGTTTTAAAGTAAGAAAAAATTTAAATGTTTGTTAAGATTTTATATTAAATTTCTATGTAAAATTGATTATAATGAATTAAATTGAATTAATAAATTTATTATTTATCTAATTTTTCATCCAATAAAAATATAATATCATTTTGAATTAATAATTAATTAGACAAAAAGGATGTTTTTAACTAAAATCAGTATTTTTCACTATTCATCAAAAAATCATGTTCCTCATAAAAATAAAAAAAAATACCCTTGTATAATGTTATTGTTATTAATTTAGAAGATAATATTATTTTATCAAATTTTACTTCTAAATATATATAAAATTAATTTCATAATTATTAGCAGTTCATTCATGAATACAATGTTGTCAGACATTGAAAGACTTTTCCAAATATCATATCATTCATTATAATTTTTTTATATATATGATAAAAATATTAAAAATATATGGAATGTAGTTATCACTTTTCCTATAACTATTTATAATCGTTAGTTTAAAATTATATTATTCAATTATATATATATATATAATGATTCATAGAAACACAGTGTTGTGTGTGTCGTGTGCCAAGTCGGTGTTGCGCAAGCCAGGTGGTATTGCATATACCACAAGACAAGTTAGTATTGCATGTGGAAGGAATTATTGACTTAGTGGTTAATATATATATATATATAACTATTTATCGTCTCATGTAAAATGAAATAATAAATTGAAAAGATAAATTATTTCAAAAAAAATAATTCACAAAATCATGGGGTGTTACATTCTTCCCCCATAAAATGATTTTTACCACTACATTTTTCTCATTTATCAGTGGTTAAAAACATGATAGTTTCATTTAGATAATCCAAAATTTTAAAAATTGATACTGACACATTCCTTAATAAGGGAAATTTTTACCCATATCGGTTACCCAAAGTAACCTATAATTTTGTTTCTTTAAGGGAGAATGTGGGTGGAAAGTGAAAACATGGATATGGGAAAAAAAATATAACCATAATGTTATGATGGAGATGTGTAGAGGACAATTTCAGGAGAAATTTAACAATAAAAATGACATAAATGGATGAGTATATAAGTGATTATCTGATTCATAGGAAATGATGGTACTATAAAAAATGTTTTTTCTTAATGATCCTTTTTAAAAATGTTAATTAATAATCATAAAGGGACTTACTCGAATGATTTCAGAACAACACCACTCTTTGTTGTTAAATTATCCACTACTCATCATTCAATAAAAAATAAGGTGAATTTTGTTCATTCTTGGAGTACTAACAGATCATGAGATTTATGATATGGATTACAATTTTTCATTATCTAACATCAAAACAAGGTAGTTTGATCAGAATATCCAATATAGATAACTCCATATATAGAAGAAAAAACATTAATCTTACTGACATAATCTGAATTTTCTTCTTCAACCTTCCATAAGTGGTTATAATTTACACTTTATTCATTAGATAGGATCATATCATTAACCAATATTCTTTATATTAAAAAACATGTGTCTATATTCAATTGATAGAATATCAAATGTGATTTTATTATTCCATAATCCTTGTCAGGAAAGATAATCACATGAAATCACACAAAATGATGAACAATAATAATTTCATAGGGATTATTTATACAATATCAAACATAATATTCCAAAATAATAAAGGATATGTAATTCATAAATATATAGGTTCACTCATCCATTATGAACATATATGATTTCCATTTTTCATTTATCCTCAAATGTTTTTGGTTCTGATTATTGTTATTAACCATTGGATTTGGAAACTTTCAGGTGAAATGGCCAAACTACCTACAATTGAACCACAAAAGTGTAGAAGTTGCATTCAAATGAGTTATCTCATTATTATCATTATATATAACTATTTCCAGTAACTTCAGCGTTCAATCTCTTGATGTACTACCTTTCCACGCATAAAATATTTACTAGTCTCATTAAGACAATACCGACCATTATTCATTCTACATGTAGAGTAAAAAAGGAAGGATAATCTTCTTATCTCCATGTTTTGTAGATTGTCCATTAAACTCTATATTCTTCTTATAGTTAAAACCATGAGATTGATAGATTACTCTAACCTCCATATAAACTTTTATTACACAACACACAATCTCATCATAGCTACAAAAATCACTTATTGACAATTCCCAATATGAGACTTGGAATTAAGTCATTGGATCACCTATCATCATTACTTTCTAGTTGGATGATAATTCCATACGAATATATCACAAGTCTTGTCAAATTATCCCCATATCTACCAATAGATTCATTATCATTTTGCTCTGACCCAAAGAAATCATTTTCCAACATTTAATGAAGGACATGAGGAAATTAATTATTGATGAATAAGTTCTTAAACTCATACAAATCAATGGATTCATCTTCATCTTCTTTCCTCATATTCTTAATTAAATTTCACCACTGGTCTTCTTCACCTTCAAACTAATAAATATCTAGAATTAAATTCACTGGATCCAAACACTTGATAATGATAAAAATGTTCTCAGTGGTACTAATATATTATTAAGAAAATTGTGAATCAGTTTAACCATTGAAAGAAGGTGGAAGATTCCTTATGAAAGACTCAACCAAATGTTCCCACTCCATTTCACATTTTGAAACCCAAAATTATTCCAAGATTTAGAATGTTTTGAGAGTATGGAAATTAGGTTTTCTATTCCATCCCCCATATCATTCAGACCCTCAGGAGGGTATTCATTGCACTTTCCATCACACTCACTATTAACATGGTTCCTTCAGGTCCCAACAATTGACTAGAACCAAAATCATTGAGCATGAAACAAATATCATAATGAAGAACCACAAAATCAAGAAGAGTCACTTATATTAGATCTAAAGTAAGAATAGTGTTAATATATGACACCTTAGGACTAACCTAGGTTCTTTATAGGAAACTTATTATTATTTTATTTATGTTGCTTCATGAAGATCTTTTGAATTCCCAAAGCACATCCCCTCGTAGTGTAAAAGAAGGTGTGCAGCATGACACATTGTCTTGTACCAAATAATCCAGATTCAATCCCAGATCATCCTTTTTGAGTTCTTACCCCAAGGTAAAACTATTATAGTTCCACATCCACTTACAGACTCATAAAAGCGATGTATTTCATGGAATTCACATTCTCTATGCATCACCAAAATTCCAGGACATTTTCTTAAACCTTAACTCATCCTTATACATACCCATAGAGGCATCCCTAGAAAATTCCTTAGAAATAAAACAAGGGATATCACTAAGGACTTCTAATATTAGATTCCAATGGTTGATTAATCCTTTTCGTTGATAAAAACTATAACAAAATGGTCTTATCATTCATGGATATTACATATTTTTTATTAATATTCATTAAATTGAAAAAGTACATGTAATAGGACCATAATAGTTTAGTGTCCTTGGATTCATGGAAACAAAATCTTCTATCCAGGTGAAATATATTCAAAATATCCTATAATGATATCCACCATTAGTAATTATACCTAAAACCTTTCTTTATAACCTAGAGAAAAAAACATAATAAATGGGTGAACTCATATTCTCAATAATGGTAAACAATGAGACATGTAAGTATAAACATGAAAATTATATTATGGTAACACAAACGTAACATTAGGAGTTCATACCATGCATTTGAAAGGACATAAAAACATGTTCTAAGATAAATATTGGTATTTGATAATATATGAATCATAATGAAATAAATATCACGAGCCTTGAAATCATAACAATAAAATTAGACATAGTATTTGTTGAATTCATTTAAGAATAGAAACATTTATGTTCGGGATACCAATCAAGAGCTTTATAACATGTGAGGACTGGGCTATGACTCATGTACCTACTTTTGGATATGGCCAAAAACTCATGTACCCATTTTATTTTAGGCTTTGGATAGTACCCATGTAGCTTCTTGTCTTAGGTCTTGGGTTATTACCTTTCCTTTTGTCTTGGGTTACAACCCGAACAACCTCTTTATTTTTGGTCTTGGTCTATAACCAATACTCCCTCTTTCTTTTCTGTATTGGGCACAACCTGTGTACCCTTTGATATCATATAAAACATATCATTACACAATGCATTGGATAGAGATATAGGACCCACCAATATCAAAAAAAATCATTCACATGTGTTCCATAATATAATAAAACATTCATAACTTACTAACCCATAATAAGTTATATGTCTTATAAACATCAAATCATAACCCATAAAATGGAATTTTTATCATTAACATTTCATCACATCATAACCTATGGAAAAGAGATAGGCTTCATAACCATTTTTCAAAGCCTAAACCATGAAAGGGAAACATATTTCATAAACATATAACCTAAGAAAGAGAAATATGTTTCATAAAGACCATAACATTAAGCACAAACCATTCACAAAAAGGACATGGATGGAAACTATTGAGAATTTCTAAAAAGGTAATGTGTAACATCCACATATGTCATCATAAATGGAAAATAGTTTTGAAATATCTTTCAAAATGATTCATGACGAAAATATCCATTATTCTTGGATAAAAATTTGTCAATACAAATCTATTTAAAAATCATTTTCTGAGAAAATACCATGAAAACATATAAAGGATACTTGAAAACATTTATAAGTACTTTTTCCATGAAAATAACTGTTGTTTTTTTAAATATTATCCTTCTAAAAAATGAAAACGAATATTTAATGGAATTAAAGTTGGTAAATATGTACATGTCGTACAATGTACAAATGAATATTGCTTATAGACAGCAAAAATGATTGAAGGGATTAATTATTCAGAAAGTATTAAGTAGATTCAAATTAATATATTTGGTAAATTAAAAAATTAAAAATATATTTAAATGAATATTGGATAATGGTAAAATATTCTTGGAAACACTTTTTAGAGATAATAGATTTCTGATCAAAGGGATAGTAAATTCATGATTTTATATAAAAACTATATTGACTATATATTTTACCAAAATAGTAGAATAATGTTACCAACACATGAGTATATAATGGATAACCAGTGGTAAATAAATATAATGAATCAATTTGAGATAATTATCATAATATTTAATTAAATGAAACATAAACATAAATATTCTCAAAAAGCGATGAGATTGTCCCAATAATATTTTATAACATGGTAACTTGAGATCATACTCTCCGTGTAATAAATGAAATTAAATAAATCATGAAATATTAGGAAATGATTTATTTTCATTATATATAATTTAAAATGGATGTATATACTCATTGAAAAAATATTTTAGGTGTATAACAAAACATGAGTCTCGAAGAAGGAAAATTAAGAAAAGACTATTTTTCTGATTTAGTAATTTTTTAACCTTTAACCCCATGATATTAGGATAATAAATTGGAAATATGAATACCATTATATTTATGTATAAGAATAATATAAATAAATCACTAGTAGTATATAAACCACATAAATTGAATGTGTGTCCAACATAACACGTATCTCACAATAATTACAAGAGAGATGAAATGCCCTTACCTTTTGTCATGACTCTCTCCATACTCATACAAGCTTCCTGTATAATAAATATAAGATTATTAAAAATATTTTACATAATAATATTCTTATCCATATTACAATATATGGTTTGATTATAACGTTATATTACCCAATGGTTAACGATCTGAGATGACGGTTTCACTACAGGTAAATTTTACATTACTCTTTGCATGTGTCTAAATTGGATAAATATTTGGTCCTTATACATATCATGACTCCAGAATGTAAATAATGATATAAATATCATGTTAATCCAGTATATTCATAATATAATAGTTTATAGAATAATTATGTACAAAATGGAATACACCATTCCTGGAGATGGTAAGTCGTACGTACACATGAATGTCATTTCCATTTTTATTATTATATTGAAAGAAAGTATGTTAATGAAATATGTAAATACATGTATGTATATATATACATATAATTATTCCTATATCATTAATATTTCACAGATAACATATAAGTTTATTAAACTCATCTCTAAGACATTCTATATGGTGTGTGAACGAATCACTTCTCATTGAGGGGGAGTTAGTCCACACTTCCTCATATGATATTATCATATTAACACAAAATGGAAAGTAAAGAGACGTGTAGAGTAAAACAAATATAGAAACATAAATACATATTAAATCTAATATATTTCATATATGACTATAGTTTCCATCATAATGTCTACAATGATTGGTGTTAAAGGATAAACGAACAATCATCACTTCATGAGGCAGTAGTTCACTATGCACAGAAATAATATATTCAATATCCATTAGATGGAGGTGTGTTTTTGTATTGGTCATAATATTATCAATAAAACATCATATTTTGTGTAGTGTACTATTAATGTCACTAATTAATCGAATAATGATATTTTAGAGGGTATACAAGAAATATAAATGAAATGAGCATGATATAAGACTTTAAGTATACATCAGGTTACTCGTATTGGATTGGGCCAAAAGGATTCTCTTTAATGCACGATACAGAAAGGGAGGCTTCCATTTAAATGTGAGGATTTTTGAGAGGATACATAGTGTAATAATTTATGAGATTAAATGTTTTGTGTGGTGTGATAAAGGGTTAGATGTGGTGTCATTTTATTGGGAAGGAAAAGGACTCACATAGAATTTTTAGAGACAAGTTAGATGTGCACATGTCCATTCATAAAAACAGTCATAAAAAACCAACAACAATAAATAATGGTTGGTTTATGGATAAACTATGGACATACAACAATTGTTGGAAATGTTTTTAGGATATTTGGGGCCTTAATTTTATGCTTTATTCCCTAATTAATCTTTATTTGGCCATAACTACTTTGATTATTTTTAATCACTTTTACTAATTATTTGGGTCAATAATTAAAATGGTATTATTAGAATATAAATATTATACTAAATAAAAAGGTTTATGTCAGGTTTTGGAAATTAAATTCATAGAAGCATCAAAATTAATATAAGTCTAATCCCAAAGATGAGAGGAAATAACTGAGTCATAATATAGGAAAATATTCAAAATTTTGTAAAAAATTTATATTAGATTTCAATGATTAAATTGATTCTAATGAATTATATTGTATTAATTGATTTAATATTTATTTAATTTGACCTTAAAACAAATTTATTATATCATTTATAATTATTAATTAATTAGACAAAATTCAGTTTCAAACATAAAGCTGTATTTTCCAATATTCATAAAAAATTGTTGTTTCTTAGAGAAATCCCAAAAATTAACCCTAGTCTAATTTTGAAATTTTGAATTAAAAAATAATGTTTATTATATCAAAATAAATTTCTAAATTTTGCTAAATGTTATTTTATTATTACAGGCAGTTTAATTGAGAAAACGTTGTTTTTAAAGATTGAATAACTTTACAAAATTCATATATTTCATTATCAATATGTTTTATTTATGAAATAATATTATAAAGTGTTATTGGAAAGTATTTATTACTGTTAATGTAATGTTTTAATTTTTACATTATAATTATAATATTTCATTAATTATATTTTCATAAGAATGATGTTTCATTGAATCTCCGTGTTTTGTGCATCGTACTCCAATTCAGTGTTGCGTGTAGTGAAAGCACAGTTGGTACTGCATGTAGCACAAGCCAAGTTGTTATTACATGTAGAAGTAATATATAACTTTTATTTTCAATATTTATAAACATTTATAATGAACTATTTCTAGTATCATGTAAAATGATAAAAATAGAACAGATAAATTAATTAGAAGAAAAAATTATTCAGAAAATCTTAGGGTGTTACAATACCAATATAAAGTGACTAGACTACATTATATTATTTTGTAATGTAAGAGTTATGAAATATTTATCTGATACTAAAAACCTTAAATGATCATCAAGGTGAAAAAAGTATATTATTGAATGAAACTAAAGATTATATATTGTTCAAGACCATGTCATTAAATTTTCAGAGGGATTATGTATTTAAAAATGATTAGAATAAGTAAATATTATAGTGGGGATGATTTTACATGAAAATAAATAATGATTTATTTTAATATCTATATATTTTTTAATTAAATTTAAAATGCTTAGAATTTTTTGTATATATGTTGGTTTTTTAGGTAATACGTATAACCTTACTATTTTAAACTAAAAACCTAAATTATATTGGTAATTCTAAAAGTGAATCATAGTTTAATATCACTAGTGTAGTTATTATGGATGAACCCACAGAGTTAGTTTTAGATAATTGTTTTGATAGTTTTTTTTGATAATTTTAAAAACATTCCCTTGAATGATTTTTATTCATGTTCATGTTGAAATGATATCGAATGTGAATATTAAAATATTTCTTTATCTAAATGATATATGTTCATAGTGGTCTTCTAATGAGTAAATTTGAATATTTGGTAGGAAGGAATTGAGAATATATTTTCCTTCCAAATATTTATCATGGAATAGTCAGAATTATAAATAATAAATTTTTTATAGTGATTAACTCAGTTGTAGAAGGCGAAAAAATGTGGTGGTATACATACTAGATAGAATCCATATCCACCAAAAAGGAACATTCTAATAGTTACGAATTTCATTACACAGCAACCTCTAGGTTTTGGTGGTACCTCATACCATGTGGTACTTGAATGATTGATCAACTAGTAGGGAAATATATTTGAAATCATGATATATATAGAATGAAAAAAATGATATCCTTGTTTATTGTCATTTTTAACGTTAAGTTGATCGATGGTGATCCTTCTTTAATAACATAATGGATAGAGATTGTAATGTCCCAGACATCTCTGGTCCTTTCCATTGTGAAAATTTATTGTTTGAGTGTTCCGAGAGGTCATGGTAAGTTATCTGTGAACATTTCAAACAGTAGACCATTGTGAACAGTGCAACAATAACATTAGGTGAATAGTTTAAATGGTAGAATATTGTGAATAGTTCAATGGTGATGTTCTTGAATAGTGTTTCCAGAATGGTAGGGTGTACTATATTTCTAGAACGGTTGGGTGTAAAGTGTTTCCAACTTCCTACAGTTTCGTCCCTTTGACATTTCCTTTGAAGTAAAATGCATTTAAAACCTCATTTTTAAGAACTCTAAGGCCGATTCAAAGTCCATAACTACTATATAAATTATTCTTAAGGCTTGGGATTTTTTTACATGGCCAAACTGCATGGTTTAATGTGATTCGCTTTTAATGGGAAATCATGCGTATCATGAACCATCACTCCGTTAAATCTTCAAAAGGGACATGATATCTTTATCCATTGTTCTTTCTCCTTATTCCCTGGTTCGAGACATTCAAACCTTTCCTTCCTTCCCATAGGAATCGTGAGATCAAACTTTTCCTCGTGGATTGGTTTCTTCGACATTCTTCTTTCTACAGGTGTACCCCCTGTTTCGGTGCAACCAAGGAGTATCCATCGATCTTCAATATATGGTATGTTTTATCATTGTTATTTTGGGGTTCATCTTCTCCTCTTTCTTTTTTCCATATTATACCATTTGATCTCCATGCTTCTAATAGAATTTTTCTTGGGTTTCCATTAGTGTGGTCGTAGCGTGGCATCCTCAGCTGGATGCAGTTGTCGCAAAAGAAGGCGATCATGAACCGTTGTGTAGACTTTCCTCATGTAAAGAATGTCAAGAACTGTTTGAGGTAGGGGATTATTTTCATCTATTTTCTTATATGTGAAAATATAGAGTTATCATGATTTATCCCATTCAATGAAATTGAAAGCGACGTAATAAATATTTGAACCGAAAAATAAATTGTTATCTATCAAATGTTATTGCCTATTGTTTTTCTAGATAGTGTGATATATATGCTTGCTTCATTTATTTGTTTGTTCTTTATAGAAATTGGTAAATAACATAAACAATAATAAATTGATAATTGTTTGGTTAATGATAAATAGGCATGTAAATAAAGCTGGTTCTTCTTGTTGAAATTTTGATGTTAATCAAAATGGTGCAGTAAGCATGTTTAATTATTTGTGATATCTTACTATTTAGGTTTCCCAAAGTTGAAACCTATGAATAATAAATCGGTTAATCCAATATTGAATAATGAACTAGTGTATTGATAAAAGATAATTCCTTGTAGGGTTCTGAGTACCCTCTTGATTGTTTAAGGGCCAAGAGAAAATTGATGTGATGTTTGTTTTCCGGCGTATTGTGCTATGATGTGAGCCTGGATGAATATTGTGATATGTGGGGGCAGAGATTCCTATTCGTTTTGGCCGCAATTGATGCCTAGAGTGGGGAGATGCATTGGTGTATGCATTTGGGTGTCTGGGAGGACACTAGGGATGATGGAATGAGTTGGAAGTAAATGTTTGGATGCTTGTTTTTTCCTTGATTAGTTATCTATTTTACTTTTCCCCACTGGCTAAGGTAGTTATTCATGTTTACCCATCTTCTTAAAGGGGAGAAGATGCACAAGGTATGCCACATGCCTTCCGTGTTTATCCATGTGGTGGTGCTTGCTGAACGAAATTCTCATGTTACAATTTTAAAGGGGCGGCAGACTTTGGATGTGATGCTATTGAAATTTAATGAGTAACTGTAATGGGTTAATTAATGTTTAAAGAATTAATTAACTTAAAGTGGAACTAATAAAAAGGGAATGAAATAATATATTAAAGATCTTAAAATGGTTGTGTGCATATAGGATACCTTCTCTTAGATGTATCAGCCCAGATTCCGAGAGATGTTAGTTACAATTGAGTCTAAGACTAGGTTATTCCAATAGTGTGGTTGTGAGGTATAGTATATTCTATACTATTTGTGTTTCTATATGCTACTCCAACAAGTTAGTATGGGCTACTAACAGCCTAGGGATTCTGAGCCCTAGGTGGTGTTTTCCCCCACATTCTGGTGAGAGGATGGATGACTGACTACACCCTTTGGCCCTGCTCTCTTCTCTTGGTAGTTACTTATGCTGGAAGGCACATTGGTTAGTTTTCCCCATATATGTGTGTAGATGGAAATAATGGATTCTGGTTATTGACAAACATATATTCTAGATATATTTTTCTACGTACTATATAGGTGTAACGTGTATAGGTTGTGATGTCTTGAGGTTCCTTACTCGGTGAATGATCTGTAATGGCTTGAGTTATAATACCAGATGTATGATACACGTTATGTGAGCTATTTTGGCTCCCAGAAACTACCTGGTTACTTTGATTTCATGGACATAGTGGTTTTGTTGCACGAGGTTCATGTGGTGGTGCTTCGCCGAGGTGTCTACCGGCAAGCATTTTTGGAGAGAGATGCTTAGGATGTGCGGCGTTCGGAAAATACGGAAAAACATTGGGGAAGTAGTAGTTGGGTTCCCTTGATATTGTTTATTATATTAGTTAATCTTTTATATGTTTCTTGGTGAGAGTATCCATGGTGATGTTGGAAAGAATAGTGTACCTTTTTAGGTGAAGAGTTAGTTCCACTTCTTGTTCACTTTGCTGTAGTATGATTTCTTTACTTTTGCACGAGTGGATTTAGGGAGGATCTTACTATGTATATTTTTATACTAACACTTAGTATATATAAACTATTTCGTAGGTCACTTGGAGCAGGATAGAGATCAAGATTGTTTTTACGAGCTTGCGGTTGCAGGAGCAGTTCGAGATTGTGGTTGCTGCTGCTTTACTTCCTTTTGGGTACTTGCAGTTTTTCCCCTTCCAGTTGTAGTAGTTTTGCATGAATTTTCATATGTGTACTTCGGAATTCATTCATCTTACTGGATGATTTGGAGTTGTTTGGTGTCTCTCTTATCTCTCTCTTCTACATGTGTTCTCTTACAGGGTAATTCCTCCCATCTGTGTGTTGGTTATACCTTTGGTGCTCGTCACCAACTCGAGGCCTATTTGAGGCGGGACTCAGGGGGGTCATTATCTCCCTTCTCATGTTGCCAACCTAGAAGGGGTACACTTTGTGGGGAGGGGGTCATGATAGAGTGGTCTGATAGGTATGGTTGAGATATAGGATGGATATTGGTGTTAGGGACAAGCGAGGTTGCATGGGATGGTAGGGAAATAGTGTCATTCATGTTTAGAAAGTGATGTAAACATTTGATACTAGGTGAGACATAGGCATTTAGGGACCACTGTGATCTGATGTATGGACCGTTAAGATTAAAATGGCTACTAAATGAGTTGATACTAGTTGAAGGGTAGACACCTAGGAAAGGATCATTCATCATTCCTCTCTGTGCCTATGTTTTAATGGGTAGACGTTGGGATAAGATAACCTAAAATGAATAAATGAAAATAAATAATTAATTAATGTTGAGTATTCCATATTCTAGGCTTGGGATCCCTAACTGAATGTTATTTTATAGGTATTTCTCCAGGTCGTCGTCCTCATTAGGATCCCATGGAAGATGTCGAGCAGGTTTTTCAAGTAGATCACCAAAGGGTAGAGGATGACAATGATGCCACTTGGAGGAAGACACTGTGAGAGTTCCAGTGCCAGAGTTTGCAGATGTAAGAGGGCTTAATTTCAGATGCAGACATAGAAGACTAGTTAGTGGAGTCCGATATCGGCTTCAGTTCGATCTGTGCTCGAAATAAGAACGGGGTTTCCTTGGTTGTGACGATACTGTGTTGAGAAGGGAGGCAGTGGTGGTCCTTGTTCCTCGAGGATTGCGAGGAGTCAGCAATCTCATGGGAGGAGTTCTGATACATGTTTATAGTAATTTTTATTTCTTTTACTAGAAATGCATCTAGTCTCCATGAACTTCTTACCCTTCAACATGGGATCTCTAGTTTGTGAGAGTTTGGAATCCATTTCAGGAACCGTTTATGATATGCTACGAACCTATTTCCAGATGAAGAGGCCAGTGAGAGGCATTTGAAAAAGACTTTGCATCCAGAGATCCATCTCCAGGTCACCCCATTTATACTGAAGACATGTATTGAGGTGTAGGCAAGGGTAGATATTTTCAAGAGGACTTTGGCCAGAACCGAGTCATCACGAGAGGAGAGTCATCTTGATTCCTCACAAAGTAGAGCATTGCTCCGGGGTTCTCAGTTTTCAGGGTAGAATAGTTTCTGTTTAGACGGGGGTAGGTCCCACCCCTTCACATCTCATTTATCTTGGGGAAGTATCTCTCAAGCATATACCAAGGGATCAGGTGATTTTTTTATGGTGGTCATGGTCATCAACAACGAGAGTGCCTGACCTTTCATGGTATTCATCGTGCACCAGGTGCTCTACTCCAGGTTCCTCCATCAAGGTAGTTCTAGGTGAGGCCGCAGCAGCCGTTTGCAACAGCTTTAGATTAGAAGAGGGTAGATGGGGAAGGCAGAGGACTACCCCGTGATTCTCCCCGTCCTCAGAGAGCAGAGTGCGGCCATGGTGGTGGTCGTCATCTGGGTCAGAGAGGTTGTGGAGGTGGTCATGGTCTGCTTCATGCTTTATCTTTACTAGTTCCAGGTGAGTCAAATGTTATTTGAGGTACCCTTTACTTGTTTTCTACCTTGCTGTATACATTTTTTTATTTAGGAACGACACACTCCTTCATATAACCTACCCTTTTCCATGCTTTGGGACTTTAGGTAGAGAGGCTTCCAGTTCCCTTGAAGATGACTACGCCATTTGGCGGTTGAGCTAACTTGTTTGAAGTATGTAGAAATTTTGAGATATTTTTGGGGAAGCACTTCTCTTGGGGAGATTTCATATGTTTACAAATAAAACCATATGATGTCATCCTCAGCATGGATTGGTTGTATTCGTTGCAGGCTATTGTTGATTGCTTAAGGAGGCAGGTTGTGTTCTTTAATGCGGATGTAGAAATGATGGTGTTCAATTGTGAGTGAGACCCTCAGATTGGTCATAGCTGTGTTCCATCCCTGTCATCCATGATGGCTGAGATGATGTTGAGTTCTTCAGTGGTTCATCAGTTTCCGTTTCCTAGGTTGGTAGAATAGTACCCTGATTCCTTTCCCGATGATGTTGTAGCATTACCCCCTTGATGAGAGATTGAGTTTGGGATCGAGCTACAAATAGGAGCGTCTCCTATCTCTATGTCCCCTTATAGGATGTCCCCTTATTAGTTACGATAGTTATTCATACAGCTTGATGGTCTATTAAAGTTCAGTTTTATTCATTTGAGTGTATCACCATGGGGTGCACTAGTTTTGTTCATCAAAAAGGCTGACGGCAGTTTGCGAATTTGTGTCGATTATCATCGCATGAAAATAGTGGAAATAAAGAATCACTATCCTCTTCCACGGATATATGATTTATTCAATCAACTAAAGGGTTCAAGTTGGTTCTCAAAGATATAATTACAGTCAGGATGTCATTAAATGCGTGCGCAGGATGAGGATATACCAAAGACTGCTTTCCGTTGTCGTCACAGGCATTATGAGTTCGTTGTAATGTCGTTCGGCATGACAAATACTCCAACTATGTTCATGGTATTGTTGAATGTTATGATTCATGAGTTCCTGGAAAGGTTCATTGTAGTTTTCATCGACGACATCCTTGTGTACTCCATATCGGAAGAAGATAATGAATAGCATATACATGCCATTTTGAGAGTTCTTATACACAATCAGCTGTTTGGTAAGTTGTCAAAATGTGAGTTTTGGGCTTGAGAAGTCCGTTTCTTTGGGAATGTTGTGTCCTAGTGGGGAGTAGCTGTGGATCCATCAATGATAGAAGCAGTTGTGTCTTGAGCATCCCCCAAGACAGTGTCTAAGGTGTGAAGTTTCCCTAGTCTAGCAAGCTACTACTGGAGGTTCGTAGCTAATTTATCATGAGTTGCGACCCCTTGAACATCTTTGATGAGGAAAGATCAGGCATTCATATGGTCTGATTAGTGTCGGGAAGCTTTCGAGAATCTAAAGTATAAGTTAGTAAGTACTACAGTTCTTTGAATTCTAGCAGATAGAGTTTAGTTTGATGTTTTCTGTGATGCTTCACATCTGGGGTTAGGATGTGTTCTAACACAATAGAGATTAGTTATTTCTTATGGGTATTAGAAGTTTCATCCCCATGAACATAACTATGCTCCCATGATCATGAGTTGGCAGCTGTGGTGTTTGCTCTGATGTTGTGGAGACATTACCTCATTGGAGAATGATTGGTGGTTTTCACTGATCATAAGAGTTTGAGGTATGTTTTCTCACAGTGTGACTTGAAATTATGATAGCATCAGCGGATGGAGTTCTTAAAAGAATATGAATTTGAGATATCATATAATTATGGAAAAGGGGATTTTGTAGCTGATGCACTGCATCGAATGTCACATAGTGATGTTGTGCGTGAATCTGGTGATTCTTGGAGAGTATGGGAAGAACTGTAAGCATTACATCTTGATAAGGGAGAATTTGGGGGTAGACATTGTCTTTTTTAGATAACAGTACACTCAACTCTATTGAAGAAGGTGGAAGAGTCCCAGTTGGGGGATTTATTGGTGGATTTCTGGAGAGACCATGTTCTTTGTGGCAAGGCCCCTGATGGTTGGTAAGAAGATGAAAAACATCGAGTGTATTATCACAGATGTATTTTAGTTCCTTTTATGATGTTCAATATGGTTTCAATGAGTTTCATTTATCAACTTTATAGGTGCATCCTGGCATGAAAAAGATGTACCGACACTTGAGGATCCATTTTTGGTGGCATGGGCTGAAGCATGCGGTTGCAGAGTTTGTTTCTTGATGTTTGGTCTTCCTGAAGGTGAAGGTAGAACACTGTGTTCTTGGTGGTCTTATCCAGAAATTTGATATTCTTAAATGGAAGTGGTAGGACATATCAATAGACATTGTTACTGGTTTAACTCGAGCTTAGGGAGGACATGATGCTATTTTGGGTGGTATTGGATCATTTTACAAAATCATCCCACTTCATGTGATCAAGGAGTCTACCTCATTAGAAGTAATGTCGAGGAAGTATCTGGAGTATGTGGTGAGACTTCATAGAGTCCGAAGGAAGATCATTTCTAATCGAGATCATAGTTCTATCTCAAGGGTGTGGAGAGGTCTCCAACATGCTTTTGGTTTTCATCTATGCCTTAAAACTACTTTTCATCCTAAGATTGATGGTCAGACAGAGAAACCCATCCAGACTATTGAAGACATGTTATGCTCATGTGTTCTTGATTTTGGAGGCTCATGGATTAGGCACAAACCCTTTGTGGAGTTCACTTACAATAATAGTTTTCACTCCACCATCGGTATGGTGCCATTTGAAGCCTTGTATGCCAGACCTTTCTGTTCTCCATTGTGCTGGACTGCAGTTGGAGAGTCAACAATTCTCGGACCAGAACTAGTGGAAAATAAAAAATAGATAGTTCAGATGATTCGTGAGAGGTTAAACACAACACATGATTATCAGAAATCAAATTCTGATCAATAGAGGAGTCCATTAGAGTTTAATGTTGGGGATCGCGTGTTTCTGATGGTGACTCCCTGTCGTGGGCAATGAAGGTTTGGTCATGGGAGAAAGCTTTCTTCCCCTTTTTTGGGCCTTTCGAGGTGTTAACTCAAGTGGGAGCTGTTGCTTATCTAGTATCACTTCCCCCGCATATGAGTCAGATACATGATGTTTTCCATGAATCACAGCTCTGTCATTATCTTCATGATAACTCTCACGTCATCAATTGGGGATAGATCGATGTTGCTGACGATTCCACCTTTGAGGATAGACCAGTGGAGGAGCAATACCACAAGGAGAAAGTGTTGTGTGGGAGTTCTATCCCCTTATTTCGTGGCTTGTGGTGACATGGTGGCATAGAGGAGAGTACCGGGGAATGTGAGTCGCAACTACATGCTCAGTATCCAGAGTTTATTTATTTCTAACTCTTTTCATGTAATGAATTTTATTTTGTGGTTATAAACTATTCATGTTTATGATATGGATTTCTTTTGTTACTTTTTTTGGATTGCCCAATTTTGGGGGGTATCTTAATAGGTGGTTGTTCGGAACATTTTTTCCCTCTAAGTGGGTTTTGAATTCTCAATGATGAGAATGTTTTGAGAGGTATCTGATGTAATATCTCAGAACTCTATGGTCTTTTCCTTTGTTAAAATCTTGTGTTTGAGTGTTCCGGGAGGTCATGGTGACTTATCTGTGAACAGTTCCAATGGTAGACCATTGTGAGAAGTGCAATGGTAACCATAGGTGAAAAGTTCCAATGGTAGACCATTGTGAATAGTGCATCGGTGATGATCATGAACAGTGTTTCCAGAATGGTAGGGTGTATAGTGTTTCCAGAATGGTCGGGTGTACAGTGTTTCCAACTTCCTATAGTTTCGCCCCTTTGATGTTTCCTTTGATTTAAAATGCATTTAAATCCTTTTTTAAGGACTCTAAGGCCGATTCAATGGCCATAACTGCTATACTAAATATTCCTTAGGCTCTGGATTTTTTTACTTGGTCAAACAATGTTGTTTAATTTGATCTGCTTTTAATGGGAAATCATGTGTAACTTAAAACGTCACTCCATTAAATCATCAAATAGGGAAAGATATATTCCTCCATTGTTCTTCCTCCTTTTTATTTGGGGCGAGACGCTCAAACCTTTCCTTACTTACCATAGGAATTTTGAGATCAAACTTTTCCCCATGGATTGGTTCCCTCGATGTTCTTCTTTTAACAAGTGCACCCCCTATTTCGGTGCAACCCAGGATTATCCATCAAACTTCGATATAATGTATGTTTTGTCATCGTTCGTTTGGGGTTCATAATCTCCTGCTTCTCCTTTCCATATTATAGCATGTGATCTCCAGTCTTCCAATGGATTTTTCTTGGGTCTCGGTTGGTGTGGTCGTACCGTGGCATCCTAGGGTTGATGTAGTTGTCGGGAGAGGAGGTGATCGTAAACTGTTGTGTGGAATTTTCCCATGTAAAGAACATTAAGAACTATTTGAGGTATGGGATTCGTTTCTTCTTTTTTCTTATATGTGAAACAGTAGAGTTACCATTTTTTATCCCACTGGATGAAAATGAAAATGACATAATAATGTTTTGAACCTAAAAATAAATTGATATCGATCGAATGTTATTGCCTCTTGTTTTTCTAGATAGTGTGATATATATTCTTGCTTCATTTATCTATTCATTCTTGATGGAAATTGGTTAACAACGTAAACCAGAATTAATTGATAATTTTTTGTCTAATGATAAAGAGGCATGTAAATGAATCTAGTTTATCTTGTTGAAATTTTTATGTTAATCAAAATGGTGTTGTAAGAATGTTTAATTACCTGTGATATCTTACTATTTAGGTTTCACAAATATGGAACATGGGAATAATAAATTGGTTAATACAATATTGATTAAAGAATTGGTGGATTGATAAATGATAATTCCATGTAGTGTTTGGAGTAACACTTTTGATTGTTTAAGGTCCAAGAGCCAATTGACGTGATGTTTGTTTTCTTGATACTTGTGTTGTGATGTGAGCCAGGATGGATGTTGTGATATGTGGGGGTAGGGAGTTCTATTGGTTGTGGCTGTAGTTGATTTCTAGAGTGGCGAGATACATTGGTGTTTTCTTGTGGGTGTCGGGGAGGACATGAGGAATGATGGAATGGGATGGATGTTAATGTTTGGATGCTTTAGGTTTCCATGATTGGTTATCTGTTTTACTTTTCCCCACTGGCTAAGGCAGCTGGTCTTGCTTACCCTTCTTTCGAAATGGGAGAAGACGCATGGGGTATGCCATGTGCTTTCTATGTTTACCTTCTTAAGGGATGATGGGTCTACGCTATGGCAATAGGTGGAAAAACATAACGGGGAGTATATATACTCACCGTGTTTGGCCCCATAATGTTTATTAGCATATAATTTTTTATAGAATTTGTGGGAATATTGTAAAATAATTCTCTAATTGTATAATTGAATAAATGATTTTAACCCATGGGGTTTGAGGTTGCTGGAATGAAATTATCAGGTTACAATTTTAAAGGGACAACAAACTTGGGGTGTGATGGTAATGAAATTTAATGAGGAGTTGTTATTGGTTAATTAATTATTAATTAATTAATTAACATAAAGTGAAATTGACAAAAAAAAGTGGAATGATGTGTTAAATCTCTTTAAATGGTTTTTTTTCTTATAGGATACCTAGTATTAGAAGTAGCAGCTCAGATTCTAAGAGACGTTAGCTGCAGTTGATTCTAAGAGTAGGTTATGCCCAAAGTGTGGTTGTGAGGTATAGTATATTATGTACTTTTTGTGTTTCTATATGATACTCTACTCTGTCAGTAAGGGAAACTGACACCCCGAGGATTCTGAGCCCTGTAGCCATGTTTTACCCAACATTCTGGTGGGAGGATGGATGGTTGACTACCCCCTATGACCCCGCTCTCTTCTCTTTGTAGTTACTTGTTCCTGTAGGGGCATTGGTTAGTTTTCAACATATATGGGTGTAGAGGGCTGTAATGTCTTGTGGTTATTCACAAACATATATTCTAGATATAGTTTTGTATGAAATACTATAGGTCTAACATGTATAGGTTGTAATGGCTTGAGGATCCTTACTCGGTGTATGCGATGTAATGACTTGATGTATAATACACGATGTATGATACACATTATGCGAGCTATGGTGGCTCCTAGAAACAACCTGGTTACTTTTTTTACATGAAAGTGGCTATTTTTTCACGAGGTACATGTGGTGGTGCTTCGCCCTGGTGTCTGCGGGCAGACCTTTTTGGAGAGAGATGCTTAGGACGTGCGACATTGGGGAAAAGCAGCAAACAAGTGGAGAAGTAGTAGTGGGTACCCTTGATATTCATTGTTATATTATATACTCTTGTATGTGTTACTTGGTTATAATATCCATGGTGAGGTTAGGAACATAGTATTCCATATTAGGTGACGAGTTAGTTTCACTTGTTGTTAACTGTGTTTTAGCACGCTTTCTTTACTTCTGCACGAGAGGATTCAGGGAGGATCATAATTAGTATACTTTTATACTCACCCTATGTATATATAAACTTCTTTTTAGGTCACTTGCCGCAGTTTGGAGATCAAAAGGTTTCAAATAGATTGCGGTTGTAGGAGATGTTTGGGCTTCTGGTTGCTGCTGTTTTACTTCCTTTTTGGATACTTGTAGTTTTTCCCTTCCAGTTGTAGTGTTTTTAATGACATTTGACATATCTACTTGGGATTTCTTTCATCTTACTAGTTGATTTGTAGTTGGTTGGTGTCTATCTTTTCCCTCTCTTCTATATGTTTTCTCTTAGAGGGTAATGCCTCCCATCTGTGTTTTTTCTATACCCTCGGTGCTAGTCGTCAACCCGGGGCCTACAGGAGGCGGGACTCGGGGGATATTATCTCCCTTCTCACATTGTCATCCCAAGAGGGGTACACATTGTGGGGAGGGTGTCGTGATAGATATGTACTTGATTCTAGGGAGGTAATCATGTTTAAGAATATCTTCCATTAGAAATATTTTCATAATAATGTTTGACATGGGATGGAGAAGCAATTCTAAGAGTTGATTCAAAATGGGGAATATTATTTAGATGTGTATGAAGACTATTTTACATGATTGGCCCAATATATACCATATGATATACAGGATAATGATAGTAAAATTAATTAGTTTTAGTCCTAGATGAAAACCAGATTTTGAATGGAATTATCTTCTCTAGAAATCAAAATCAAGGAGAATATTTTTGTGTTCGTTAAGAAGGTAGAAATGTAGTTCTAAAATGATCATGTATTTCATTGGAACATGATAAAGAAAATATATGTAACGCATAAGACGTGTGATCATTCAACAAATGGAATTAATAGGTAATAAAATTATGTTCTCATCTAGTGATAAGGGTTGCAAATAGAACTATTTTCAATGATTTATAAATTCAAAAAATTATTTCCATTGTTGTATGATTATTAACATTGATCATGACTATAATGAAAACAGTGTTGAACAATAAATTTATGGGGAAATGGATAAACCCCCATTAGTGAATCTTTTTATTTATAATGAGTTTTTTTATTTTGATAAAATGTGTTATAATTTATTTATTATGGATATATATCATTGATATAGACTGAAAAATGTGGTGGAAAAATATTTTGATACTAGAACAATGGATATACGGCCATCTATCAATGTGGTAACATGAATGCTACTAGTTTATTTTAATTATGTGAAAACCTTGATTGACTCTAAATTATTACAATCCTTAATCTTTGAGAAATTAAAGAGTAGATTTGGAATATTCCTTCATGAATATATGGTAGATGTTTTGATTAAAACACTATGTGTAAATATTAAACAATCCAACAATTATATAAATCAACCTATTGTTATATGTGGAATTCCATTTCTGAAAATCCTGATGAAATCATGATATTATAGTTTGATATAATATGTGGTTCATTTAAATTTATTTTATCATGCTGATATACTTTTTAGATCGAAGAATTTTTAATTCAAGGATTTCATAAATTTGGTATCTTTCTTGATATATGATAAATTGAATAGAGATGAAAATAAAATTCATGTAGATCAATTTATTGAAAAAATTGAAACTATTCATATTAGCAATGTCAAATTTATTATTAAATTTATTGATTCCTTTCATGATGAATTTCTCAGTGTTATCCATAACAAGATGTTGATTTTACTATTTTTTTATTGCTTGACACTAATCCAATTAAAAAAACCCCATCAAATGTCTCAATTAGAACATTTATAATTGAGAAATAAATAACCATAGTTTATATATAAATGTTTCTTTTTTCATACTATTTCACTAATGGTTTAACATGAGTTGTATTGTTATAAAAATAGTAGTTTTAATGAGAATTTTTATTAATTGTATAACCTTAAATTACATCATTTACTACTATACATTTTCCCATTAATAGTTTTAAAAATGGGTTTCATAAGTTCTAAAGAATAACTTATGACACGATCGACATTAAAGAGAAATCATTATCAATGCTAAAAAAGCATGAATAGAGGCACCCCATAAAATGATAAAAAATTATAACAAAGATTGACTTTATCAATTACTTTTTAGTATTTAAACATCAAACATTTTGAGTTTTTTTAGTACTGATGAAGGCTCACTTTATCAACTCCAAAAAATCTTTGATAAATTGGGTCATTATTAGTACTAGTTTTTATGAATTAATAATGGTTGAAACAAAATAATTTTCATTGAGATGTCCACCGGTACTTTTTTAGAGCTTCCCACATCACACCGCTTCATCCACAATATTCACACATTCTCTAACCAACACTTTATTAGTGCTCGGAATATATCTTTATAAGCGCATTATAAAATTTCAACCTAATATTTTCCCATTATGCGTGCATGGATTTCATCCGTGCACCACATCTTTGAAACTCAAATTTTTTTACCACTACACCCAAATTATTTTTTCCTTATTTTATGATATTTCTATTTATTTATATCTATTTACATATTTTTTTTTCATACATATATTTTTATTTATTTTGAAATACATATATAACATATATGTTGCTGTTATATATATATATACATTTATATATTTATATTTAAATATTATATATTAATATTCATTTGTATATATGATTATATAATTTAAATATATGTATTTTTATTAATATATGCACATATATATATAATATATATATGTATATATATTTATTTATTTATAATTATAGATATATATTTATATAATTTTATAATTTAAATAAATTGTTATTTATTATTTAAAAAAAATGTGTTACCTAAATATTTTTTAATATGTATTTATAGAATTGATTTATTGTATGTAAATACAAGAAACTATGTATACATTTATCTATAAATAAAACTACACTATGAAAAAGGGTAAAACGTCAAAACCCATAATATCAATACGATTTTAATCCTTCAGAATAATTTTAGTCTATACCATTAAATACAACAAGGACCTCTATAACTCAGCTAAAATGAAATTAAATTTTAAAAAATGACAATACCCAAACTAAAAAATACAACAAGGACCTCTATAACTCAGCTAAAATGAAATGAAATTTTAAAAAATGACAATACCCAAACTAAAAACTCAATTTTAAAGGAGTTCGATGACTTTTTGGCCTAAATAGTGACTAGGGTTTCTAATAGTCACTAATTTGTAGTTCTCTTCATAGTTTTTGATTTTTTTCTACCCAGCCCAATCTGACACCCAGAAAAAAATGTTATCAATGTTTGAAGTTCATGTCATGTTTCAAACATATATTAGATAGATCGTTTATAATTTTATTTTTATTTAATCTATTTGTTATTAAATGATTATTACTCTATAATAACTATAGAATTTTTAAATATTTTTTTTAATTTCATCCCAATAAATCATTAAAAGAATCAGTTATATTAATTGTAAATTATTATTTATCCTTGTATAAAATATATTTAAAATATATATTATATTTATATCAATATAAATATATTAATATATAAACATATAATTTTATTTATTAATATTATACTTTTATCAGCACTAGGAAAAAATCACTAATAAAGGTGTACATTTATCAGTGCTAGTAAAAAAGAAATGATATAGGGTGGAATTTTATCAATGAATTTTTAGTAGCACTGATAAAGGGTCACATTTATCATTGGTTTATATTTTCAACGATAAAGGGACCCCTTTATTAGTGATTTTTTATTAGTTCTGAAAAATGCCCACATTATAGATGTTACTTAAAGATGATAAAGTCCCCTTTTATCATGGCTAAAAAGGTGTTGAAAAAGGATGTATTTATCAAGGATTGTTCTTGTGCTGATAAATCCTACCACTGGATAAACCCATATTTCTAGTAGATATGGTTATGATCATGTATTATTTTACCTATATTGAAGTTTTGTTTGATATTTTCAAGGTAGTGTTGTACTTTTAGAATTTGTATCCTAGTTTGGGGTACCATCAGTTAATGCTAAAGGAGGAATATATTTTGAAGACAATATTTTTTTATTTTATTTGTGTAAAATAAGATTTTATTTATTCATTTTTTGTTTTATAATAATCTTGAAATATTTAAGGAATATATACATAAATTTTTTTCTTGAATTCATGGTATGTTTTTTTTATAATATTATTGTATATTATAAAAGTCATGATGAATATAAAATAAACCTAAGGATTTTTTGAAATACTTGAAATAAAGTAAACTATATGAAATATTTAGTGTGAGTTTTGTTTGAGAGAAATTACTTCCTATGAAATATTTTTTCAAAAGAATGGAAAATTTGACAATACTAAAAATAATGTTGTTAAAGAGTTTTCAAGTCCTAAAAATTCACATAGATTCTATGTTTTATTGTTTTTGAAGGTTAGTACATGTATTTTTTGGATGATATTTCTCATTTATATTAACGAATTACTATATTAATTTTAAAGGGAGTTAAATTAATCTATGTTAATGATTTTTATTACTTATGTTTTGATGTAAAAAAAAGATTATTGGTGAATTATACTATTTTACCTTTCCCTATTGAAATGGAGAACTTTACATATACTATTATGCTTCTATAAATGGACATGGTTGTGACTATATTCTTAATGACTATGTAATTAATTATGATTCATGACATTTTTAAACTCATGAGTAAAATTGAAGGTCTTGTTTATAAAGGACGGAATATATGGGGCATTCTAAAGACATATTTTCTTCATTATTTATGGAAAACAATATTTTATATAATGATGCGTTTTTTGATCAAAGTAATTGAATCCAAATGTATATATAATATAAAACTCTTACAAAAAAATAGAATTATAATTAAATATTATTTATTATTAATTAAATCAATTAATGAATTACCTAGAATGGAATTATTTCTTAGTTCATGGATCAGATAAAATGTTTATTCCATATCATTGTTGTATTGTAGGCATAACAAATATATTCCATGTAGTGATTATCCACATATAATCCAAAACCCATTGAATTTAATTGTATTAATATCATGGTACTAGCACAATAGATCCAAACACATGAATGATTCACCTTTTTTTACCTCTAGAATAGCTCTGGGGATGGTTACCATTTGATCTTTATAGACCTGATAGTGGTGGTGGTAGAGGATCGATCTTCGTTCATGAGAGTGTACTTAGATAAGAATCTCTCTAGGCATTTGAGTTGTTTCTCTCTATATCTTATTGTGCACAATCAAATTTATTTTATCTCAAAAAAATTTATATAATTGGGTTTATATATTATAAATATTAGAAATTGGTAATTGAATATTCACCCTTATTATTTTAGTAATCATTATAGAACATAATGTCTAAAATTATAATTATAATATAATTATATCGGGAAATTTCCTAAAATCCATAATTAAATTAAAAATAATTTATTCAAATTGAAATTAAAATATATTATTTATCACTAGACCATTAAAATGGGTATTCCATTCCTCCTAAATAGTTATCGAGCTTTGATTAATTTTTATTTATTTAATAAATTAATATCATAGCATTATTCTACAATAAGTAAATACATGTTATACTCACTAAATGGAAAGTAAATATTTGTTAATTATTCTGATCACATAATATTATATGGAATAATTAGTGATAGAATATATGTAATCATGATAACTTAGATAAATATTAAACCATGGGCAGGAAGAATATTTATTCAACTTGTAAAATAATAAATGGCTTAATTATATAACAGATATTTTAGATGCACTTACGTTGTAACACCATTGCCCTATTTCTATGTGGAATTAAGATAAGGATACCAAATTCTAAGGGTAGTATACTGCATTAATTCAAGGAACCTATAGTTATATAATTTATATCCACAATATTATAATTCTTCATATAGATAGTTTTAGTGTAATATAACCCCTTTATGATGACATCTTTATTCATGAAAGTTGTATTTTAGTTCCATAAACCTATATTGTTAATGTATCCTTTATTGAATATCTTGAAATCAAAATTTCATAAAGAGTACAATGGATATTGATTTAGTTATGAAATTTCATTTCTAGTAAATTGCTACTCGATATCAACTTCATTTATAAAATAGAAAGGAAAAATATTTTCTTGGACTATAATTAATTAAATATTAAACATGACTCACCCACCACATCCTACATCCTCAGGAAAATATTTCAAAACAGTTTTCATCAATAAATTATTGTATTCAACTCATAACATATATCAATAATGATCTAAAAGTGTATTCATCAATACACTCGTCATCATAAAGGAACCTCAAATGAACCATAAAAAAGAGTATTTCTTACGGTGGGGTATCATTCACATAATATCTGATGCAGTATATTATAAAGGGTGTAAATAATTGTATTATTCCTCCAAGTTAAATGGTTTTACACCCCTAATATCCTATATCATATGTGTTATTTTAATTATTTAATCTATTTATAGATCATATATTTAATATTACTATCATGGACCATCTAGGTTCTCATCATCGTAGGAAAATACTAAGAAAAAAATTTAAAAATAATCTTATAACATTATCAAATTCTATGAAATATATAATAACAATCAATATGGGAAAATAATATTATTAATATTAAAAATAGATAATACAAGTTATCATAAGATATATATATATTGGTTCTATGGAATCAAATTCAACAGAGTCACACATTCACTGGAGCCAACTACTAACAACCTTTAGGTATCTATCTCACAGATTATACTCATGAATTTACCAAGATATCCCTTTAGTCAAGTGGTATTCTATGTTTTTTCTATGTGAACTCTCCTTACTACAAATACATTTCTTAGAAGAAAAATCCCCCAATAGGGTATACTTTCAGTGTATGCTATTTTACCTTTGGTGTGACCATATCTCTTTTTCAATGGAAACTACTGCAGTATTATCATAACTCAATGGGAAAAAATAATTACTCTTATGTACCACATAAATCTAATTTACACTTGTTCATTTTCAAAGGGATTCCATAACTACATTAAAATCCACTATATACTAGCACTCCACTATAGAATCATCAGAAACTATCTATTTTGAACTATTTCAACTCACTGTTCCTCTATTGAGATAAAAAAATTTTCTAGATTGTGAATTTAGGATAATCTAATCTCATTTAATACTAGAATATTTATAATCTCACATTTCTAGAACCTTTTATCTTCTATAAACCAGTAACATATCCTTACTTTTTCTCATATAAATAAGTGCATCCTTTACATCAGACCGATGATTTTGTCCTGGGTAATCTTGATATCATTCTACCAGTATCAAGGAATAAGAAACATCATTTATTGGTATATAATATGGCATAATTGAATGATCCCATCAGTTAAGAGTATCAGATTATACTCATTATGTCATTATCTTATTTTTTAGAGGACACATTTTCATTGAACGGTATATACCATGATACACTCTAAAAAATCCACTATTATACTATCCCCCCTCATATATCATTAGTATCTGGTAATTTTATATACTTATTCATAGTCCAATATTCCTGTTGGATCTATCAAAAATGATCTTGATCCTTAAAATATAGGTTGGTTTACATAATTTCTTTATAGAGAAACCTTTGATTATCTACTCCAAAACTAATTATATGATTGGTATGTGATTTTCAAAAAGTAATATCTCAACAACATATAATACCTTTATAATGATAACATTCCTACTACAAACTTGTAAGGAGATATCTAAAATTCAATCAGAGTGAAAAAATTATATTACATGTTTATCGAAATTATTTTTCCATTACCAAGATGCTTACATGAAATAATATAGGTATCTATCAATATTTCCAAAAAATATTGGAATCTAATAGGGTCACAAAACACTATAGTTTATTCATATAGTTATCTTATTTAATGTTCCAATTAGGAAAACAAGTTTTTATTTTCATCATCCTAACATCATAGTCTTGTTAGGATAATATAAAAAGTAGATTTCTAGTGGACTTAAACAAGGAAACTATTGAAAATGATTCATTATTTTCAATTATTTGACACTTTATAATTCCTAATGCTTCTATCATGGATTAATATTTCTATATGTTTACTTAAATGTATATTTTTCTCTTGAATAACCATTTTCACTCTATGGGCTTTACAAAAAATGGAACATTGACCAGATGCCAAAAATATATTTAATATATAGAGTACATTAAATAATTCTTGGATTATATCTATAATAAAACATATGATATCTATAATATCATTTTTTGAGTGATTGGTTCATACTTTTCAACCAATAATGAGTTAAACTATTGGGTGTTAAGAAAAACATATATTTCAGGTTCTCTGACATCTCTAGTGCTCCTAAGTAATACTTTTGTTTTGGTAAATTATTCTTATATGGTGCTTTGGAATGATTCCCTATACCCAATATTTTCTATATTGAGCATCAAATTAATTTAAGGTAATGTTTCTATGACTATCCATTTCATAGATGTGCTCCCTACATGATAAATGACCTTCTTGAAGATAATAAATTTTTTTATAAGGGGATGTATAGGTAGTATTCCATGGTATTTTTAAGATGCCCTACAATGATAAAATTTAGTCCCTTGGGTTGTATTATGATTCTTGAGAAAACCATAAAAACACATAATATATCCATGAACTCGTATATTATATAAAGAGTTTCATTCCAGTACATAGCATAAAGGGAACAGAATTTTCCACTTCAGATGGTACTCCGATTAATGTGTATAACACACTTTGTAATGCATATCCCAAAATGTATAATGGCAGATCTACATGACTCATCATCGAATTTACTATGTCTAATATGTTGTTTTTTCTACTTTCAATATTACAATTCCACTATGGTGTGTATGTTTGTATCCAATGATATAGAATCTCAAACGTCCATAAAAATTCAAGAAACATTTGTTTACGATATTCACCACTTCAATATTATAAGATCATCATCATTATCTTTCCTAGGTGATTCTCTAATCCATTGTAGAATTACAGGAATTTCTCAAAGGTCTCCGAGTTATACCTCATTAAGTAGAAAAATACATAACTACTCATTTGATCAGTAAAACATGTGATATAATAATAACCACATATATCAACTACTACAAATAGTCCACACACATTAGTGTTCATTAATATTAAAATACAATTGGACCATTAACATAGTCCACTAAATGGTGTTTTTACCATTTTTATCATGAAAAACATAACATCATTCATGATTTTTTAGATAATAAGAGACAAAATTACCATTTTGATAGATATTTTTCAATAAATGCGTGTTTACCAAACCAAGAATGGGATTCCATAGCTAGGTTTTATATGATTCATGTGAAATTGATTCGTTATATTATGTCATTAATTTCTTTTCATAATATAACACATAAAGACCAGTATATAAATGTGTCATATCGTTACATGTGATAAGTTTTTTATATAAACAACTTTTACTTCAATATTTTCTATCGAAACCATCTATATCATTATCGGATATAGAAAATATATTCTTAAGAATGGTTGGTACATGATATCAATATCTTAAGACCAATATAAATCTTGTGGGAAATGAAATGTGGAAGTCTATAATGTATAGAGAAGGATAACTCACACAATAATTTTCTCACAAATCCATCTATCCTGTTGAAATATTTTAGACTCAACTTTGTACATGTGTTTAGATAAATATTTGAGAAACAAAGTTGTAAATAACACACAATATGTAGATTTTGAATGATTACTCTTGATAAAAACACACATTTAGATTCCCATTACTAATGGGTAAAATTCCTATTCCAAGGGCCTTTCATTCCACATCAAAAACATATGGCTTCAATTTCCTTTAATTACCTTTGGATCTTCCTCTTTATCGAGTGATGGTGATTTGGAGATGTAAACATGGTATGAGTCATTTTCACCATAATCTTATTCTTTATTTTCTTATTCTCTATGGTGACTGATAGTTTTTCAAGCCCCATATTCTTTTCTACACGGAAAATCAATGTAAGATGATCTGAAATACAGAATTCCTTATTTATCATGTTAGAATTAAAAACTAAAACCAGAGAAGGACTTAGATGGCGAGGTAAGAATGAGATATGTACATAACTCATTGAGGAATTTAATACCTTACATGTTTTATCAATAAATGTTGAAAATTATCATGAATACATTAGGTCTATTTGGAACCGAAAATCCATGAATTGTTTTTAATAGATCATTGAAGATCTTGTATCTCTCTTGTCTTGTTTTTATTGTCAGAGTCCTAGATGGTTATACATCTTTATATTTTTATCCATGTATTCATGATTCAATAGAATCTAATTATTCAATAATGATAGAATGAAATAAAAAACACATACGGAATCATTTAGATGATTTTTATAGAGTGATAACTCATCCCCTATAACTTCAACACCCTACGAGTATAAAATAAAATAATTATAGTGTATATAACACAAAACATCATGTTTAAATGAAACCTAAAATATTATTATATAAATGTGACAATTATAAAATAATCATTAATTTGGAAATTGTGAATAGTAATTACAATATTATGAAATATATATAAAAACATTTTAATCAATAAAAATTTATTTATTAAATCTATGGAAATAAAAAGTCAAATTTTTTGAAGACATTTTATATGTTTTGTTCAAAAATGAAATTAGTTTTTTTTTGAAAATAATATAATTAAATTTTCCTCATTTATAAAATGAATAAGAAAAAAATTACTTCATTTTTTAAATCATAATATCATTTTTATCTTATGGTGAATTTTTTAGATTTTTTTGAAATGTTTTTATTTTCTAGTGAATACTAAAAATTAGTGATTTTTATTGAAAATTTTATTTTTTTCAACAATTGAAAATACAAATTTTATATATGTATTAAAAGTAAACGTATTTATATAATATAATGAATAGTAAAACTAATTTAATTGTTATAAATTTAATACATTAATTTGGTAGTGAAAATATTATATACACAGTTGGCCATTTTTCAAAAAAATTGTTTATCATTGAATAATTGAAGCTTAATTTTAAACTAAATTTTATACTTTTGTGTTTTAAATTATGAAAAATGGATTACATATTTTTATTTAGGGGGTCCAATTTTAGAAAATATATCCCTCTTATTTTTCGTATAAATGAATAGTAACCATGATATAATGTATCACCTAAATAAAGGATAAATTTGTTTAATTTAGGTTAAAACTAAGTGATAATGCAACAATTATTCATAATAATTCATATTTGATGAATATAATTTTACCCATATCACATTATTGTAGAACATTATTTTTTTAATGGATACATTTCCATTAAAATGACTTATATATTATTTAAATCAAATATAGTTTTGAAAAAGTCACACTCATTGAATTTAATATATATTATGTGTTCACATAAGGAAAAATGATAGACAAGGATTAAAAAAATTTATATTTTTATCTTAATGAAATAATGTTCATTATAAATTTTTTTTCTATTTTTTTAAATAATATATTCAACATAAATACATGTGTAATATGAATAAAGTATTTATGAACCTAAAAGTAAAAGTAAAATAAATTATTTTAGAAAGAATAATTTTAATATAAATTGAATGATTTATTTTGTGAAACTAATTTTATAGATTTATATATCATATTATGGTGGGTTTATATAATTTAATAATAATTCAACCATTTGTATGGGGGGTTTGAATTCAAATTAAATGAATATTATCCAAGTTATCCTTAATGATAATTTATAAAATTTATTTTTAATTTAATTACTTAAATTTTATATTTTTCATATATTCAACCATGAGAATGTAATATAGTTAAACACATCATACATGTTCCATTTATTATTCATTTTTAAATTTATAGTATCATTGATAACCCTTTATGATTAAAATAGTTGTTTCTATGGATAAGATCAAAAATAACTAACCATGGGTTTATTTAAAATGATACCATTTAAGATGACACCAAATATTTTATCAATTATATTATTTTGTAGTATAATTACCCTAACCATTCTTATATTATAATCTCATTACATTTTTATTCATTTTCCTTGATATATGAATTTTTTATAATTTAATAATTTTTGAAATTCCAAAAGCACCCCTCACCGCAATTATGAAAGGGAACGCCCTCTACCACATATCCCCACAAAATTTTCCTTTCATATAAACCAAACCAAAATGATTTATCATTAAAAAACATTATACATGTTATAGGGGTACACATGTTTAAAAATTTCCATCCCACTTGTCCTTAAGAGGTGATATAAAAGAGGAATCTTTAAGAGAATATATTGTCTCCTTAGAATCATTAAATTTTCTTTTTTTTTATAATTTTTTTTAATTTGTTTCAAAAAATATAATTTAATTGATATGTAATTAGAAAAACAATTATCTTGTTGTTATATTAATGTTAATAATTTCCCATATCTTATCCATCGTACCAGAATAAAAAAACAACACTTATTTGTATGTATCACTAACTCTCTCCACGTAGTGGTGCAATATTTTTTTCAACACCACATTAATATGATGTTTATGATTATGTGAAGAATGAATATATATGTTATTTATAACATAAATATTGTTTTTGAAATAATATTTACTAAAAACGTTTCTTTTGATTCATCCATCAAAAATTGAAATAGCGTTTATGCGTTTGTAAAAACTACCATATCTCAGAACAGTGTTATTCAATTTTTATGTCCCTAATAATGAAGGATTTATATAAATACATATATAATGAATATATATGATATTAATATAATTATTAAAATTCAATATATTTTGGAACAATGATCAATGTTCATGTAATGAGACATCTAAATCAAAATATACATAAAAAACAATGTAGTAATAGCCTTGAATAGTAATTTAATAAATATTTTTAATAGATGGGTGATAAATTATTATAATTAAATCATATATTTCATGATATATATTATAATTGTTCTGAAATATATTTAAATTAAAACTGTATTTATTATATCAAAGGATAAAAAATGTACGCCGGAATTCAGACCTAAGGTAAGTGGTTACTCTCTCAATTTATTTATATGATACATCATACATATCCACCAATTTTTTATTTTTAGTGGTGTATATACTACCTATTTGGAATATTATATAGTTAATATCACATTATTCATGGTATTTAGAGTTTTATTTGAAGTTATTTCCTTCATGTGGCATATGATTGAATGGTTAATAATGTGATAAGGTTTTATTTCTCAATTTGATCATTATTTAAGAATGATTATTACTATGTATCTATAGGGTAATATTTCTCTTCAAATCCCAGGTTTCTATATATTCTCTTTGAAAAAATTATTTTCTATTCTCCAATTATTTTAAAAATTATTTCTTTTTCATTATATAAATTTTAATAAATTTCTTAAAGGGAATATTTTATTGATTTTCAATAATAGGTACATTATAGCATTTATAACGTAAATACAGAAGGAGGTTTATTAATCTATATGTAATGAGAATAATTTTATTCTGTCGTGGCTCCAAAATTCATTGAAACACTATAATTTCTTTACTTTAAATATTACAAGATCATGCTATATTAAGTAGATTTAACATCCATACATTATTAAATATATTTTCGATTTAGAGTTTTAGAAAGGTAGGACATAACATATACATATTATACCATAAGAATACAAAGTGGTAACATTAAATAATTATTCATTTCTTCTAAAAATTAAAAATTATAACACCAAGAACCAATAAAATTTCTTTGAAAAGTCTTCATAACCTTTAACATGACTTTAATTTTACTCATACACATCCACATAACCTGTGAAAAACATTTAAAACCATGGGATGAGCATAAAAAGATCAGTAAGTTATATAAAAATAATTAAATAAACCATTAGTCCATGAATACATATTAACATATCAAATCATTTTCACCAATACATACTTCTCACCCATAAATACTTAATCTCTGAAGCAATGGATTTAAAATAACAGTATATAACATATATAAATCCATAATGCAATCTTGGGGGAAATGAAAATCATATATTGCAACTTTCATAGCTACATTATCATTTGTAACCCTCATGGCTACATTACAAATGTAACCATTACGACTACCTTATGGTGTAACCATCGTAGTTACACATGGAGTAACCATACGGCTGACCTCCAACTTACACATACCCAATGAATTGGATTGATATATAGGTACCACACATCATCATTAATAATGAACACAAACTAAAAAATAATAATGAAACATGAATAATTCATAAGAACATTTCTTTATAATTTTCTAACATACAATTTTTAAAAAGAATTTTTAATGATAAGTCCCTTATAAATAACATATAACTGAAGCGAGAATTTAAATAATTAGTGTAATATGTGTATACACATTAAATAAAAATAATAAATCATAATAAGAATTAAATTCATTAAAAAAATAATCACAGTACCACATAGTTAATGTACTTCAAGGTTAACCCAAAGAATTGAAACTCTGTTATGATTTCACTTTACTCAGGTTCTTCTTATATTAATATTTTTTAAACCACCTGTATAATGTTTAAAATTGTGTTATAAATATTTTAAATAAAATATTCTTTTTTATAACACCCTATATGATCATTTAATAAAATCATTTTACCAATTAATAAAAAATATTTTCTTATTTTAATTGATTCAAGTCTATGCTTCACATGATTTCCATCATTAGATCGTAAAGGGTTTTCTTGTCTACTGGAAACAAATCTAGTATTGGGATGAAATAGTGTAAATATGTTTCCATAAAATTCAATATTTCCATAAATCATTTTGATTATATAATATGTGTATGAATCATTAGATAAATCGTTAGTGTTATTACTTTTGATCATATTGGCAATTCTTCGATAATCCCTTGTTTCATCATATACAATTATTATTATGCATATAACTTAAATACTGAACAAAATAGAGGTCATATAAAAAATTAAAATTTGTTCCAACCATTAAAACTGTTTTATAAACATTTTTGAAGGGCGTAAAATAAATTGAGATACCTCGTACACAATGTTGGTAAATCAACACATCACTGACGATTTTTTTAAATATTATAGGAAGAGGAGAGGAATATTTATGTTGAAATGATTTCATAAAAATGACAACTATATTGACTATCTATAATACTAGATCTTTCAATATTCTTGGATAAGGGGGGGTTATAGTATAAAAAATGAAAATAATTGAAAAGAAAACCCATGAAAATCATAGTAGATCATTTCCTCTTGATCTCTTCTCATTGAGATCCTCCTTATGGACTGTGGTTTTGGATTTTTGGTGCAGCCAGTAGGTATTGTACATATGGAAGAGACTTGGGAATCGTATTAAGAATAATTTAGAAAATTCTCAAATCATTAATGGTGTGATAGGAATAGGGGGTGACCGAGGTATATATAGTGAAAAAGAGGGAGTTTTAATGTAATTAAAAAGGACAAATAATTAGTGGTATTTGAAAAACCATGGACTTTACCATGGTGTTCGACCAAGTTATTTGCCATTTATGACACCTCGTATAATATATTACCCCTAAATAGTCTTCTATAATGATTAAATCATTATTACATCATTATAAAGTCATTAATCACACAGAAAACATAAAAATATATTTTTACTGTTCTCTAAAAATTCAAATATCTCAGAAAAATCCAAAAAATACACCCTAAACATTTTTTGACATGCATAATTAAAAAATTAACTCCATGTTGTTAATGTAATTTTCTAAATATGATTAATTTAATTTTTAAAAAATTAATTATTTGTAACACCCCAAGATTTCATAGTGTGTTATTTCTTCAAAATAATTCAATAACTTGCACTACACGCAACACTGAGTTCAATCACACCATGACTTACAAAAAAAAGCCATTCAAAAGAGGTTATGAATAGTATTATCTAAATTTTAAACTTTATATAATCCTTATAATTTTAGAATCCATATTATGAGTTTCTTAGATATAATGCAAGAACAAATTCATTTTCAGTATTGCACTTTTATCAATTTTTAATAGTGAAACCTTTTTAAATACAATATTTTAAACTTTTTGACTAAATGGAGACATCAAAAATTTAAAATGAAACATCCCAAGCTTCCACGGTACACTTTCTTTGAATAATACAATAGTGTGTGTTGTACGCAACCTTGAGTTTTAACACACACCACAACCAATCAAACTAGCCGTTATGAATAGTAATACATACTTTTTAAAATTATATATATTTTATATTTTAAAATGGACTTCATCTTTGGATTCGGAATATCGAATTTAGCCTAAGGTGAAATTTTGGTACATTTCAGATAACTTTCATATTTTGATGAATAGTGAAAATTACTAAATTTTAATTAAAAACAACTTTTTTAATCAAAATAATTAATAGTGATAAATTATGAATTTTAGTGGTTTTAAAGTATATTTAAAATATATTTTTACCATTTAATATAATTTTGGTCATTGGACATAATTTTACAATTAAACCGAACATAAACAAGTGTCAATCTTTTGATAGTTATTATCTCTTAAAAACACGCTTTTTGTTTTGACAGCGGGAATTAATTTTAAATTAATTTCTTCCACTTCTGTGTTTAGAATTTAGGAAAATGGATTCCATATTTGGAATCAGGATGTTCAAATTGTGTAAATAGGTAACTTTTATTTTTAGACATTTTGAATAATTACTGCGGTAAATATTTTATTTACCATGGTTAAGGGTAAATCCGGTAAATAAGGGTTAAAAAAATAATATTATAATAATACTAAATTACCCTAAAACGTGTTTTAACCCTATTGGTTGATACATGGTCGACCATGGGAATCTTTGGGTCGATTTTGGGACCCCATGCATCCACTTGTAAGTGATAATGACACTTTATTTTAATTAAGTCAAAATGAATACAAAAATGACACAAGCATATATCGTTTAGCAAAACAATTGTTACATAGGGTTATATAAGTTGGATTTTAGATTATAAATATTCATTAGAAAGATAAAAAGATTTCCTACATAATGATATTTTATTTATAATTTTCAGACATTATATAATTTATTTTATTTATGACACAATGATGATGCAGAAATTACTATAATAGTGAAAAATTAAAATAATTGATATTATAAATACCCAAAAAAATATAATATGAAACTTTTAATGAATTAAACTAATTTTCTAGGATAATATGATATATTAGGATTGATTTAATTGACTTTGTTCGAAGTACTCAATTTGTTATGAGTTTCACAAAAATCAACTATTCAATAGTGTCAAAATTGACATAAAAGAGTTCTTAAAACAAATATTATATTATTAATTGATATTAAATTTTTAAAAATCTAAGGTTCGTCCAAGAGACTTATATCATGATAGTTTCATCATTAATGGACCACTTTGGGGTCTCTTGGATGTATATAGTAAGTTTATTAACCATATTATATAAAAATACAAAGAGACATTGTAAAAGTGAAACTAATTAACTTAGAGTTAATACTTAAAGATAAGGTTAATATAAGTACCCAAACCTGTCTAAATTCTATTGGTTGAGTGGTTTTAGACCTATCCCCACCTTAGCCTTTGAATTATCAACTTTGGAGCCATTAGAAACCGAATATGAATTTATTATAAATTAATATTTCTAGCTTTTCCAAAGGTGCCCCTCACCCCTATTATAAAAGGGAACTCCTCCTTCTCATTTCTTCACACCTTCAAAGCCTTTTGGTTCGTCCAAACTCCGCCCAAATACTCTCCCAACATCCCTCAATACAACCTAGAGTCCTTAGTTTCATCATAAAGCCAAACTAAGGAGCCCTTTTGATCAAATCAAAAGGAAGAACCCGAAGAAGAGGTAATGATTTCACCACCCTTCTCCAAGTTCATTTCTTCTTCCACTTCTTCTTCCTTTGTTCTTACCATTCTAAAATAATAACTCCAGTATCTCACATATATACTGTGATGTTATTATAAATTTGGTACAACCATATTCAGTATTCTATCCACCCTTTGAATAACATGTCACCATACGTGCGTACGTACGACTTACCGTCTCCACGTCGTGGTGTAATTGTTATTCAATATAATATTATTTGGATGGGTATAATAAAGATGTGTAACTCATGTAAATAATAAATATAACATGTTAATGATTCTGTATATATGATATACCATCCATTTATATATTATTTTAATATCAAAAGAATGATATTGTCGCTCGTGCGTACGTACGGACTACCGTCTCCACGAACGCGATGAGATTCATTCTCCATCGTATCCATTCAAGTATAATTATCATTTGATGATTTAAAAATGATGTTTAAGGACTAGATATCATTCTGGATATGAATAAGATACAACAACCATGGCTTATGTAACAAAACATATAAAAGAAAATGAGTAAGTTAACTCCCGAAACGACGATAATTCGAAGATATTATTAACAAATCAATGTTAAAAGATCATATATGATATCATATTATTATATATGATTCTTTTATAATTTAATAACAACTATTTCACCATTATACAGGAGGTTAACCTACCGCAACAAAGGAAAAGTACAAGGTAAGGGTTTATTTCACAATCTCTTCATTATCCGAGGTTGTTTATACGTAATAATCTACTAGGATATCTTTATCATCCACATCCATGTTTCTTAAAAATGTATTTCAAAACATTTTTACTATTTACAAGAATATGGGTTAAAGTCATTTATACCCTTGTTTGACTTTTTATAAGAGGTTTATAAAGGAATCTTTCCGTCGTTTTCAAAACAAGGTCCTTTTTAACCTTTTCGACAGAATTGAGGTAAGAATGTTTTTTTAACTTAAACGGTGGGTGCGGTTATTTTACGCCGTTATAAAATCTTCAAAGCTTTCCTTACAAGCTCATAAGAATATTTTCAAAGAAAATGTTTTATTTTATATGGATCTTAAATGATTTCAAATTAAAAGGAGATATTTCTTTAAAAAGAATATTGATTTCATCTATGTCAACATCCTTTGATGGATTTTAAGATTATTTGAAGTTGATTTATTATGATACAAAACTTCTATATTGTATTGAAGGTTTTGTGATATGTTTGACTATGGATGTGCTATTTTTATACCATTCATAGTTTATGGTGAAATTATTTACATTTCGTATGCCAGTTTTAATACGAATGTTTATGTTATGTTTAAACCTTTTCATATGGGAATGCATTGGACTTAATAAGTGACGGGTGGAGCCCGCTATAGCTCCTTGATGCATCGGTAGGTCTCATGAGACAAACTAGTGTCTTGGCACAAGGCCTTGACAAAATCTTATTTGTAGTCTTGGCACGAGGCCTTGGCTATGTGGTTATGATAGTCTGGCATTATGCATTCCAAAATTATGAAAGTGGTTATTGATTTTTGCATGTGATTATTCGATTAGTAGAAAATCCATGTGAATAAGTAAATGGCATTATTTCATTTTATTTATGCCATAAAATGTTGAAAGTTCATCTTTAAAAGGCTTTTGTTTTAGTTATACATTGCCTTAAATGTTTATTCTTATTTATGAAAGTTTCCGCTATATTGTTATCCTTACTGGGAATTTGAGCTCACCCCTTTTCTATGTTTTATTTTTCCCAGGATGTGAAGAAGTAAGTTATGAATGACCTGCAGGGATTTTATGAGGGGTTAATAGTGTGGATTGTGGAAACATTATGTTGTTGTAGTAGTTTTTCATTTTATGATATAATGTAAAACTTATGAATATATCTAGTGTTTCCAAGGCTACTAAAACAATCGGTCTTTCGAGATTTGATCTTTCTTGTGATCATGCCAATGTTACGAAGTAATGCACCGACTCTGGGTAACTGGGGTCGGGGCGTTACAGTTGGTATCAGAGGAAGTTTAGTACAAACCTTGGAAGCTAGATTTAGATAAACTCTGATTAGAGCACGTAGACCTAAGATGAACTTTGAGGATTAGTATAGAAGAACTTCCTAGAATTTTGGTATTGTAGAGATTTTGTGAGTTTTCCAAGCAATACATCCCTGTCTGGATACGAGCAGGTAGAGGCGGCTCTGGCACAGATGTACCTAGGGGTAAAACCCGAAAACACCGCTTTGAGCTAGACTCGAACGGGAACTGGTGCACGACAACGGGCCTTGCTGCACTCTTGGTTATGACACTCCCGCGGGATATGCTTAGGATAACTCTCATTTTCATTACAAATCATTATGAAGGGTTTATGAGTATATACTTCCTCAAAGAAAACATTTTTATGATTATGGATTATATCCATAAATAGTTCAATTTATGTTAAGTGTTTTATAAGTATGGGATTATGTGTTTTGATTCATAAACTGATCTAGTTTATGCCATGGTATAGAAATGGCGCCCAGTGGAAGGAATGAGAACTCCAGAAATACACATGATTCAAAGAGAAGGAAGGATCGTATCTTTCATGGTCTTAAGCTAGAATTTATAAGAGAAATAGTCTCCCATGTATTATCATCATATGAAGAAATAATATCATGTGTTGATAAGATAAGTAAAGAGTTTACTGAGTCCTATGGCTTTGAAGGGAAGCAAGAGAAGAAAAGGATGGAAGAGAGAAAGATGGATAAAGGGAAGAGGGAAAAGAAGAATTTTCTCATATGTGGTAACTGTGGAAAGAAACACCCTGGAACTTGCCTGAAAGGAATGTGAGTCTGTTATAAGTGTGGAGGAAAAGGGCACAAAGTACGTGACTGCAAGGTTAAGAAAATGGTTTCAAATGTACAATGCTTCATTTGCAAGGAGTTTGGACACTACGCGAGCCTATGTCCGAGTCATCAGACTATGCCACAAATGATGTTATTAGATAATAATCAAGTTATGATACTACCACAGATGAAGAGGAATGATTAGAGTTCTTATGTTGATTATGTCAATTGAGTGTTGTATCAACAATGTACTTGTTATAATAATTATGGAGTATATAAGGATTGTACTGTAGTACTATTTCATTAAGGACTTGAGATGGTGTGGAACAAAGAAAAGTGACTCAGTAGCAGGTTAAATGTTTGGAAAATATATGGTTGAGAGAAAGATAAACCATAATATGGTTCAGATACCGAGGTGGTGATTTTAGAATAATACATGATTGATTTGGATAAATTATATTGGATATTATTGACTACCTTGAAGCTGATTAATGATTTGTATATTCCATCATTGTTGGGTTTTAAAACATTTTTGGATTAATGAAGTATATCCAGCATTCTATATGGAATAGGGGAGCATGAATGTAATCAATAAGGAATATGGTAATTCAAGATGTTTCAGTTTATTAAAAGAATACAAGATGAAGGTATTCATATGCTATTGCGGGGTAAAAAGGATCTATATTATGTTTACCTTCCTTATAAATGTTGGACTGTGAGTTTGGACAGAAGTATTTTGGATAGTTCTAGTTTGGATTATTTTGGATTACCATAAAAGGAAAACCCGGAGGTTGGGCGGAAACCCGTCGCGTCCGGCAAGGCTGCGAGACTTGATCCCGCAACTGAAGGGCGACAAGGGTGTATCACCTACCACTGGCCCATGAGATGTCCTGGATTAAATAATGTTTTTTTTAAGATCTGGTAGATGAATTATAAATTCATTTATTTTGGAACCCTGTACGAATAGTATAAATAAATAAAAAATTACATTCTATTATCTTTTAGAGTGAAAGATGAGTTTGTGGTAGAAACTTATTAATGGATAAAACTCTGATTATAAAGTAAGTATATCTCCTTATGATCTTAGCCAATCTCATAAATAAATTCCTCAACATTAATAAAAGGAACTTAGAACAAAAATGTTTCCCTAGATGGTACCTTAAATCATCACTAATTTATGGCTTTGGGATTGTTGGCCTTTTCATAGCCATGTTCTCTACCACTCTCCATCAGATAATTGATGGTTAGATTTCTCCTCCATATCCATATTTTCCTACATGGAACCCTAGTATGTGTTATTTTCGGTAATCTTCATACTTTCCGCTCTTTATTTTAAATAGAGGCCTCATTAATTCATTTTTCGATGTGGGATTTCAACTAAGATATTTTGAAACGTCAAAAATGTGTTATCCCAATACCCTATATTTTGTTGAACCGATGGTACTTCAAATCATCATAGATTGATGAGTTTAAGGACCTCAATTTTATACTTTTTTGTGATTGATGACCTCAATCACTACCTATAAATATTTATGTTTTTCCTCCAATTATATGTCTCTAATTGCCACCAATGTTCTCCTAATCAAGATCATAATTTGGTGGTGACCCTTTCATTTCTCTTTTCCTCATATTAAGACTAAATTTTAGTAACCCAATTTCCGATGTGGGTTTTCCCACAAATATATTTTCTATTTTCAACCTTCTATTTTCGAAGAACAATTTCAAATTGCGAGGACGCAATTTATTGAAGGAGGGGAGAATGTAACACCCCAAGATTTCATAGTGTGTTATTTCATCAAAATAATTCAATAACTTGCACTACACGCAACACTGAGTTCAATCACACCATGACTTACAAAAAAAAATCCATTCAAAAGAGGTTACGAATAGTATTATCTAAATTTTAAACTTTTTATAATCCTTATAATTTTAGAATCCATATTATGAGTTTCTTAGATATAATGCAAGAACAAATTCATTTTCAGTATTGCACTTTTATCAACTTTTAATAGTGACCCCTTTTTAAATACAATATTTTAAACTTTTTGACTAAATGGGGACATCAAAAATTTAAAATGAAACATCCCAAGCTTCCACGGTACACTTTCTTTGAATAATACAGTAGTGTGTGTTGTACGCAACCTTGAGTTTTAACACACACCACAACCAATCAAACTAGCTGTTATGAATAGTAATACCTACTTTTTAAAACTATATATATTTTATATTTTAAAATGGACTTCATCTTTGGATTCGGAATATCGAATTTAGCCTAAGGTGAAATTTTGGTACATTTCGGATAACTTTCATATTTTGATGAATAGTGAAAATTACTAAATTTTAATAAAAAACAACTTTTTTAATCAAAATAATTAATAGTGATAAATTATGAATTTTAGTGGTTTTAAAGTATATTTAAAATATATTTTTACCATTTAATATAATTTTGGTCATTGGAAATAATTTTACAATTAAACCGAACATAAACAAGTGTCAATCTTTTGATAGTTATTATCTCTTAAAAACACGATTTTTGTTTTGACAGCGGGAATTAATTTTAAATTAATTTCTGCCACTTCTGTGTTTAGAATTTAGGAAAATGGATTCCATATTTGGAATCAGGATGTTCAAATTGTTTAAATAGGTAACTTTTATTTTTAGACATTTTGAATAATTACTGCGGTAAATATTTTATTTACCATGGTTAAGGGTAAATCCGGTAAATAAGGGTTAAACAAATAATATTATAATAATACTAAATTACCCTAAAACGTGTCTTAACCCTATTGGTTGATACATGGTCGACCATGGGAATCTTTGGGTCGATTTTGGGACCCCATGGATCCACTTGTAAGTGATAATGACACTTTATTTTAATTAAGTCAAAATGAATACAAAAATGACACAAGCATATATCTTTTAGAAAACCAATTGTTACATAGGGTTATATAAGTTTAATTTTAGATTATAAATATTAATTAGAAAGATAAAAAGATTTCCTACATAATGATATTTTATATATAATTTTTAGACATTATATAATTTATTTTATTTATGACACAATGACGATGCAGTAATTACTATAATAGTGAAAAATTAAAATAATTGATATTATAAATACCCAAAAAAATATAATATGAAACTTTTAATGAATTAAACTAATTTTCTAGGATAATATGATATATTAGGATTGATTTAATTGACTTTGTTTGAAGTAATCAATCTGTTATGAGTTTCACAAAAATCAACTATTGAATAGTGTCAAAATTGACATAAAAGAGTTCTTAAAACAAATATTATATTATTAATTGATATTAAATTCCTAAAAATCTACGGTTCGTCCAAGAGACTTATATCATGATAGGTTCATCATTAATGGACCACTTGGGGGTCGCTTGGATGAATATAGTAAGTTTATTAACCATATTATATAAAAATACAAAGAGACATTGTAAAAGTGAAACTAATTAACTTAGAGTTAATACTTAAAGATAAGGTTAATATAAGTACCCAAACCTGTCTAAATTCTATTGGTTGAGTGGTTTTCGACCTATCCCCACCTTAGCCTTTGAATAATCAACTTTGGAGCCATTAGAAACCGAATATGAATTTATTATAAATTAATATTTCTAGCTTTTCCAAAGGTGCCCCTCACCCCTCTTATAAAAGGGCACTCCTCCTTCTCATTTCTTCACACCTTAAAAGCCTTTTGGTTCGGCCAAACTCTGCCCAAATACTCTCCCAACATCCCTCAATACAACCTAGAGGCCTTAGTTTCATCAGAAAGCCAACCTAAGGAGCCCTTTTGATCAAATCAAAAGGAAGAATCCGAAGAAGAGGTAATGATTTCACCACCCTTCTCCAAGTTCATTTCTTCTTCCACTTCTTCTTCCTTTGTTCTTACCATTCTAAAATAATAACTCCAGTATCTCACATATACTGTGATGTTATTATAAATATGGTACAACCATATTCAGTATTCTATCCACCCTTTGAATAACATGTCACCATACGTGCGTACGTACGGCTTACCGTCTCCACGTCGTGGTGTAATTGTTATTCAATATAATATTATTTGGATGGGTATAATAATGATGTGTAACTCATGTAAATAATAAATATAACATGTTAATGATTCTGTATATATGATATACCATCCATTTATATATTATTTTAATATCAAAAGAATGATATTGTCGCTCGTGCGTACGTACGGACTACCGTCTCCACGAACGCGATGAGATTCATTCTCCATCGTATCCATTCAAGTATAATTATCATTTGATGATTTAAAAATGATGTTTAAGGACTAGATATCATTCTGGATATGAATAAGATACAACAACCATGGCTTATGTAACAAAACATATAAAAGAAAATGAGTAAGTTAACTCCCGAAACGACGATAATTCTAAGATATTATTAACAAATCAATGTTAAAAGATCATATATGATATCATATTATTATATATGATTCTTTTATAATTTAATAACAACTATTTCACCATTATACAGGAGGTTAACCTACCCCAACAAAGGAAAAGTACAAAGTAAGGGTTTATTTCACAATCTCTTCATTATCCGAGGTTGTTTATACGTAATAATCTACTGGGATATCTTTATCATCCACATCCATGTTTCTTAAAAATGTATTTCAAAACATTTTTACTATTTACAAGAATATGGGTTTAAGTCATTTATACCCTTGTTTGACTTTTTATAAGAGGTTTATAAAGGAATCTTTCCGTCGTTTTCAAAACAAGGTCCTTTTTAACCTTTTCGACAGAATTGAGGTAAGAATGTTTTTTTTAACTTATACGGCGGGTGCGGTTATTTTACGCCATTATAAAATCTTCAAAGCTTTCCTTACAAGCTTATAAGAATATTTTCAAAGAAAATGTTTTATTTTATATGGATCTTAAATGATTTCAAATTAAAAGGAGATATTTCTTTAAAAAGAATATTGATTTCATCTATGTCAACATCCTTTGATAGATTTTAAGATTATTTGAAGTTGATTTATTATGATACAAAACTTCTATATTGTATTGAAGGTTTTGTGATATTTTTGACTATGGATGTGCTATTTTTATACCATTCATAGTTTATGGTGAAATTATTTACATTTCGTATGCTAGTTTTAATACGAATGTTTATGTTATGTTTAAACCTTTTCATATGGGAATGCATTGGACTTAATAAGTGACGGGTGGAGCCCGCTATAGCTCCTCGATGCATCGGTAGGTCTCATGAGACAAACTAGTGTCTTGGCACAAGGCCTTGACAAAATCTTATTTGTAGTCCTGGAACGAGGCCTTGGCTATGTGGTTATGATAGTCTGGCATTATGCATTCCAACATTATGAAAGTGGTTATTGATTTTTGCATGTGATTATTCGATTAGTAGAATATCCATGTGAATAAGTAAATGGAATTATTTCATTTTATTTATGCCATACCATGTTGAAAGTTCATATTTAAAAGGATTTTGTTTTAGTTATACATTGCCTTAAATGTTTATTCTTATTTATGAAAGTTTCTGCTATATTGTTATCCTTACTGGGCATTTGAGCTCACCCCTTTTCTATATTTTATTTTTCCCAGGATGTGAAGAAGTAAGTTATGAATGACCTGTAGGGATTTTATGAGGGGTTAATAGTGTGGATTGTGGAAACATTATGTTGTTGTAGTAGTTTTTCATTTTATGATATAATGTAAAACTTATGAATATATCTAGTGCTTCCAAGGCTACTAAACCAATCGGTCTTTAGAGATTTGATCTTTCTTGTGATCATGCCAATGTTACGAAGTAATGCACCGACTCTGGGTAACTGGGGTCGGGGCGTTACATTATTTATTCAAAAAATAACAATTTTGAAACTATAACTCATTTTATATCACCTTGATAAATTAGCCATGATCTCATTATTTTATAACTTTGCAAAAATAAAAAATTAATTTGTTAAACTATTTGTAAGGTTCAAATTCCTATTCATAAGATTATATTACAATTCACCAAAGAAAACAGTTGGTTCTATCAGACTCCAAATAACTTTCTCATCGCAACAATAGATGTCCATTTTTCGAAATTCAAATCATAAGAGTGGAGATATTATGTTTAACAACTATTTTATAGATATATCTATAAAAAGTTTTCTTATTTAGATATTAAATGAGTCATTCATTTCAATTTTTTTAAAACCATTGGCTGTAACATTCTCCCAACTTTCTAGAAATTACTTCACCATAATATTATTTACTTCTGAAACAAGTGAGGGTTATATAACTTTATAAAATTTTAATATTCACATGTTTCTCCTTCAACAATGTGGTTTCTACACAAAACCATTACCTTGTGGTTTTCCATTTTCCACAATACTGGTTCTATTCAATCAAGAATTTTAATAGGTTTCTCTTCATATGAAATGTTCTATTTGAGTTAAATTGATTTTGGGCTCAAACCATGAGATAAATCTGGCACATAATTTCAAAACATCATTAAATGAAAATCATTGTGTAAATGAGTTAATCATGGAGTCAATGCTAATTGGTAGTAAAATGTTACAACTTTATAAAAGATTTTATAATGTCCAATTAACCAGGTACTTAGCTTCCATTCCATACCAAAAGGCATAAATCTTTTCCATGGTGGGATTCTAAGAAAACATGAGCAATTACATGTAATTAAAAGTAATTCATCCTATTATCTGCATAAAATTTCATCCTATATTGAGCTATCCAAATGTGTTTGTAGATCATCTTTAATTTCTTGACCTCTTCTTCTTCTAATTCTACTCCCATCAACTTCCATTTCCCACCTTCAACCCAAGAGGCTAGAGTTCAACACATCTTCCCATATAATACCTCAAATGGTGACATCAGAATGATGAATTAAAAAATGTTATTATTATAAAATTAAAATAATGAAATATGTTTATCAAAAAAACCCTGGTAGACCATTGACCATGATCAATGGATATACTCAAAAGTCTAAATCATCCATTCTGACTGCCCATCTGACTGAGGATGAAAAGATATTTTAAATTTTAATTTTGTTCCCAATGACTTATGAAGGGATTTCCAAAAGTTAGGAGTGGCCCTGAGAGCCTAGTTAGATACAATTGAAAGATGAACTCATGTAACCTGATAATATATTTGAGATAATTTTTAGAAAGCTGATCCAAAAACAAATTGTCTTGAATATAAAATAAATTAGTAGATTTAGTCAGACGTTCAATAATAACCCATATTGAATTGATACCTAGATAAGTCTTTAATAGGCCCCCCAATGATGTCCATTATTATATTTTCCCATTTATATTCACAAAAAGGTAAAGGCTACAACATCTAATTCGATAAATACCACTATACATTACCCTTTTTACATGTCAAAAATTTCATGGTAAAATGTGAAATATCTCTTTTTATTCCATCCCACCAGGGATACTCCCAAAGGACTCCATACATATTTATGCTGCCTGGATGAACGGAAAATAGAGAACTATATGCCATAGAAGACAATTTTTTCTTTAACTATGAATCAAGAGGCATATATAATCTCTTTGGAAATATCAAAACATAATTTTAATAAATTATAAATTATAGAATCTTATCCATTTTAACCAGTTCTACATTTTATTATAGCTCACATTCTCCCTTATGATCATTCATTATATTGATTAAAAAATATGACTTCCCTATCACCTGAAACATAATAAAGTAATTCTTGGCAAAAACAACAACCAAACCAAAATTCATCAAATCATTAATCAAAGATTCTTGTTCCAGATGTAACATATTTAATGATGCTTATTGTTTTTGACTCATGGCATCTTCAATATTGTTTTCTTTTCCTGTATGATAAATGATCATGAAATCAAAGTCCATTATAAATTCAGGTTTACTTATCTGCCTCATGTTTAATTCCTTATGGGTGAGTATATACATCAAAATTTTGTGGTTAATATATATTTTCCATTTAGATCTGTATAAATGATTCCTCTGAATTTTGAAATAAAAATCAATAACTACTAATTCCAAGTCATGTGTAGGATAGTTTAACTAATGAGGTTTTAATTGTCTTGATGCATAAACAATTACCTGATCATTCTACATCATTACACAAGGAAGTCCCCTAAATTAAGAATGGATGTTAATGGGAAAATCACCATTTCTGGAGGTAAGGGTTAGAATTGGTGCAATCCCAAATATTCTGTTCAATTCATGAAAAATTAATCAAATCATTTGGACATTGTGAATTTATCTCTTTTTTGAGTTTACATAGTCATTAGACTTGATAACAATGTAATGTTTTTAAAAAACCTCTATTAATATTCATGGGAAACCCAAAAAACTATAAAGCTCAACTATTTTTGTAGGACATATCAATTTTTTAAAAACATTCATTTTAGCAGGATCAATAGTAATAAAATATTTAAGAAAAATGTGACCAATGAAAGACATTTTTTGAAACCAAAATCCATAAATGCTGAATTTTCCACACAGTTTACTTTCTTTTATGGTTTGTAAAACAACTCGTTATATTTTACATGATCCTATTTACATCTATAATATACCATAATGTTATCAATAAACAAATCCAAAAACTAATTTAGGAACTAAAATAATAATGTGTTCATATGTTCTGTGAATACAACAGGTGAATTAGTTTACCAAAATTGATTAACAACAAATTAATAATGAACATATCTAGTTGAAAAAGCTATTTTTGTAAGGTCATCCTCCTTCACCTTCACCTGTTGGTAACCGAATCTCAATTCAAGTTTGAAAAAATACTTAAATCAATGAAGATGATCAAAAAACACATTGATGTGAATTATATGTACTTTTAATTAATGGTATTTTTATTCAAAGCTATATAATAAATGAATAGTCCCATGGAGTCATGTTTTTTTAATGAACAAAATAGGAGCTCTACATGGTGAAGTTCTGTGAAGAATGAAGAATTTATCATGCAACTTATTCAAATGAATATTCAATTCAAGAAGTTCCTTTTGAGGAACTGGGTAAGGGGAATTTGAAATTGCCTTATCTTTATGAACTATGTAAATTTTCAATTCAACTTTTCGATTGTGTATAACATAGGGAAACTCACTAAAAAAACAACAAGGTTTTTATTTTCCACTAGTACATCATTAATATAAATGGATACCTTATTTAAATAGTATGATGATGAAAACATTCATTTCCATCAATTCTATAGTTTCTCAACTTCGTAATATGTTATCAATTTTCTAGGTTCATTCATGTATGAAAAAAAAACTCTTTCTGAAAAACTACTACTGTAGCTCTATAATAGATTATAGCATGACAAATAGAATTGAAATCCACACCATGAATAACATCAAAATATACTATGGGAAAAAAGGATTGAAGGTAAGGTATTTAGACATATATATATATAGTAAGATTCATAAAATACATTTTATCTATGGAATTTTTTCCTGGTGTTCTAATAATAAGTTCTGATATCATTTTTGAGGTGATAATTCCAATTTTATAGAAACATTCTCATAAAGAAAGGAATGTGTAGACCCCATATCAAAAAATTAAATAGCATAATTTCAGTAAATAAACAATGTACATGGTATCACTTCATTTGATAACACTACATTTGATGGTGTCATCACAAAGGATCTCACTACACCTTTTTTTCATATAGTCTGGTTGTTTTCCATCACTCAGATCATTCTTTGGGTAGGAATTTTTATAATGTCCCATCTCAAAACATTTGAAATGCATTACAATTTTATTGTATGAATTGATCATAAGATCATTTTAATTACAATATCAGGTCAAATGTACAAAATTACAACATAAAAACCATTCAAGTTTAGGATAATATGTCCCTTGGTACTTTTTACCATAATTTTCACAAATTGGAAACTGATCATTCATACCCTCATATTTCCAATATTGATTATTAACTATCACTTTCAATATAGAACAATTCTTCTATTTTGTCTCAATGTACACATGATCATGATGGAACTCCATTTTTAATTTATTAGCACATCATACATATTTTTAAAAACTTTTAAATTCATAGGAGGTCAATTAACATTGGTATATTGATTTAATTAATGATTAAATGTGATTTATTTTGTTATCAAAATCCAGAATATCGTTTGGAGTGTACCATTCGGGATAAGTGATGATTTATTTATACATGGCCTCAGAATCTTCATCCTTTTTCCTCAATTCAATGAATTTATTCTCTAACTTATGCCTTTCCACCTTAAGAAATTATTTTTCTTGGAAAAAATAATTACATTTATCCATCTTCATGGAATCAATCTTCTATCTATCCCTGATATTCTTGAACATTTACCACCACTGATCAGATTCACCTTCAAAAAGGTAAATGTAAAGACTAACCATTTGAATATCTGATGTTCCCATAACATCAAATATCTTTTCAATGGATTTAACCCATCCTTCATCCACTACTAAGTTATAAGATCCAATGAAATTAGGAGGTTGTTTTCTCATAAAATATTCCAATATCTTTATGTTCCATTGGGGTAGATGTGGTTATTCACATACATGGATTCCACCTCATTTATTTCTTATGTCAGTTTCTGTATTTATTCTGTAGAAAACCATTCTGAATAGACATATCATAAATGAAGAAACATGGTAATAATTAAATGCAATACTATTACAAAATAGAAATAATTTAAAAACCATTTAAGTCATTTTTTTAAACATTATACTAACTATAAATGTTTTTAAACCATTCTATGATACCAACAATAATGAACCATCCTTAAACATTACATAATCAAGCTATTTCAACTATATTTCAATTCCATAAATTCCAAAATAACTTTTCATTTTATAATTTTAGAAAGTTAATAAATAAAATATACATATCAAACAATAATCATACAATGTGGGTACCATTATAATATTATAAATTTCAACCAAAACTTATAATTTTTAACAAAAAACAACAACATGATTTCACTGGAAAATTTGTATAACATTTAACATGAATTCTTTATTTGTTAACACTTCCTTATAACTTGTGAAAAAACATTAAAAAACTTGGGATTAGCATATAAATTCTCATTAAGGTATATAAAAATACTGAAAAAAAATAATCACATGAATACTTATTAACATATGAAATCATTTTCAAAAATATATACTTCTCACCCATAAATACTTACATTGTGAATCATAAAATTTATATAAAAATTAATGAAAATATATAAAGCTATAAACTTATCTAGGGTAATTACATAATTATATTGTAAAAATCATGACTACCTTATGATTTGTAACCCTCATGGCAACCTTATAATGTATGCCTCACGACATCATTATAGTGTAATAATCGCATCTACACATGGAGTAACCATACAGCTGAACTATGACATATACATACCCAATGAATTGGAGGGAGATATAGGTCACACCCTTCATCATTAAAAATACCCTAGAACCATAAAATAATCATTAAACATGAAAAAATTCATAATAACATTGATTTTGAATTTTATAAAATAGAATTTTCAAAGAGAATATTTAAAGAATTGTTCCTTACAAATTTAATATAACTGAAGTGAGAATTAATAGATTTAAGGGAATATGTGTATACACAATAAATAAATATAGTACAACATATTATTAATTACATTAAATAAAAAAATTAATCATATTACAACGTAATTAATGAAATAGAAGGTTAACCAATAGAAAAGAAACTTTGTTAAGAATTCCTTTACGTAGGGTTCTTTTTGCATAAAAATTATTTAAAAATTTTATATAATGGTTAAAAGAGTGTTATTAATAACATTTAGAAACATTTTACTGTTTATAACACCTTATATGATGATTATATAACAACATTTTACCTATTTGTATAAATTATTTGTTATTTCCATTGTTTTGGGTGTGTGCTTCACATGATTTCCATGGTCTGTTTTTAATGTATACTCTTGTCGAATGGAAATAAAACTCTAGAAGGGGAATGAAATTTTGTTAGTATATTTCTAGAATATTAAATTATTCTATAAATCATATGTTTTTTTGGGTGAGGATTAATCAAAAGATAATTCATTTTTGAAATTCATTTAGATAATTATGGCGGTTCTTTGATAATCACGAACTTCATTCATCATTAAAATTTAATATTATGCATATATGTTAATTCCAGAACATAAGAGAGATCATATAATACAATTTCCAATATGATTCAAACTTTAAAAAGGATTCACAAGAAGATTTCAAATATGTAAATGAAATGGAAGACACATCATCAATGATGTCATTAAATTGACACATCACATATGATGTCGTTATTTTCAGAATTTTTAGGTATAAGAGAGGAAGAATGATGATGGATTATTCCATCAAAAAATATAAAAATATATCATATATATAATAATGGATATTTTAATCCCCTTTTATATGTTTAGTACCATATATTATAAGAAAATAAAATAATTGAAATGAAAACACAACAAATTTAAAGAGGATCTTTACCTCTTGATCTTGTCACCTTGATATGCTCCTTAACACCTTTGGTTTTGGCCATTTTGTGAGAATAAATTATCTGAAACTTGGGGAAGAACCTTGTAAAATTTATTATGTAGAATTTAGAAAATTACCAAATCTTGATAGGTGTGAGATGAAGTAGGGGTGTCGCTGGTATTTAAATTTAATGTGAGGGAGTTTTAAATTAATTTCAAACAACACATCATTACTGGAATTTAAAAATACATGGCCTTCCCTACGGGGTTTCCAATGGTTTTGGCCACTTGGGACACCTCATATAATATTTTAATCCTTAATATTTTAACAACATAATTACATCATTGTTACATGATTATGAAGTCATTAAACAAAATGATAACATAAAACTTTATTTTTATTATTCATGGAAACATCAAATGTCTCAGAAAAGATCAAAAAATTCACCTTAATCATTTTTCAACTTATATAATTTTATAATCAACTCCATTTTTTGAAAATAATTTTCAAAATATTATTTATGTAATTTTTAATTGAAATCATAATTTCTTCCAAGAATAACAATTTTAATACAATAACTCATTTTATATCCCACGGAAAACATAATCAGGATTTCATTATCTTATTACCTTAATATAATAAAATAATAATATGATTTTCTATTCAAAGGGTTAATAATAATCATCATATTGATAATAAAAAGGGTATTTTACTATTCACTAGAAAACAATTCAATTCTATCAGACTCCAAATAACTTACTAATCATAACCATATGCGTCTATTTTTTAACTACAAATCATATAAGTGAAAAAATGAGGTTTAACCAAAAAATTAAATTTTTTCCTTCAAAAAGATTCATTACATAGTGATTCAGTGTTTCTTTTGTTTCAATTTATTTTTGAAAACCTGGTGGTTTACAAACTCCCTTTATATGTTTACGAGTTTATGTTCAATGAAAATGTTTTACATTATAAGTGTGTGGGTTTTTTTAAATAATCTATTTTTAAAGTGAAATTATTATTTCCTTCAAGAATTTTGTTAATTAAATTTTTATTTTATTTACATGTAAATTTAAAATTCAATTAATTTAATTATTCTTCAATATGGATATGTGATAATTGTACAACCCTTATTGTCTTTGAAGATGGTTTATAGTCAATTTGTACTAGTAATGTACTATTTTGATACCATTTTTCATATTACTTTACATGGATTATTATTTTTATTTACTGGGGAAGTCTATTAACATTTCAAGTGATATTTTCAATAGAAATATATATAATTATTATGATTCACCAATTTGAAATGAGGAATTCAATGGACGTATTAAGCGATGGGTGGAGACTTGCATATCCCCTCGATGAATTGCTACATGTCATGTGACAAACAAATTTGTGTATTGTATTAGGCCTTACCATTTTATGTTTGATTTATTGGATTCAGAATTGAATGTATATTTATTATTTCTAACATTATTAAATCCTTCATTATGAAATTTTTCATTAATATCCTTGTGATTTTTTAATAGTTATGATATCCACTAATTTGTTTTACCTCGTGTTACTAGGGAATTATTTTATTTCAATATATTCATCCCATTTTATTATCTAGTTATTGTGATAATTACATTTGATTCAGTAATTTAACATGACATTCATATTGTGTATATTTATTCATTATAGAATCCAATGTACACATACCCTTACTGAACATCTGATCTCACTCTTTTTCTTAAGTAAATTTTCTCATAATCTGTGGAGATGTATATTATGATTGATATAAATTATAATCTAGGAGAATAATGGCGACCTCAATATAATTATTATGTTGTTTTCTATATTATAAACAATAATTTAAATATCATGTATGTATCTCATTTTCATAAACTAAATAACTAATTAGTCTTTTGGGATGTTATTCCTTTTATATAATTACCATTTCATAATATATCCACAGAATCTGGGATGCTAGTGTCTTCATCATTATAGTTGGTATCATAGGATGTTTTTTAGTTACCATGTGAAATATATTTATAAAAACAAACCTTATTGTATGATAAAATTTGCATAATTTGGAAATATTCGCAAATAGACCAAGCATATGATTTTGAGATTAATTATACATGAATTTTCAATTTAAATTAATTGTTTCAAAAGTTTTTATATTATAATTTATATTTAAAAATGATATTATGTAATATAATTTAGCTAGTTTTTATTAAATGGTTCATTGAGAAATAAATTTAATCTATAACATATCACATAATCCATGTATGGAATTCCTTTCTAAGAAATTTGATTAAGCAGGAGTGGGAGAAATAGATGTATCTAAAAACATTGTAACTATATTGGGAAAAATGACTTGGGTTATTAGAATTAACCATTCCCATATAGAGTACTTTCATGATCCAAAACATAGTTTAACAACGCTACATCACATCATTCTTTAAAAAACCTCCATTATTCAATGGGATTATCGATACATTAAAGCTGATCCATGAATATGATTCATAGATAAGATATTTCTGTCTCTCAAATATCTTAAAAGGATGAAAGAGGACATGTTAGGTTACCATTTCATATGATATATGAATCAATGGGGTTCATTTATTCAAATCACTTTTATGGAGAAGGAAATAAAAAACATGGAAGGGAAGGATTCCTATTAACTTTTCTTAGAGAAATAATTTCTTCACAAGTAATGAGTAGATATTGAGAATCAGTTCCTGATTATAATACAAAATGAAAAGGATATTGTTTCTATCTATGAATCCATAATTACAATTTTTTCAAGGAATAAGAGGACTATTTACATAGTACAAAGAGTAAAATTGATAACTTTTTTGATTGAATTTTGGCAATCACTATTAATGCACTAGTGTCTCAAAAATCCTAATTATATGATGATATAGTATCATGTGGTATCAATATTGATAAATAATTATCCTATTCATATAGTCTCAATGTAATTAATGTTATGAAATGGATGTAAGATACAAAAAAGGTATGGGGAATAAAATTAAGATATATTTTTTTATATGTGATAAATGTGGAAAGAAATACCCCAGTATATGCTTCAAGGGATTGATTGTTTTATATATGTTTGGAGATAAATACCTCCAGGATCTTAATTTCATGGAAATAAAGAATCTATCAATGTAAAATGTTTCAAATTTAAGGGTGGGGAATTACATAAATGAATTCCCAAAGCCAAAAGGTAAAATACATTTGAAAAATCTAATATATCAATGTCAATCTTATGAAGTTAATATAGGTGAAGTGGAATTAAAATTTTAATTGAGTATTTAGATCCTATAAATATGTTATAAAATTATTTTATTAATGGAATTTTGATTATAAGAATCATGATATGTATAATAATTGTATTGTAGTACCATTTTCTAAAGGATCTGGGATCATATTTTCAATGTCATCAATGATCTAGAAATTTTATTCACTGAAATTTTGAACCTCTCATAAAACACATGATTGAGGAAGGATAACAATAATTATGTTCCTGATGATGAAATAATCTTTTTGTTAAAAATATATGGTCAGTATAGAAATATTAAATTGGATAGTACCAAATAACTTGGGTCTGATTAATGATTTTTTAACAATGAGTTATATTCTATCATTAAAGGAGTCAACAAAATTTTATGAATTGGGAAATATATCCAAAAAAACGGGTTATATTAAAGAAATATAGTAGCATAAATTTTATCAATAAGATTTTACAGTGAATGAATTTATTACCTTATTCTTATGTGATCACGGTACTTACATATGAAAAAAATACATATTTAAATTTGGATTAACGATATGTTGATTTAGTGGCCTTATTAAGAAAATTGTATTTTTGTGTATCATTGATAATATTTTAGAGAATTTTTAAGAATAAAAATGTTTGAAATGGATTAATTTTACCTATGGATGATCTGTAATAACCATTTTTGTTTTGGTATGTATTTAGAGGCTAAAGGAATGACTTATGGATCTTATGGTTCATTAGTTTATTCTTAAGCATAAACATTAATTTTGAATATCCTTCTCAAGGTCTAAAAATGAATTGGATAAAGATGTAAGTATATAAAAAGGATCATATTATTATTTTTAAATGGAATAAAGTCATTTAAATTTATTTTATCAATTCAATGAACCAGATATAAAATTATTCGCTTCTCTTTAGGAAAAGATCCTAGATATAAAAACCTTATCTAATTACTTTTCTTAACAAAAAATCAATGTCCTATTATATGACCACATAGTTACTATTTTGTGATGGTTACCTTTAACATTACTATGTTATCAATCACTATTTATTAGTCCATTGGTGTTATTTTAATATTACATATCTAGATTTTCACATGAAGCATATGTTCTCATACTTGGAAAACTTTTATGTTTAACAGAAGATGGATTTTGTACATCTATATCTCTCTTATCAGGGTTATATTTTATTAAATGTGCTTATGATGTGGGTTATCCACAAAATTCATTTCTTATCTAAAAAAATTTGATACCAATATTTAGTTAAAATTTTGAGAATATATTTTATTTATGGAAATTAGAATGTAAAACCCTTAGAATTCAAAAGATCATAATGTTTGACATCAATACAATACACAACACTGAGAATAAATGAAACTAAAACAATTATTATATAAATATAACCATTGTAACTATTCCTTTAAACTGGAGAGTGTGAATTGGAAGAACTATATTATAAAATATATATAATGTCCCAAATAAGAAAACATTTTTATTAATTATATTGAAATAATCACTATAATTCTAGTAATGTAATTTTATAAGTTTTCTAAACAAATTATTTTTATCACATTTTATGTGAACATAATGCAATTACTTTATTCCACTATTAGAAAAAAGAATTTATAAAATTACATAAATTTTTTAAATAAACATATCAAAATTATATAATGTTGATTTTTTAAATTTAATGAAAATATTTTTTTTCCAAGTTAATAACGAAAAATACTGATTTTTATTAGAAAATTTAATTTTATTTCAACTGTTTAAAATATCCATATTATTTGAAAATAGATTAAAAGAAAAATTATTTTTATTATATATTGAAAAATATTATTACATTCATTATAATCAATTTCATTGTTTAATTTAATATAAAAACATTTTTATACTTAAAACAAGCGTTTTTCCGAAAAAACTGTTTTTCATTGATTTTTTTTGTTTTGATAATATAAATTTTTTTGAAACTTATGTGTAATGAATTTTAAAATATGAATTAATTATTTTAATTCATGAGGATAATTTATATTATACAGTTCCCTTTTTTTTCTTAAATTGAATATTATATGTTGTAATATTTATCACCTCGATATAGGGTAAATTGGGTTAATTTAGGTTAAATCTAAATGATAATGAAATAATTAAAATAATAATTCACCATCATTCTTCTAATATGAATTTTATTCCACCGTGATCACCATATACTCTACATTTAGTCGTTTAATGGCAAATCATAAATGACAATGACTTATATATTACTTAAATCAATGATTGTAACAAAATGTTGCTCCGATTGTATTTAATATATTTTATTTTTCAAAATTGGGAAAAATAATGTAATAATTAAAAAAATTGAATATTATGATCCTAATGAAATTATTTTCATCACTTAAATTTAGTTTTATTTTTTAGATATTACATAATTTCCTTAAGTTCTTTTTCATTGCTAATACAATATTTATTTATGTAAAAGAAAAACATTATATATGATTTTAAAAATATTAATTTTTATATATTTTAAATTATTTAATGTGTGAAACTAATTTTCAAGAACAGTATGACCTATTAGTTATCTTTTACAGAATTATATTTTAATTTTATCTCAGTATTGATTAATTTGATGTCAAATTTAATGAATAGTGTCACAATTTACAATAATGATATTTTGTCAAAATAATGTTTCATAAAATTATTTGTAATTTGTAAGAATAATATAGTAAACTAAGTGAGTGAAATATAGTTTGAATAATAAGAAATATTATATTTAAGACTCATTTTTTATTTATTTTATAGTCATTTACCCATTATTATTAAAATACTGGTTAGCATTGTTAGAGTAAAAATCACAAACCAAGGGTTAAATCAAAATGATAATGTTTAAAATGAACCAATACATATTTAAATGTTATTATTTGATGATATTTATCCATTATAATATCATTTATTTTAATTCATTTCTATTTTGATGGATTTGGCATGATGAATGAATTTATTATAATTTAATCCTCTAAAAAATTGTAAAGGTTGCCTTCATCTCAATCATAAAAGGGAACATCCTATCTTATTAAAAAACATATATAATTATATATAGAAACATAAATAACTCTTTATCATCTAAAAACCTTAACCTTGTTCTTTGGGTCATCGTCTTCTAAAAAATTCCAACCCTATTATCCCTAATGGGTGATCCGTAGAGGATTCTTTAATAGAAGATAATCTCTTTTACTGACCCTTTAAATTTTATTTCTTCATCTACATCCTCATAATATGTTATGAAAATTCTAAATTAAAACCACTATTATAATTATTATATTTATAATTTTTTTATATATATTTAACAAACATTTTCTATCATTTCTCAAATGTACAAAAAATAGAAAACATTGTTTAAGTGTATGTACAACATACCATCTCCACGGAGTGTTGAAATTAATTTTTCAGCTTCGAATTAATCTGGTGCTTATAAAGATGTAATTATTGATTCTATATAATATTTATGACACAAATATTATTATATAATGAAAAATTATTATGACCCTTATTTCAGTCCCTCTGTCAAAAATTGCAATTAACATTCATCCGTACATATGGCTACTGTCTACATTAACATCTTTATTTACTTTTCTGTCATTAAATATTAATGGTTACTATGAAAACATATGTAATGAAAATATATTCTATCAAAATCATGACTTAAATTTTGGATATTTTGTAATCATGATCTATACATAATGACTGATACTTATAAACCTATATGTACATTAAAAAATATTGTATTTTTCACTATGAATAGTAATCAAAAAAACAATAAAAGCGTAATAAAAGGATATATGTAAATATTTTATTTTATTACATATATGAAAATAGTTCTAAAATATATTTACAATAAAACCATATTTAATATATGAGATGACCCAACATGTATAAATGAAGTCATACCTATGGTAAGGGTTTCTCGTCTCACTTTGAATTTAGTGAGACATACACCATATTGACCACTTATTTATTTTTTATGTTATATATATAGAACCTTCGAAATATTATATCATTGTTATTTTATTTTCATGATATTTGATTATTCAATTTATGAAATTTATTTCATGGGTCTTAATAATCAATAGATACAAAAGTGGTAATGGTTGACTTCACAATCTCATTATTATTTCAGATTGTTTATATTTATGTCTCAAATAAGGATTATTTATCATCATAGTTCTTGTTTTGTAAAATTTTTTTATATTATCCTATGATTTAAAAACATCTTTTTTCCCATGTTATATATTTTAAATGTTTTTTGAAATGAATATTTTTATCATATTCCAAACAAGGTTCTTTGTGATTTTTGATAAAAAACACAAAAGGAATGTTTGTTATATTATACAGAATGATATTTTTTATATGATCATGATATATCAATTATTTTAAATTCATGTTATATTATTAAATGTTTATTTTTTTTAAAAAAAATATTCTTTTTTAAGCCAGAGAACCTTTATAAAAAATAATGTACTTTTTAAAGTGGATGTACTATTATCCTCAATAATTTTTTAATGATATTATTATGGTATTTATTTTCATCAATGATAAAAAATATGTTATATATATTCTCCACTAGGATATGTTATGATGATACCATATGTATTATATCACTATATGTTTTTTTATCTATTTAGACTGGGAATGTGATATTTTGATACCATAAATAAATATTAAATAGGATGGTTTGCGATTATGTTTAACGATTAGTGAAAGATATTTACAATTTTCATGATAGATTGAAAACAAACTTGTTTTGGTATTGGTTGAGGCCTTAGATTTTATTATATGATTTTTTTCATGATTATTTTAATGTATGTTTATGAGGCTCAACATTATAAATTCACTCATTAAGGGGCATGTTATTTATTTTCATGTAATTATATGATCAGTTACACAATAAAATGACATAAAAAATTTCATATTCATGTTAATTTAAACTAGAATATGTTATTTTATGCCATATGTCTTTTCATTGTGGAGTTCTATATAATTTGAAATAAATATTATGTGATAAACTTCTCGCTATTAAATATAACATAAACTCACATTGTAAAAACATGAGGTTTCCATAAAAATAGAAAATATAAATAAACAATTTTTGTAACTTGGGGAATAATTTAACTACAATAATTAATTACGATTGTATCCCTCACAACATACTTGTGATTTATAACCCTCACAGTTACCTTATAATGAAATTCTTGTGTCTACCATATGACGTAACCATCACAATTACAATGGGAATAACTATTATCATCAACTTAAAATATATCAAATTAATTGGAGGACCATCACAAATCCACCAATATTTTTTATAAAATTTACCACTCGTCATCATGAACTATTTTCAATAATTAGAACATAATCCAAATACTTCAATTCATGCATCATAAAAAACATTCCTTGACAAAAATCAATTTATTCAATGTAATAATATGCATATACAAATGAACACATTTTATTTTAAAATAATAATGAAATAATGTATAGATGGTATCAAAAAAATTAATGCATCAAGGAAATGGTAAAAGTAATAAATTTCATATAAGTTTAAAAAATATGTTTTTTTATTTGAAAAAAAGGGACATTAAAGAGCAATTGTAAGAGAATGTCACTTACATAAAAACTAAAAAAATCCATCTTTGAATAAATTATGGAATCTATAATTTTAAAAGTGTTTTTCATATATATATATATATATTCAAATAACCCATTTTTAAGACATGGGCATAAAATATAATGATTTATAATTTTAAATATTTAATGAATTTAAAACTATGTTTTATTTAATTTGTATCTCTTACCTTATGCTTGAATTCCTTCAAGTGTGTTCAAAGATCATGTATAATTATTCAAATAGTGTCATTATTTTATTATAGAACTATATTCATATTTATAAACCCTTAAATGATATTCGGTTAACATATTTCCACCCATTTATTAACAATATTTGGTTATTTCCATTGTTTCGAGTGTTTTAGCTTCACAGTTTCATGGTCAGTTAAATAAGGATATTATTTTCTATTTAAAATAATACACTATAGGTTAGAATAAAAATATATATATATTTTTCATTCTAAAAAATGAAATTTTAATATACACTTTCCTTGAATATAATATTTTGAAACAAAAACTCATAGTCCAATAAGGTGTTGAATTGACACACCCTAAAACATGATTTTTTTAGAATAATAAAATGATATTTTATGTTGAATATACACATAGAAAAACAAAATTCCCTTATATTTGTAATATAAGAGTTATTTTGATTCATTTTATAGATGGTTTGGATAAGTAATAATTAGATAAGAAATTAAAATAGAAGAAAATTGAACTCACCACTTGAATCTTTTCTCATTGAAAACATCTGTAAGGATCCTGTAATCGGTTTTTTTATGAGTAAAAAAACACTATAATTTGAAAATGTGTGATAAGAAGGGAATTTAGAAGATTATATTCCTACAATATGACTTAAGGTGATGAATATTGTTAAGGAAAGACTCTAGTTTTTTATAAATGAGGTGACAAATAATTTAAAAATTGCATAAAATATTAACATTTAATAACAGTACTATAGCGGTAAAAAAGTCCAAAATGGCCTAAATATCATATGATATAACATTTTAGAGAGGATATCATCATTTTTTCATCACTCAATATTTTTGTGATTTTTAAATAATTTAATAAAAGATTTTATTCATGCAGAATATTTTTGGTCAAATTAGACACTATTCATATCTATCACATTAAAATACCCAAAACATGATTCAAATTCAAATATTTTTTATACCATAGAAAACATACTATTCATATATAGATAATCAGTTATTAGCTTAATGTTCACCAATAATATTTATTTTAATACTTGTTATATGATTTATTTTTTTTATGTTAAATTAATAATTACAACATTATTGTTATGAAAGATATTACGGTATTTATTTATTCCACAATAAATTCCAAAAATCAAAAAGAATATAAATTTATTAGATTTTAACATACTTATTATTTTCTTATTTATATTTCATAACATAATATATTAAATTGTAATTCTAAGTAAAAAAATGTTTTAAAAAACATGTCTTTCTTATAAATAAAATATTATAATGCTATTAATGTGATTCATGTGGGTCTCAAATGCCCCATATTAGATTAAAAATAGGTTGTTTTTTGAAAGATACACATTCAAAAGGATTTATTAGGATTTATGGGTCATTTAAAGGTTCTTATAACTTTATAAAAAAAAATTTATATACTTTTATTCACTTTTAGAAGTCCTGCATCAATATTGCATAAGAATTAATTTTCATTATTTTATATATAATAATTGAAAAGAAAATACCATGATGTAGATAGATCTATTAGATATCCAAAAAGTATATATGGGGGATGATATCTTCTAAGTAACACAATAGTGAAAATAATATAATTATTAAATTATGAATGTGCATTTTTTCTCTTTTACTTAATTTAAATATTATAAATATAATAACTTCATCCATAAGGTTCTCAAAAATTGGAAAATAATTTTATGTTGTGATAATAATATTATTATGTTGAAAATTGACACTTATATTTATTCATTATGTATAATTACTCATATCGAGTTCATGAAAATTTCTTCAATTTGTACATTTTCATTTTCCATCATTTTGTAAGCATTGTATTTTTTTATAATATTCATTTTATATAGCTCTAACATTTGAAACTATGATAAAAAAATCATTCACACATAGTCATTTTTATTTTATTTATTAAATGTAACTTTTTAGTCATATACCTTTAAATATTGTTATGACATAAAGAGTTATTTAAATTTCATGTGTTCTTGGTTATTTACCATTCAAAATTTATTATTATTATTGATTAATTTTAACATCATTTTTACATAACCCTTAATTGGTATTTGATATCACCTATATTTTATTTATTTTATATAGTTTATGAATAATATTCAATTAATGATTTTCATTATTTTAATTTTATATTTTTACTGTAAAATTTAAATCATATATGTAATATGATTTCTGAAACTGCTAAATGTTTTGGTGTTTTGGGATTAGAATCATGCATCTATGCCAATTTAATTAGGTAATGTTCTTTCTCTAGTCTTTTAAGGTCAATGTTCAATAACTTCTCCACTTAAAACCATGATGTTTATCCAATGTGTATGAGTTATATTAAGGTATTCCATGATGACAACATCATTTATTTATTCATGTTATTGGATTTTAATGATTCATTTTATAAATGTTGATATGACATGGGTCATAATTGTTCATTAGAGTGAATATAGACATCATTAAATCATTATTCCATGAATCATGATTGATGATATAGATATTGATGTGTATGAATTTCATTTTGTTATACTCGTTATCATTTATTTTGTAATCATACAATTTTTTACATCTAACTTACACAAATTATATTCAATTGTAATGCTTAATTTAACACATACTATGCATCTGAGATCTCCCTACTAAAATTACATTTTTAACCTAATTTATCAAGAATGATGAATTTTTTTTAAAGATTATAAATTTATCATTTTGAAAAAATATATGGGTGTTTTTCATGATTTAATATTGAATCTGAGGAGCTTGTTATAAAGATGAAAAATTAGCTCTTGATGTAATGAGTATTGTTAATGTATGTTTTTTTCATCACTCCATTAAACTCTCAACCAAAACATTCATTGTTTATTTAAGTGAAAAATATTCCATTTTGATGTTGTATTTATTTGATGGAAAATGATTTAGTTAAATTTATCACTGTCATAGCCAAAAAATGTAATATTTATGTTAGAAATGGATATATGAGTGTGGATTTCATGTTTCAATAGTGGTTGTGATGTGTGGTTGATGTGGTGAGATGGATTGGGTGGTGTGGTCTCGTTGTGACTATTAATGTGTGTTGGGCGACATGTGTTTTGTTATGGCTTATTTTTTTACATAATTATCTAGGGAATAATTTATAATATTCCCAATTAAAGACATGGGTTGGAAAATGAATAATAATACGATAAAAAATTTGTTCTAATTGGATAAATGAAATTAACATAATTTTATGGGTTGTGAAATTGTGAAATAACATATCATGTAGATGGGAGTAGTGGATACTCGATAAGTTAGTAAATTAGAGAATTGATAATTGAAGGTTGAATTAAGTGGAAGGGGTGTTGATTTATTACGTGTCACTTATAGCAGTGGTCGTAATTGCGATGGTTGATGTATAGTGTAGTTGAGGTTTTGTATTGTGTGCTAATGTTGTGGTTGTGAACTAATAAGTTGGATAATGTGTTTTCTTTATATTGTATTTTTTTTATTTATATCACTCCTCTTCCAAGTTTGATATCCATACCAACACCCAATGGTTTTGGGTTCTGGTTGATTAACATAACATCCTTGATGGTTATTTAACAGATGGATCGGAACCCCTTATTCCCTATACATACATTAGTAGTGATGGACAAGGAATCTTCGAGGGAGGTTTGATATGATTAATGAGGTGTTTTTGTGAAGGATGTGATGTGATGATGAAATGATGTGATGTAATATATAGTGGGCGCGGTAGGGGAGGGTACATTTTGGGAGACCAATGAAAATAATCAATTTTAATAACACTATAACATTCATTAGATTATTATAATGTAATAATTAATTAATAAATATTAAAACATCTAATTCTAGAGAATATTTTTCTTAGAAGTTCAATAATGTAATTTTAAATGTAATCTTGATTTTTTAAACAATAAAACAAATTTTTGAGGCCATAAGTTATATTTTATAATACCTAAATTCAACTTTTAGTATTTTCATATATTTTTTTTTGAAATCTTCCATTTTATTTTTTTATTCCCCTAATGTGAAAATGCTTACATTTTATGTTAAATAACTAAAAATATTAAATAATTTTTTTCTCTATCACAATGTGAAATTATCTTTTCACTCTAATTGTGTATTTTCATAATAATTATATTTCATGAATTCGGAAGAATTTTATTGAAAGTATATTTTATTACATATAAATTAAAATCTAATAAAATGTATTCATTATTTGGAATTTACGTTTCCAAATTTTGTTATACGTTCCCTTTTAATTTTAGTTGTATAAATAAGTATCACAAATAAATTTATTTTATCATGGTTAAAGATAAATTTAGTGTGATGGTGTTTAAAGGGTTTAAGAATTAAATATATCTTGTAATTTATAATTATAAATGGATGAATTTTATTAAACCCTGTCACATTTTATCTGTGAATTTTTGGTTCCTTGATTCCACTAGACCATAAATAATACCTTTTAATATTTTTAAAAATGTAATAATTATAAGGGTGTCTTTACACTCAATTATATAAGGGAAACACTTATCCCATTATTTAAACCTATTAATCCACATATATCTACCAATCGCTACTGAAATACCATCCAATGATTCTTACATACCACTTAGAGGTTCTTCTATCATCCAAGGAAAATCCTAGAAGGATTATGGTATACATATTGAATGAGTTTTTTTTCTTATATCCAATTATGAAACACCTCCACCAACTTGGGAGCTACATAATTATGTGATAGATAACACACTACCCAAAAATTGAATTTTATAATAAATTAAATGAAACCAATCAAATACAATTGTCTTATCTATGGACATGATAATCAAGGAACATGAAATGAATTTAACATTAAATAAATATAGATTTCAATTCCAGCTATTCTAATTTAATGATAATCAGGATTGAATAAATAAATTAAATTATTAAATTAAGATATTATTTTATCCAAATAAACATATTAATTATCTTTATGTCCTCATCCATGATAATTATAAACATATTTAATCAATTTATTTACAATTAACAATATAAAAAATTGTAACTTGGGATAAATATTACAAGTACCCATCTAAACTACCCAATGTGTATTATATTCATATAATGTCACGAATTATCCCCAAGGGCCCATGTTGTGACATCCCTAATCCCACCTCCCAAAGGCTAAGGTATGGAATCTAGTGTCGAAGGCATCAACCTATGAGTGGGAGGAGTCTTCCTATGTACATGTACGCACACACGCTCCCAAACAAGGCCCTCACACTATCCAAGGAAAAACTAGTATACTAAAATAGGACTGAGTACAATGTACAAATTACAATGAAAAGAAATTGGGCTAGAATACTAACCCATCGAAAGGACCGAAAAAGTAAGGTACAAAAAAGAAACTATGATGGTCATCAACAAAATCCCCCACACGGTTGTGAGAGATGTGTAACTACTGGAAGCCAAAGTAGAATGCCATGTCCACCCGGTTCAAATGGCCCCATCCTGCTCATATGCCACTTGGACCACTATCGTAGAGTCTATCATTCTCATCCCCCTGAGCACCATTAGGTCTTGGTCCACCGTTGTCTGTTGAAATGTCAATCATCAGCACCAGACACAACCCATGTGGGAGAAGCCCATGTAAGGGTCAGTAAAAATGTACTCAGTATGGACCCCAAAATAAAAAATGAAATACCATAGAACAATTCTCTTTGTAAATCACGAAACAAAATATATCTCACACTAGATATACGTTTAGTGTAGTTATAGTGGCCACCTCAATCACATAAGTAAACACCTTGGCTGATGGATAACCCCTCCTATAATGATTACATTTGGCCTTCCAAGTCAAGAAGAAGTGCTTCTTGTTAACCTTAGACTGCTTAGGTACCCTCCCCACTGCGTATTGTGGGCATACTATGTTATATAGAAGTTCTTCCCACTATATACCTACAAAGTCATAGAGAAGTCCTTCTCACTAATAATGTCCAACTAAGATACTCCTCCTCACTACGTACCATGTTCCTGTAAACTGATAGGGAAGTGTTTCCCACTATGAACCTACAAATCATATAAAAGTGCTTCCTACTGGGCCATAGTCAAGTCATACATAGTCCAAATTCATCAGTCCTCAGGTCTCAACCAACTGTAGGGTTCTATACGTATCATTCCTAGGATTACCGCTCCTAAATACATTCATCTCATTTAAACATCCATTAATGTTACCATATAGCATAAAAAATATTATCCCCATTCAGAGGGTCCCAACCCTGTAAACAGATCTTCAATTAGATGCACGGTTTGCAAATTACCATGTGTTTTAGTAAAAAAGACCAGTTGGATTTGAGACTGATCCAAACCAGTTATATTCAAACCCTATCCAAAACTCCCTTTAGATTGTCTCAGAAGGACTGTCTCGTCAAATGGGTCCTCGTGCCACATATAGTGAATCAATTAGCAACCATATCTGTGGTTTGTTAGCATTTTTGTAACTTGGGGCCGGTTGAATCTTGCCTCGGTCCGACATGGTCAGACCAACCCGACAAACTCAGACTGGGGGTCCCACATTCCCTCGTTCAAAAATTTACATACTCAACGTGACCCAGTTTGGGTATGGGTCGGTCTTGTTTGGACTAGATAATGGGTCAAGCCCAATGGGCCTCACTGGAATAGGCCCTGTTTGGCTGAGGGTCTAGCTCGTTGGCTCTCTTGTTGACCCTATCTAGTCTAGCCCTACCTGAATGGCGCGGGTCTGGCCTTCCATCACGAGTTTGGCCCCATGTCTGCATGTCCAGCCCACCGACATGGTTCTGGACAACCGACATGGGTCCAGTCTTCCAACGTTGGTCCATCCTGTCGGTGCCTATCTGGCCCGCTAGGCTATGGATCCGACCAGAAGTGTTCATCTATCCCACTATCTAGGGCATGAACCACCGACCCGAGGCATCACCGCATAGTATGGCATGGGTGAACTTCCTGTCTGGGATGAGTTAGATGCACCGCAACCTGCTTTCTCTGTTCGAATCATGGATGTGGGACCCATCCTGTCATGGTCGACATACCACACAACATCGCCGCCGAGGTGGCCCGGATGTTGGCCACCCCTACCATGGGGTTCCCAGTACCAAATCATCTTTACATCATGGTGCAAAGATAGGTGCACCCTTTCACCCATTCATCGGCATGGCCAGAGACCCTTTATCCCACGGACTGAAACGAAGCTGGCGCGTGTCATCGCCACTGGTGCCGACGTGGAGTCCGATAATTTGGTGGGCCACGGGTCATACTCCAGTGGGTCGTTCTTCACACCACCTACATCTGTGGCCTTTAGAGTTCTATTTCTTCACTAATAATGCCTTAAATCACTCTTGTCGTCATTTTGAGAATGTGGCCATCAAGAAAACACAAGAAGAGGTGCCTGAGCCTGGTTCAAGTCCTCCCGGGCCCTCTGTGTGTGAGTTTTATAATTAAGGGGAGGCTAGGGGATTGTTTTTTTTCATAAAAAAAATATTTTTAATCATGGATAATGATATACCCAATAGTTTTACCATCTGTAATAAATGCATGAATCATGGGTCTACCTTTTATTTTGTTGATTTGTGTCTGTCCTTTATAGAATTTAATGGGGAAGAACATCAAAAATCATATAAAACTGCTACCCCATTGACATTCGATTTCGAAGTGTTCATTGTCGTGGATTTAATGTGTCTAAGCCTTTTTCGGATCTGTTGTTCGAGGATCGTCAATGTCAAAGGAGTGTCACCAAAATTATTCTTCATTTATAATTATAGAGGAAATTCACTGGAGTTTCATCAAATAATCCTCTATGTTTAATTCATCAACCCCACACGTTGGATTATTTAATGAAAACAAAAAGAGCAGTGACACTGCACCAATTAATAATTCTCATTAAATTAGCCTCATTTAATGAGCCAAATCTAATAAACCATTATGGTGATAACGTCACGATTTCAAATTAGCCGTTATTGACCATTAATTAACACACCTCATCACCACCTCATCACTGTCTCGTTGCTTCACATCATCATTTTCATCCACTGCCCAACACTGAGAAAAGAAATAAAATTATTTTTTAAAATTATTATATTAATTTTAATGAAATTTCAAATAAATAACATTTTTTCATTGCCCTCATTGACTAAAATTGAGTTATTTTTAGGCAATTTTTGGGCTTTTAAATTCAGAAGTTCCCTAATATTTTTGATCCGAGCACTAGTTCAAAAATTTTAAAATCCCTCTCATAAGATTATTTAAAATACCTTAAAAAATGTTCAAAAATAAACATTAACTCCCATCCCATGCCGGTCAAGGATAGGCTCCACCTAAGGGGAACCCGACCCCATGAGATCAACCATAATCTAAAATTTTAAATCTGTGTTACCATTTAGGATTTATAAAAATTTAAAAATTAAATAATTGTTAATTAACTATTATATTCATGGAAAAAAACGTCCACTATTGGGCCACTCCATTCGATATTAGGGTCTACCTATAGAAAGCATACCCTCCTTAGTATATTTGTGGTCTCATATTTTTAATCTGATTAATTGTTTCGGTGTTATATGAATTTGAAAAATAAAATAATTCTATGTAATTATATTATTTACAGTTATGCAATTTTTGGAGTTTCTACCTTGAGGCATGCAACAACTAATCATTTGTCGCTGCTAGGGTAAACCTATCATCCTGAATGCAACAATACCGTTAGATTTAAAATATGGAATGTCTTTTAGGAGTTATTATACTTTTCCAAGAAAACCGATAACACCTTCTATTTAAATCTTTACATTTTTTTACGGTTCATTCTGGGGACTCCGAGCCTCGGAATCACATGTCATTAGAGCGTGTATCCTTTAAATAATTCTATATATATCTATAGATATTACAAGTTATTATATTCTAACAAACTTCGGTCTTTACATCCCCAAATGATAAAACAAAAACAAACAAACATATGGGGGTATTGAACATGAATCTGTGCCTCCCTCTCCTTTGTTCTCTCCTCGAGACCCTCATGCTACCATCAAGCATTCACCAAAGAAATAAGTCGTTCTCAAAGGACCCTCTCCAATGATTCTTATATTTCTTCTGGGGAACTCCTCAAATGTCTCCCCACCATGTATATCCCACTCACCACAGACGATGATGTGTGATGGGTCCTGTGTGTACCTCTTCACTTATGACACATGGAAAACATCAACAATTAGTGCATATGTGGGGGAACGGTTAGGTGGTACACCACCTCGCCAACTTTTCTCATAAACTGAAACGTTCATATAGACCTTGATGAGAGATTTTCACCCCGATAAAAACTCCTCTTTCCCCCTTCGGGTGTGACCCAGGGGAAATCATGGTCTCCCTCCCTAGACCCCAAGGGTCTTTGTCTACTGGCTACCAGTACTGATGTTCGAGGTATTGGAACATATTTTCCACACTATTTCCTTCCACCAAAGGGTATGTATGAAAATCCATCAACACCTCCTCTCGTAATGTCATTGGAACCATAGTGTGTCTTATGAAAATGATTATGTTCTCTCCACCTGTCATAAATAAATTAAGAGCTTTTACGGAGGATAACTGAGCACTACGGGCCTCACAGTCAACAACCATGAGCAATGCATCCCTGACTGGATGCAAGAGTGGGGTAGTGACTATCATTGAATTAAGGTAAGGTGCTCCATCATCATCCATGAAGTATATATACATCATGAAAAACTAATGTTTTGTCTCACTCAGTCGTTGTAAACTAGACCTCCTACTTAGTGAGTCTACCTCCATGTTACTCAACCCAGGAGAATAGACTATGTCATTGTCATTATCATGATGGATCTTTATCCATCACTGATGTATGAGCTGCTGAAAATCCTAGAAGCACCTTTCTATTCACACAAAAGGCTACCCCTTTTAACTAATTGTTGTTCCCATCAACCCTTTGGTGGTGGGTGATTTTCTCCATGTCCACATGGTTAAAGGGATGGTAATGAAAAAATAAACTCCAACACTGGTTCTTAATAAGACCTTCCTCTATAAGTCCCCCACCCACACCCCCTACTTGAGAAACTCTATGAATGCCCTCTGATATACTGATGCTAATATCGGTGCCATATCAATGTGTAGAATGACATAGAGGTACCTCCCCCTATGTGGCGGAAACCCAAGAAACATATTTTTAATGGAATTTCCCACATTCCACCTCTACTGGTGGGAACTAAAAACTCAAAAAACATACTGCTATGAGGGTAAGGCCTACCAATCAAGGGTGATCAGCTGCACCCTCCAATGCATGAGTTTATCTTGTGCTGTCTAGGTTTCCTTTTTTCCCTCCGTCCATGGAAAACCACATTCCAATTTTGTGGATATACTATATCCTTTTGGACTAAAATGGTGATTCTGAGCATGAAAATTTGATGACCAGTTCATACCCAAATTAACATCATAAGGCCATGATAGTACTGCCAAGATGATCCAATTGAAACTCTCGCCTCAAGTGTGAAATCACACAATCGAAATATGTGTGATTATCAAGTCTACTCCCATAGGTATCTGCATATTTAAGGATCATGTAAAGGGGTTAATAGGAAAATCATGGTCATGAACAATATTCATGACAAGACGGAATGATTACCACCTATGTCAATTGATACGGTATCCAGTAGAAGTCCAAGGTCATACCTCAAATAATTCAAGGAGATGTCGGTTCATACATCTTGACTGCATGTAGCAACTCCCTTCCCCTGTCCTCTAATTGAACCCTCAATTCACAAATCTCCACAAGAGTAATCGTATACACTTGTGTGGATATCAGTTTCGTCCCAAACTATTAATCAAAGTATAGGATTAACTATAAATTAAAAGTTAATCATTGACCATATTTAAGGGATACATCCTTATACTATACCCTCACTAAATAACTTGAGGACACAATACATTAACTCCACTGAGGGTCGAACTAGCCAAATGAATAGGATTCAGTAATACCCACCTCTTCCTAAGTCCATCAAGAGCTGCAAGAATTTACAATTTACAGATAAAGGAAAATATTATTCTATCTCCCTAGATGAACCACATCCTTTTCATAATACAGTCAATCTTTAAATGAACAGTACTTTTCCATACAATGAATGATGTCGTAAAACCTCAACGCTACTACCAAGAGATCCCAAATGATACTCTTTCCTCCAAGAGTCAGGTAAAACTGTTAGAACCAGCGTGTGGTCAATGGGTCTCCTCTTATAGGAGACTCTAAATGTGAGGGTCCAGTCAATGGTCTTAACCGGAACCTCTAGGTAATAAATAATAAGAAGTGGTAGGATGCTGAAATAACAAGTACAATGAGTCTACTAACACTGAAGATATTGTTGGAAGAAATGCATCATACCTTGATTTATCCCTCGAGTCTTGGGGCCATAAGCCTCAATAGTCTGGAACAATCTCCTCTCGTACCCTACAACATTAATGGTGGGTCAATATTGCATGAGATGTCCATTTTTATTACAAGGATATTAAATCCTACCCATCTGTAAAGTAAAAAAGTTTCCTCTTATGAACCCTATGCTTCTACATATTACATTGAGCACATGAAATATGTAGGTCCTACTGACCCTGAAGCTCGTTTGATTGTTGCCTCGGATGCCCGTGACAAACATTCAAACCCATTACCTCATTGCTAAGTGCCAAAAGATTCATCCACAAGTCGGTCTGGTAATATTCTTCCACCAGAACCATTGGAGGTATTCCTTCTAGATTATCACAGGTGGGGGTAACAACGGTATACCACCCTATGGGGCCAAATCTAGAACTAGTACACAAATAGATGCCTCTTCACAAGGCAGATTGTCCTCATGACCATGTATTGAGATCCTGGTTGGTCACCCAAATAGAGGTATCCTATGATATATCATGATGAACCACAGTTAGAAGGTTATACCTGATGTGCTGACTATTATTCAAAATAACATAAGGGGACACTTATTCAACTAGTTATATCATTTATATAGCTAAAATGTAGAGTTCATGGTCCTGGTGTATGTGTACATTAGTCGCTGCACCAACACCGGACTCCTCAAATCAAAAAGTTGAACACAAAAAACATAACACTATTGCGCCAAAACAAATCAAAAGACTCCCAATCAATTTGGTACTACCGAACATGCTCATATTCCACTTTATAATGAACCGTCCCCAAGGGACCATGTGGTGAGTACCCCCAACCCACCTCTCAAATACCAGGGGCTGGAAACTAGCGCTACAAGCATCAACCAGCAAGTGGGATACATTTTCCTAAGTACCTATATTCACACACATGCCCAAGAAAGTCCCACACACTGACCAAGGAAAAAGGAATATACTAAAACAAAACCGTGTACAACGTATTGCTGAAAGCATGAGGGTCAGAATAGAAACACTACCAAAAGTCGAAAAACAAAAAAGTTCACCAAGGAATCTCTAACGACCATCCACGGAAAACCCCACCTAGTCCAGAGAGTAGTGTAGCTAATGGAATCCGAATTATGATTTCTTGTACACGAGGTCTTATTGGGAATCGCCTGGACCTAGGCCACCAGGTCCACTATCGTACAGTCTGCGGGTCTCATACCCCTAAGCCCCTCTAGGTCCGGGTCCACCAGTGTCTCTGTCGAAACATCGAACGTCTATACCAAAAAAACATGCGCGGACGAAGCCCGTTTAGTGGTGAGTAAAAAAGTACTCAGTATGGACCTATAAAAAAGGAAGACCACCCAAAAATCCTCAATGTAATGCATGGAACACATGATAGCTCACACTAGGTATACGTTTAAGGTAATAATAGCTGAAACATCAGTGGAATCATTGAAAACCTCAGCTGCTAGAGAAATCCTCATATAGCTATCATAGTGGGCCTTCCATGTCACGAATAAGTGTTTCTTACTAACCATGGACTACATGGGAACTCCTCCCATGTTTCTTCTAAGTCACATAGAAATGATTCCCACAGTGGGACAACAATGTCACAGAGAAGCGCTTCCCACTAATTATAGTCACTTGAGTTACCCCTCTTCATTGTGTACCATGGGCCTGCAAACCCACCGAGAAGTGATTCCCACCATGAGTCAACAAATTCAAAGATATGTTCTTCCAACTGGGTCGTAGTCGACTCATACAGAGTCTAAAATCATCAGTCCTATGGTATCATCCAACCGTAGGGTTCCATACATAGTTCACATAGAAGAATTGTTCCTCAATAAATTTGTCAAATATAATCTTCCAGAAAGTCACTATATAGAATTCTAAAATATCCACCTTGTAAAAAGGGTACCAATGCAATAAACTGCTCATCAATCAGAGACGTAGTTTTCAAAATACATGCATTTTAGTAAAAAGGGCCTGGTTGGATTTTATTCTGATCCAACCAAACCATAAACTAACACTAGATAAAACCCACATAAGGTATCTCATAAGTTTCTCCTTGTTTCAGGGGTCCTTGTCCCATATATGGAATGTCAATCAGATACCCGATCTATGAGTTATTAGTGTTCTAGTTACCATGGGCTGGTGGAGTTTGGACCCAGTCAGACTCTGTCAGAACGACCACACTAACCCGGTCTGAGGGTTCCACATACCCCAGTTTAAAAATCCACCGAACCAACCTGACATTGATTGGGTCTGGGTCGGTCATATCTGATTTGGCCAATGGGTTAGGTCCATTGGGCCTCGCAGACCCGGCCCGGTTTGGCCAAGGCTCTAGCCTACCTAATAGCCTGGTGACCCGGTATAGTAATTTCATGCCCAAAGTGTATTGGTCCAGCACGCTGGCATGGGTCTGGCCAGTAACAAGACTCACCAACTGGGCTTCGTGTCTAACACGCTTGCTAGGGTGCGGCCTGCCGGCCTGAGGCAATGCCGCATGAGGTGGTCAGGGTGCGCAGACTGTTTATGGAATGACAGTCGCACCACATCCCACCTACTCTACTAGCTCCACGGATGTGGGACCCCTCCAGCTGCTGTTGAAAGAACTCAACAAATCGCAGCCTGGGTGTCTCGGGCACGGGCCACCCCCTACCCACATGTGGCACCTGACACCGTGTCGTCTTGCTGTTGGGGCACAACGACAGGGGCACATCTCCACCTAGTCGCTGATGGGGCCAACGACCCGTCGTCCCCCTAACCTGCACACGGCTAGAGAGATTCACTATCGACATCACGTGCCACCGCTACTATGTGTCTCCACCATCATGTTCCCCCACCACTACGTACTGCCATCGTCACCAGTGCCGATGTGGCATCCAAGCATTCGTCGGACCACCAGACGTGTTCCAGTGGTCCATTCTTCATTTTTCCTACGTCTGTGGCCTCCAGAGGTCTCCTTCCTCATTGTGAAGTCCATAAATCACCTAGCCATCATTTTAAGAATGCATCCATCATGAATTCACAATAGGAGGTGCTCGAGCCTTATTTGTGTCATCCTGTTCCATCCGCATTATAGGTGTATAATCAAGGGGGAGGCTTAGGGATTGTTGCTTGATCAATCCTGAATAATATTAATCACAGATAAATAAATCCCCTATAGTGTTACCCTCAAACAAAAACACACAAAGGGAGGGTAAACCTGTTCATGGGATGATCCGCGTTTGTCATTTTTGGAATAGAATGGGGAAGAACATCAAAAATCATATAAACTCCTACCACTTTGACGTTCGATGTCGAAGTGTTCATTCTCAAGGTTTCATGGAGTCTATAGCACTTTGAACTCTGTTCTTTGAGGTTAGCTAAGGTCAGTGGAATCACTCCGGCATTCTTCATTGTTTTTCATTTGGGAAGAAATTTGTCCAAAATTTCATCAAATAATCCTTGATGTTTAATTCCAAAAACCCACATATTGGATTATTTAATGAAAAAAATTGCAATGATGGTGCACCAATTAATAATGATCATTAAATTAGCCTCAATTAATGAGACATATTTAATTATCCATTAACATAATAGCATAACAGTTTCAAACGAGCCATTATTTCGCCTTTATTAATGCGCCTCATTTTTACCTCGTGGCTACCTCGTCCCTGCACTACAACGCCTCCCTCCACCACCCAAAGGTAAGAAAAGATATAAAATAATTATTTTAAATTATTTTATTATTTTTCATGAAAAGTCAGAAAAATATCGTTTTGTCTCAACCGTTTCCGGCTAATGTTAAGTCAATTCTCGGTGAATACTGACATTCCAAATTCAACGGTACCCTCTGATTTTTCATCAAAGCAGCGGCTAAAAAGTTATAAAATCATGCTCGCATGTTTACTAAAAATTGTTAAAAATAGGTTCCAAAAAATTACATTCACCCTTGACCCATGTATTTCGAGGTTAGGCTACACCTAAGAGGAATTCCTAAGGAAAGAATTCCATCCTGAGTTTAGTGGTGGTCCCAAATTGTTAATCGGGGTCACCATTTGTGAGTTATAAGTATTTGAAAAAGAAAAGAAATTTATTTAATTATTTTATTTACGGTTATTCCATTTTCAGGTTTTCCCACTGGATGCATGAACCAATTAGACCTTTGTAGCGGATTCATTAAACCTACTAACCTAAACACAACGGTACCCTCATATTTCTAATTTGGGAATCCATTTATGTGTTATTCCACTTTTTCAATAAAATAGCTCAGGCATGCTTTTGAATCTAATCATTTTTTGACAGATCATTTTGGGCACAACCGTCCTCAGATTCATGTGTCATCAGAGCGTGTAGTCTCTAAATAATTCCATATATATAAAAAATTACATAGAAATTCCAAGTTTTTATATATACTTTTTACTCACACATAATAAAATCTACAATAATTATCATTTAATGTCACGACATGGACTATATAATTAAAAAAAACATGTAGAACATTATATTAATAGAGCATGTATTATTTTTATGTGGATATAGTAATAATTGTATTACGATTTATACATGATGTTCACATTTAAAAAATATTCATAAAATTAATTAGTTAGTTAATATATATATATATAACATATGACATAATGTTTAAAATCAACACAATAACCATACTTAAAATATTTTAATGATCTCTATGTACTATAATAAATATGTTTTTAATTCTGTGAAATTTGGTAAAAGTAAAATAATGTACATTCAAGATACATGTTGTGTATTGTTCTCTCCATCTATCCTTTTCCCACACCTAAGGCCATGATGGGTAAATATTCCATGGATAATATTGGAGTAAATATCGTGTCTATGGGATACATGTCATCTGTTATCCTAGTTACATGTTAATATGTATTGTATTCTATGTAAGAAGATACACATCATGTTTGTGACTAAAGGACTACATGCCTTCTATATAAGATAAACAACATGTACATCAGATGACCATATTCCATGATAGACCATTCAACACATATAGTGTAATTAAATTGACCCATTAAATAAATCCTCATCAATTGAATTAATTACCAATTAATTTTTTGTGCATTAAACATGGATACATGAGGTGTACCTTTGGATCACACGACATGTATTATTATGTTGTCCAGCCAGACTCCATGTCACCTCCAAATGATATCATTGAATATATTTCTATCAAAAAATTAATCTATTTTATTGTATTTGTGATAATGAATAGAATTAAGATATAATGTAAGTAATCAGATTTATGAATGGTTTAATTAGAAATGAAAACTAACAACAATAGCATAAACCAATCATTGGTATTTTAATGATTAGAAATAATTATATGATCATTATGATACCACAAGAATGTTCTAGGAGTAGAAATAGAAGAATATAGGGTATGATACACTTCACTTTTTTTCATGATCAATGAATAATCCAAGATATGCATGATGATAAACACCATGATCAATAGAATTGAATAAAATAATATATAAAAATGAAAGAAATTAAGAACCAAAGTGCATTTTCATGAAATGTTATTTATAAATAGTCTATGAAGTTACATAAAAAATTGATTAATCCAATCTTCATTGATGGATCTAAGGATTCCTCTGTGTTATACCATTACAGTATCATAAGATTCAATAATAGTTTAATCCAATGATTACCCACTTTTTATCATTCTCCTCTGAAAAGTTTCAAATGGTTTTATTGGTTCATACAAAGAATAAATTAATTCTTGCATCATTTACAATTCATCACCTTGATAATTTCTTCAAATAAGGGTTCTCTTTGATCTATATAGACGTCATAGTGGTCGTGGATGATGATCACTCTCCATTCATGGGAGAATTATTGTACATGGATCTCTCTAGGGTTTCAAGAGGATTCCCTCTAGATCTTGTTGTGCACAACCAAATGAAATGTCTCGCCTTTGAAGATGATATAATTGGATTTATATAATTCTTTGGTTAGTCAATAACTATTTCACATGAACCATTATTATTTCCCAAATCTCAACAAAACCACATGTCTATAATAATTTTATTATTTTTATTATTTATTAACATGTTCTAAACATGACAATTAAATGAAAAAGTAGTTATTAAAATAATATTCAAAATATATTATTTCTCATAGGATAACTAAAACAGTTCCTATATTCCTCCACAATATTTTTCATCCCCCAAAAATTACAACTTATTTAATTAATAATAAAATAGCATTATTCACACAAAAAAATAAACAAATATGATATTTATTTCATATAAAATAAATATTTGTTCAATATTCTCCTCAAATTAAATTCTCCTGAATAACATGTGATGAAATATATATGATGATGAAAAAATTAATAATTATTAAACAATATGTTGGAATAATATTTTTTCAACATGTTATATTATAAAAAAATTATAATATTTTACTATGATTCTTGATACACATAACGTGGGACCCTCTAGGACACTTTCTCAATGACATTAGGTGAATCATTTCAAATTCCAAAGATAATATCTATAAACATGCCAAGGAACCCTTATAGAATGATGATAATTCCTCAATGACATAATACCTAATATAGATGCTTACTATATAATATGATATCTTTATTATGATGTCTTTTTGATCCCATCGACGTTTATGCTATATGTTGATTTTTTTTTCAATTTATGAAAATCAAACATTCCTACTGAACAACTTGGACATTGTTTTATTTAGGCTATATCATTTCTATAATAGTGAATGAGATATAATCCTTAGTTAATGAACAGAAGGGGATAATCCATTCTCAAATTATTCATTAATGAAATATTACCTATTATTCACCCAACTTATCCTACCTAACCAAGATCATATGTAAAATTGGTTTTTTAGACATAAAAGTACACAACCTATAGTACTAATTAATATTAATCATATAGTCTATTAATAAACACACAGCTCAATAGATAGGAACATCAAATGTAATTTATAAATGAAGATTTTCTACTGGTGTGTCTCATTATCATAATCACATACACTCAATATTTTGATGTGCATAAACCATGAGAAGGTTCCTCAATGATTTATGAGTATCCATAGTAGATATAAAATATTAATTTTTTTTCAAATTATTTCTATAGATGTTGAACTTATAATTTGTAATACATTCATAGAAATTGTGGGTTCTCATTATATCAGAAAACTGAAACAACAATTCATTGTGACAAATACTCTTAGAAAATTTTCACACACAATGACATAAATAATAACATTGATGATGTAATAATGAGTATACTAGTATTAAAATCCTTGAATATCGTTTATCATAATGTAATAATATGTTGGTTCTAGGGAACCATCTACAACCTAAATTACATTAAACATGATCTCAAATTATCTACTATTTTTCTTTTACTAAAAATATGTTGGAAATATTTTTATGGAGTAATGTGTAAAATATATGATAATAATAAATTATATTTATATATATTCATCTATATTGAATTGAACATGATAGTGAATAGATGGATCGAAATGATCAATAATTATGACGGTATGATCCATTACCATCATAGAAAGGAAAATAATGTTGTAGAATATTCTAGTTGAAAAATAAATCAACATTAACTATGTTTTGTTTATACCATGACCCTTTTGTAATTATTGGATGAATTTTTGACAAGATATTTGGATATATAAACATCCACTTTTTTGTTTCATGTTTTAGTGTAGTAGACTTTGATAGAGAGAATTAAAAAAATCAGATAAGGAGGATTGTGTTTTGTAAGAAAAGGTACAGTCCAATAATAAGGATGATTTACATGACATTAGTATTGATTTGGAAGGTGTTTTCATATCTGGAAAATGATTATTTATGCCTTTTAATTCACAGATGATGAGGGAGTGACTAAGTGATACACATAGTTCCCTATTTTCAATTCATCATGGGGACACTATGATGTACTAATACCTTCAGTTGTGTTATTTGTATCATTGTATGAAAAGTTAAATTTCTAGTGTTTAATTGAAATAGTTTACTTTTTAGTAGTTTAAATAAGAATGAAAATTATTGAATGGGGTGATCTAACCTTTTCTAGCACAAGAGTGTAATTGGGAAAATGTTTCAAGGGATTTCATGGTGGGATTAACAAATACGAATCACGGTAACAATTCAAATTTTCATATTACTGATAAACTGATTAAATCATCTCACTTCCTAACTATTGGATATAATTTTTATTTATATTAAATTTAATAGTTTTATCCCATAGAGATAGTTAGGTAACATGAATATATTATCTCTATTGTATCTGACCAGGATCCAAGAGTCACTTCAAATTTTGGGAAATTTCTTTAGGATTTTTTTGGTACTAATTTAATTATAGTATAACGTTTCATCCTCAAAATGATTGTAACAACCAAATATTATAAAATATAAATTTTTATTTAATAGAATATGTGACATGAAACTATAATCATAAATAACTATTGAAATATATTTCATTAAATTTATTAACTTTTATGTCTTGATAGAGATGAAATATTAAGTCCAAATAAATCATAATAAAGTATACCACTATAATAATGTCATTAAATTGGTGGGTATTAATATTACTTAATAATATGGTAAATATTTTTTTTCTATTTATTTAAATAAAATAAGAATCATTTAATGGAGAAGTTATCTTTTTAGAAAAACTATATTTTTCCTAAATGATGGTTTCTTCGTGCATTTTGAAAATAATTTAAAATAATATATTTTTTAAAAAAATATTTAACAAATAAAAAAATTAATTTTTTAGATAATCATTTAAAATTTAAAAAATTGTTAGATTTTGTGGTTTTTGATGAAATGGTTCAGTTTTTAAGGAATCGTAGAAATACTGAATTTTATTGAAGACTAGATTTAAATTTAAATAATTCATATGGATAAATTACATTTTAAAATTGGTTTGATGTAATAGAAATATAATTATATTAAAATTATCTATTCTAGTCTTATTTAATTTATTTAATATTTAATTTTGATATAAAATCAATTTTTAATTTTGAGAAATTTTTCTTCACACACCCTATTTTCATCACATCTGTGGGTATTATTTTAAATTTAATTTCAAAAATTCTATGAATTTAATATAGGAAATATAATCAATATTTGTTCGAATCATATTATATTTTTTATTACATGTTCAATATAATTTTTTACCATTATGAATAGTAAACCTGTGCAAATTAATTTTCATGGATAAGGAAAATACTGATTTAATATGGGGTTAAACTAAAAAGATATCAGTAGAAATAGCCTACCAACATGTATAACATACAATAAGATGATATATTTTGTCCATTTCAACACTATGGGAAGAAAAGTACCCATATTAGATGATTATTTAAATATAGAAACATTTGTGTAATTGAATCATCTCAAAATTAACAATTGTGTCACCCAGCTCTATTATAAATAGACACCCTCACTCCTCATTTCTACACACTTCTAGAATAACGTGCATAAAAAAATACATAAAAATAACATTTTTAATCCCCTTCCAATAGAGTCTATCACATTGTTTTCTCATTAATCCACATTAAAAAGACAATGTTTGAAAACCAAAGGACATTCGAAAAAGAAAATTTAATGTTCCTAAATGAGTGTTTTCATTTCATTTATTCTTCCACCACCACCCAAATATTATTCTATAATGGTAATATATTTTAAAAAATATATAAATTATACTGAGAATAAATATTTTAATTTAATAACCAATATAAATCTCTTCATCTATCAAATATGATACTAAATTGTCGATTATTTGTTCGGAGATGTTCCGCCTCACGAACCTATATAAATTGTCTTTCATTATCACATTTAATGGAGGTACATATTTTTGGATTTAACACATGTATATGATATTTATTTTTTAATTATAATTCATTAATTACAATATCACATATAACCTCTTACATTCATTCACTTTAATACTTTATAACGTCTCTCATGTTTACGTTGAACTACCTCTTCATGAAGTAATGTGATTCATTTTTCCCATACGCTTTTCATGGAATGTGATAAATAAAATTTCAATTAATATATGAAAAATATTTTAAATGATATTTAATCTTGAATATTAATCTGGTTTACACTCTTTTTCCATCTCACATGTTATGGGACAACTAATATCCCTTGTGAGTATATATGGCCTACCATCTCTATGAAGCGATGTGACCCATTCTCTAAGACAAAACTCAAATCATGAAACTAAATATGTATAAACTAAAAAATTATTTTTAAATATTTCATATATTTCATTAAAATTTGGATCATTTTCCCATACCTTTCATCTTGATCATTCATGACAAAGAAAGCATGAAAAAACAAAGTAATTAACACCTGAATCAATCTAAATAATGAATGATTAATAAAAAATGAGAGATAGATTGTTTTAAGAGGATGATATCTGATATAATTGATAATAATATGGTTCTATAATGAATTAATAACATTCTTAAAACAATTATATGATATAATAGATTGAATTTAAGCAAAAAGAGGTATGGGGAAAGGGACTTCGTCTTAATTTATATTCATTTGGAAATAATAAAATGTTTTGGACATAAAATAATTTATATGGTGTATATAATACCACTTATGTATATTATATAATTAATAATTGATAATTTACATTATTTTAAGTATAAATTTATATATTCTCTTTAAATGGTCTTAAACATGAAATTAGTCAGTGGAAAATAATTTTTAAATAAATTTATTTTTATGGGGTTATAATTATTCCACATTATCCATAATAATCTATTTTTTGAGTAATTGATGTAGATTATAATATGTGATATGTAATATTGTTTTATGTGTAATAAAATGTGACACATATAATCAATCCATTGACTAATTCTCAATTCAATGTTTCAATCTTTTTGAGGTGTTATTTCACAATCTCATTTAAATTAGCATTGTTTTTGGATGAATTTATATTTAAGGAAATTATTTGATCATAGGATTATTAACACATTTATGTTTACACTCTACTAGTAATTCATTATGTATTAAACTAATTATACAATAATTCAAAAATAGGCACTAAAAATAATTTCGAAATTGTTTTAAATATAATCACACATTATTTAACTCTTCTATCAAAAATTTCATCTCTTCAAAATACATTTTTTTATAAAATGATAAAAAAATTCTATCATCCTTAATGTTAATTATTAAATTCATTTTTAAATGTGTTTTAATTTTGTATAATGTTTTATAAATTATTATTCTTTTCGTTTAATGAACTTTGGTTCATTATTCTTTTACCGATATGTGAATATAATATTTTTTTATCATATATGGAATGAAGAATATGTATTTTCTTCCTAAACATGGACTTTATTCAATATTGAATAAAATTTTTTAACTTATATTTTTAGATAAATTTACAAAAAAATGAGTTGTGAAATTTTATTTTTACAATTTTATTTCCAAAAATAATAGGAAAATTTTCAAAAGAATTTTCATGAAGTTATTTTTAGGATATTTATATTATTAAATAAAAATACACATTATTTTACATATACTTCACGAGGGATATGTTGTATTGATTCCATACTAACTCATGATCTATATGGATTATGATTATTTTGACCAAGGATAGTTTTTTAATTTACTTCAATGATTCAATTATGTATTCATTAACTTTTCATAGAATTATTCAATTTCATGTGATCCTTAAACATTAAATTTTTCCTAAATATCCATATGATTTATCATGGATATTTTTATTTCATATACTATATATCATTTCTACATATGGAATTTTATGTTGAAAATATTTGATATACTAGGGAAAAATTCATAATCCAGAATCATTATTCAACACATATATAAATAAATTCCATATTTTCATGAATTAAATCCCTTGATCCATATATAAATAATGATGGGGACATTATGATAATAGAGGTTCCTAATAATAGATTGAACCATTATTTATAAACACTCTCATTTATAGAATTAGTTTCCACGATTTTTTTAATGTGATTCTAGTATATAATTTCTCATGAGTTTTAATATCCTTGAGAATGGTCATGATAATAGTGGTACCATGATTCTTTAGACAAAACATCCAATAAATAAGGAATTCCTTCCTTTAGAATTTCATATTATTATCCATTGTATGTTCACAATGATATTTCATCAAAATTCATTTAATTATCTATTTATTGATTATATTTCAGGTGTTTTTAGTAATTTACCTTATTATATTATTTATTCTTTATCTAGTTATGATTATCATGTTATTAGTTAATATTCATATTTTTTCATCAATTCATCCTTATATATTTATAATTTTAGTCATATTATTAATATTTCATATGTATTTAGTTACTAATATCTCTATGATTATGTTTATTAATCATGATAGCTTCTCTTGTACATAACCCTTATTAAGAATTTGAACTAACTCAAATCATCATTCATTTCTTAGGAATTTGGTATGTGTAATAAATATACTATGAAATGATATTCAACAGTTAACAATAATATTCAAAAAATATATATTGTAATTTTTATCTTCAAGTGTAATATGGGAGAAATGTTTGTATCTATTTGACTATAAATTATAAATTATTTGGTCATTTTGGATGCAATTCATAGTATCTTATGACAATGTAATGAAGAAAACACGAACTCTGGAATAATTATATTAGGGTTGTTTTTTTGGTATCAATGAATGTTTAGTAGTATACTTAGGAAAAGGATTTTATCAAACATAGATTAGGGAACATAACCCTATGATATACTTTTTTGATAAGTTAATAAGACAACCCTAATGTCTTCATAAGGTAGAAATTAAATAGTTTTTTAGGAAATATATTCCTATCAAGATACTATAGGTGGTTGTAGTTTTGGAACCAATGTATATAAGGGTAATAACTCTAAAAACGGTGTATCAAAACATGACTCGAGCATTACCTGGTACCGAGAAATGAGCCATACTGCACAAATGGATTAACACTCCTGGGTGGATATACTTAGGATAATTGACATTTTAATTTCAAAACATAGTGAATGATTTGAATATATTAAGACAATGAATGAAACACGTTATTACTAAGGTGAATTATATTGGAAATAATGTGTCATGATTTAGACTTCATATAAATGATTACATGATTTTTCCAATGATTCTCAAACACTAATTTTTGGTTTCATTCATGGTTGTTTTGTGAAGGAATTGTGTTATGATTGAATATAAAGAAAAATGTAATTACTACGAGAAGACAAATTGGAATATAACATGAGTTTTAGATTTTAGAATTACACATTATCTGTTATCTAGAAATATGATTTAAAACTTATAGCTTAACAAACCAAATATATCACTAAATAAGAGAAGGTTGGATTTTTCTAAGGGCTTGAATTATAAATACCATGAATAAATGAAGGCTAGATATCTTTTATGTAAAAAATGTAGGAATGAGACACCAAATAATGAGTTTTAAAGTAACATGAAAATGATTTATGTGTGGAAAAAGAGGGAAAGAATAAATGTTCAATGAAGAATGTAGAGTACGACATATTGAAATGAAGAGTATCTTAGGGATCCATTAATAGATTTTTGTCTTAATATTTAGAAAAATAGGAATTATTTAAGTAATTAACTAATGTAATGGTTATCCCCTTGACGAAGGATGGTCTTATTTTGAAATAAAATGGATAGTGAATTATTGAATTGGGATTCATGAATTAAATTTTATATGTTATTTAATAGTGATAATTTGATTTTTAGAATCATTTAGCCTTTATGTATTGTATAATATTTCAAAAGGATATATGTATTTATTAACATTATATTCATAGATACCATAATAGTGTTTTTTTATGTTTGATCATATGTTCAATGTCATAATCATCCGTTTTTACATTTTTTGTGATGTGAATTATAAAATATTAATATTATTTTTGTAGACATTATATGAATACAACCCATTGTTTTAGTATAAGGAAATGTTATTTGATAAATAATTAAATAACTTTTTATACATAAGATTATATGAATTTGTATCTATTAAATATTACACTATAATTTATGATTTAGTAATTATGGGTCATAAAAATTTGGAAACATTATAAAAAATACATTAATATGGAATATAAAAAAGGGCAACCCATAAACCAGTTGACAACTCATTTCATCAAGTAAGGTCAAAGGGTTTCAACCCACAACTGAAGGTGGATAAGGGTTTAGATCATACCCCCGGTATACATGATGTTTGGGTTATGATTTCATTATTTTTCATAAAGTGACTTGACAAAATATATTAACGATGAACATGAGGTGTCAATATTTAGATTTATAGATTAATGTATTATATTGGATAATAGGCGCTAACCATATTAGTTTTGTAAAATAGTTAGAGATATAAAAAAAAGTCATATCTCACTTTTCTAAATCATATGATCCATTAAAAATGAATTTTAGTGCTTCAGGATTAAATGTATATTTATCTTCATATCTTTAATAAGTGATGGCTTCGAAATTGAATAATAAAAACCCATTAATGAAATTGTGCTTGTGAAATTAGATTGTATCTTTTAATTATATTTACTCATATTCATAGAAATTTTAATATTTACTCAAATTTTGGAAATGGATAATAAAAAAATTATTCTTTTAATATCATATATGATGATGCAATAATAATTTAAAATGATAATAGATTTATGTTTTTTACATTATTAACTCACCACTATTCATTCAGTTTCTTCTGATCATGTACCTTTACCAATCTCAATAATTATTTATGACATTATTCAATTACAATGTCATCACATGACACCAATGATCTCTTACATATAAACCTAGTAATTTTTTATTCAATATGAACTTTTTTACATAACATTTTCTCTTATTAACAGGTTGTTTTATTAACCAACATTACGATGTCGGTTTTCAATAAAATGAATTTTCAAAAATCAAACCCTTGATTTCTAACCGTAATATCAAATAGTTAGGGAATAATTTATTTATGGTTGGAAAAATGCAACACCAAAAATTGTAAAATATGAGATTTTTTTTATAGAATATGCGACAGGGAACTCCTAGAAAAAACCCACAAAAATTCTTTAAATTTAATCTCATTGATAAATAATAACAAATGTAACCCCAAAACTAAATGGACCAAAGTAAAGTACACCATCATAAAATAATTGTAAAATTTCATTGTATTAATATTATTAAATATATTATCCAAATTATTTCTATATATTGAGTAGAAAAAATATTTATATTAATTTTAATGAGAATGAGATGTTTTTTGGAATACAATATTTTTTATATAAAGCAATTTATTCCCAATTTTCACACATAATTATAAATTAATTTTTATCAATTTTTTAAAAACTATTTGACTAAATAAAATTTTTTTTCTAAAAAAAATTTCAATAAAATTAAATAGTTATTTTTTTGTAATGTATTATTTTTTGATGAATAGTAAAGAATATTGATTTTTATTCATAACTTCTATTAAGGGTTAATATTTAACAAGTATAAATAATTATTTAAATTATTTTTCAAGTTAAAGTATTTCAATAATAATAAATATAACTATTTTAGGTAATTTGAATAAATTTCATATTTAATTCGGATACTATAACCTTCTATACTTATGAGAATTTTCTCTTTTAAAACCCACATTTCTTCGGGACTAAATTTATATGATAAAATTAGTTTATTACACATATATTAATTGAATTTTAAAAATTGGATTCCATAAATTGAGCCCTAATAATTTTTATTGTATTATAATTTTAACATATTTTTTTGACCATGATGAAAAGTAAATGTAGTAAAAAATAATTACTCTGGCTATAGAAAAAATGGTTTACCTTTGGATAAAAATAGAAGAGAATGATTAGAAATTACCGAAAATAACTCCCAAAACCAATTTTATTGTATAATTTAATCATTTTCATTAAAAAATGTCTATCTGGAATCATTTTGTGGGGTTTTCAAATGATTAAAATTTGGTTTTAATTGAATCCTTTCAAAAATTGCATATGTGCTAGCCACATAACATATAAATGGCCCCAAATATATTTTCATCTTTAAACTTCAAAATATATTTGGAAAATTAAATACTTGTTGAAATGACTTCCTAAATCCCTTAAAAACATCATATAAAAATTATATAATAAAAATTCTCTTCTAATATGGATTTTGGAGAATACCATAATGATGTTCCCCAATGAATAGGTAACGTTTTTAAAAGTGTGGTTTTATATTATTTATTCTTCCACCTAAAAAAATAATATTAAAAAATTATAATATAAATAATATAGTATCTTCCATATATTTATATTTTATTATTTTAATTAAATTACATATATCCTTCTCATCTTCCATCAAATGGGAAATGAAATAGATGTTCTTGTGTATCATAGACTACCACCTCATGGACTAATATATATCATTTTCCTACACAACCATTAATGGATATAAATAATTAAGGATTGAACAAATTTATATTATATTAATTATATTATTATACTTAGGGAATTATATTATCAAATATAAATTTTATCATTCCATGCTATTTAAATTACCATAATGTCCCACATGTGTAAGGCAGTCTACTACCTCACGAAGTGATGTAATTAATTTTTCACATTTGATTTACATTAATTGAAATAAATATATATTTAATGAATATATGGGATATATATTAAATTAATATAATTTTTGAAATTGATTATATCCTAAAACTTTTTACCCATTCATTCATAAGTGGAATGATAACGTTGTTTCTGCCTATGTATGACTAACCACCTCCATTAACTAATGTGATCCATTCTCCATGTTAAAAAATATTAATTTTTATAAAGAAATATATGATAAAAAATATTATTAAAGAAATTATAAAAACTCTAGAGAATATTCATCTATATCATATTACAAAGACCCATAACATTCATGACAAAACAAGGATGAGAAAACAATGAAATTAACAATCAAAATAATGAAAAAAATGAAAGATTAATAACAAACAGCTGATAATATATTACTACCTGACTGTATATGATAATATAAACATGAAAATGAATATATTAAGTAATAATATTCATAAATACACTACACTAGTGGATAAATATTTTTAACCAATAAGAATAGTTAGCCAATTGACATCATCTCAATTACCATTAGCTGAGGAATATTTAAATGTTATGCACAAAATTTATTTTATATATCATATATGCATCCCCTAATAAATTTTATATCTTGAATACATCATAAATAATTACATATTATGTTTATGTTTGATCTATTTGTTTTCAAAAGTGGTTGACATGAAAATTACCATGTTATAAAGAACGGCATAACTCAATTTATTTTTATTAGGTTATATCACTACATCATTTTATTTAATAATATATGATTATGATTTTGAAATTTTTTTATTATCATATGTATAATTTAAAAAAATTACATTGATTTACATTTATAAAAATTATTTTATTCATTGATTAATTCATTCTTTAATGATACGAACTTCCTGAGGGTTGATTTCACAAAAACAATTGAGTCTGGAATGTTTATGATTGATTTTTTATTTATGGAAATTATTTGACCATTGGAAAATACACCATGGTGATTATATTATCCTATATGATTTCATTTTATTTTAAGGTAATACTACCATTTTAACGATTTTTATTTAAAATGACTGGATTTTTTTAATAAAATCCAACATCATTTCGATAGTTGGATGGAAATCCTTTTTATTCGAAATCCATGTTTTCGTAAAATATTATCACAAATATTTTCATATTTTATAAATAATTTTATAATTAAAATTTTTAGCATTGTATATTTTTTTCAAAATATCATTAAATTAATATTTATTATGTTTTCCAAATAAGGATTATTTGGTATTTACGGAAAATGTGAAAAATGTCATTGTTTTAACATGTAAAACAAGTCTAAAATTTCATATTTTCATGACAACTCAATTTTTTAAAGAATAATTTATATGTTTCAATGATTAATTAAAAATAAAATTATTGTTAAAATATTTTTGACATTTTATTTTTCAGATTACATTATGAAAGTCAAAATTATGTATTCCTCAATATATTTATAATGATATTTTTATGGTATTAATTTTCGTCAATAGCAGCAACCCTTTATTTTAAATATGCTCTATAGGGGATGTGTTTTATTGATAAAAACATTCTTTTTACTATTTATTGTTTGTGATTATTTTTTGAAAGTATAGTATTTAATTTCAAATCCTTGATTCATTTTTGTAGTCATTATCTCACCCTTAATTTATTCACATTATTCGGATTATTGGAACCTAAATCTCCCATAAATATATGTATTATACATAATGGCTATAATTTTTGATTAAAAAATATGATGTTTAAATAATATTTTTTACTATGAATGATATCTGATTGACTAGGTAAATATTTATAATTCTAATTATTTATATATTAAATGTATTTTATTGTAAAGCATATTTTCTATGAATTTAATAGATTATTCCATATATAAAAAATAATTTAGACATGAAGATATTGGTTGGGACTTGTTATAGATAGTCCATTGATTCATAAGTAGTCTCATGAGGTGAATCCGTTTTATGGATTTAGTTTAATGCATTTTATATGTATACCTACACATTAGTTTTATGATATATAAAAAATATCTTAAAAGTAGAGGTATAATGATTCCTGAAAAGATTATGTAAAATTTTAATGAATTTCATTCAATTAGATTTTAGTTATTATTATCCGTGATATTTTATAATTGATATAATATATGGATATATTTCATTCATTGTTTATTGATTAAATGACATGTGTTTTCTGTTATTTACCTAATAAAATTGATTATTTCTAATATAATAATTATAAAAGTTTTATTAATAAAAATAGAATACGTTTTCAGTGTTTTACCGTACCATATTTATAATGATAGTAAGATTGTTTTTATGGAATGTGGATTCAATTATTTAATCTTTGGTAATTATTCTTATTGAATTATTATAGTTTCTAATGTACTTATGTCTTAGTAAGTGTCTCAAATTGCCCTTATTTTGTTTGCTTTCCCTGAAATTCAATATGTATTATAAGAATAATATGAAATGATATTAGAGAGGGAATAAATGTATTCTATGAAAATAAATTAGGTTGTAATTTGAGTTTTAAAATTTAATATATCAGTTATGTAGTTATCTAGTATACTAAGACTATTAAACTATTCAGTCATTTAGGATGATATTCCACGTATATAATGCCAAATGTTATAATTCAAACACGAGGTATGGGATAATGGGATCAGAGTCATTACAATAATGGTCATTAAGAGTATGAAATTAGAACTAGGAAAGGTATTATTCATTCTTTTTTAATGGATTACCAATGAAGTTAAGATTAGCACCATTAATTTCCTGATTATTCATAAAATAAAACTTCTCACTCTATTATATAAATGGAACTATTTGATAAATTGTGTTAAAATTTGATTGAGAATAAAAAAATTTGGGAAAAACGTTGATAAATAAAGTTTATGAATCCACATTTGGTAGTGTAAATGTTTCTAAAGGTGTGTTTGATTCTTTAGTATATTAGGAAATCTCAGAGCAGCAACCAATGTTTTGCATATAACTGGACGAATTATCATTCTTTTGAGGTACGTGATCATGTTTTTACAAAACTGTCTCCGTAGAGATGTGTTATGAATTTTTTTAAAATGGTGGTCTTAATTCAATAATATATTGGAATCTATGAAATCTTATTGAAAAATATTCCATTTTCCTAACAAGTGTATTTTTCACAGATTGTTTATGAGGTACCCATGGTATTTCATGTCTCATTGTTGATCAAAAGGTATACAAGACCCACCTCATGTTTTGAGCCTCGATGAACATATATTAAGAAGATAATAACTATTAAATATAGTATCTACTTCTATTCATTTCCACATAATTAATGTTTTTTGGAATAAGGAGACTCGCTTGGTTTCTTGCAAAATTCAAAATTCTGTTAGGGAAAGAAATCCCCACTCTTTTAATAGGTAAATAAAATTATGTGATAAAATTTAAAAAAGAGAGGAATAATTTAATAACACTTTTAATTTTTTAAAAAATAGTATTATATTTTTTATATTTTTTTGATTATATAGTTATATTCATTACAATTATAGAAATTTATTTTAAAAATATATTGAAATAGTTTTAATTAATCTTTTTGAAAAATAGTTTTTATTTAAATATTAAATCTACAAATTTTTGAATTTTTTTCAAGTAAAATAATTTAATTTTTTATTAAATCATATTAAAATTATATTTGGGTTGAATTTTTGGACATTTTATAAACTATATATTTTTCATTAAATAGTGGAAAATATCTATGTTTGAAAATCTTTTATTTATTTTCAATAAATTAATTATTTTGAATGTCTCAATATGTGTGAAATATGATTTAAAGTAAAATAAATAGTTTGTGGTAATATTTATCAAAAATAATTACTTTATAATCATCTTTATAATATATTATAGTAATGGTTTATTTTAGTATTTAAAACAGCTTTTTTAGGAAAACTATTTCGAAGATAATAATGTTTCTTTATTTAAAATATTAAAAATCCCCTAATATAGAATAATTTTTATTAAAATTTTCTATTTTATATAAAAAATTATTAATTAAAATAAAAATATGGTCATTACAAGTCAAAGAGTCTATATAAAATTATCGTATGCTTTAAAAAATATTTATTGAAAACATGATTTTTCATTATGTCTGTTGGTTTTAATTTAAAATTAAATTATAACACCAAAGTGAATTTAATTAATTAATTTATATTACATATTTTAAATTACAATAATTTATATAATATAATTATTTCATATAATTATTTTTAATGAATATTTGATAAAGTAAAAAATTGGTAGTTTAGGTAGAAACAAATTACCAGGGGGTTAAACTATTATATTAATTATTCAGATAACCTAAAATATGGTATAATTTTTTTGTATAAATATTTTGGAATAACATAATTTAGGGTTATATAATGGTCAATTTTTATTATACTATCATGTGGAAACTTGGTTACACCTTTTTCATTTCAAAAATTACAAGGGTGCCACTTCAGTCACTTATAAATGAAAATCCTCTCTATTTTCCTCTTCCCAACTTTAAAAACTATTGGTTAATCTAATAACATCCCAAATACCTTATTTAAATCACGACCCACATACGAGAAACCGTTTTTTATCATAAATCATACTATGGATGGCCTTTCATGCTATCTTATGGAGGTTGTTCTAATAAGCGGTATCATGAATAATTATGTGTTTGTGTTTTATTTCTTCAACATCCTACAAAAAATGTTTATAAATTATAATGATATGATAACAATAATATTCCTCTTATATTGATTTATTATTATACTAGTGAAATAAACGAAATCATAATCCTATTATTTCTAGTGTATAAAAGAAATTAGCATTCATTTTTACGTCGGACTCTTGCCTCATGAATAGATTTAATTCAATTTAATCATAAAATATCACATCCTATAATAATTAATGATATAATGTTTATATATTATATATATATAAATATAGTTTTGGAAATATTATACCTTAAATATTATGTTAATTTACATTTTGTGGGGGATATGATAATGTTATGTGTGTTTGTGGTGGGCTACTGTGCCACAAAGCAATGTGATTTGCTTTTAACTAAAAAATTTGTAGATGGTACTAAGGATAAATATAGGAAATATATGTGATATGTATGAATTAATTATTATGTTCATGTAATATTTATATTTCTAGAAATATAATATATAATTTACATTATAAGTTTATACTCACTGAAAAATGATAACATCATTCGTGAGAATGTGTGGATCAATATATCCTCTAAGTAAGGTGATTATTTTTTAAACATCAAAACCAATGGATAATATAAATAAGTATATTAATTTTTATAATATGGTATTTTTTAAAACTCGTTTATATGAGAATGATAAAATAATATTACCTTCTATTAGAAATGGTTGTCGAAAAATGGGAATGTTACACAAGCATACATATAGAATACCATCTCTCATTAAATAAAAAATCTCATTTTTAATAACTGAATTTAACTATTTGTATAATTGTACAAAATATATATACAAATGATAATATTTAATTATTATTATTATCGATAAAATTTAATAATTTACTCCTTGACCATAGTCAACCTTCCCATTTCATTTTTTACCCACTCTCCATATACTGTCAATACATCCATAGTGTTATTAAAAGATTATATAATTATGAATATCATGTTAACAGATAAAACTAAATGAATAATAAAAAATAAAAATATTCAGACGAAACTAGATAACTAATATAAAATTATGTTTCAAAATGACAATGAACATATGTGACGAGTCTAACAGAATGTTAGTGACACAATTACATATAACATCATTTAAATTGATTTAATGATTTAATTTCAAAATATTTCTCTTACCTATCATTGTTATTATAAACGTTTCACATAATATTCAATGGTTGTTAAATTCAATTTTTTTCATATTTCACTATCTTTTCAAAAAAATATAAAAAAAATCTTTTAGGGTTTAATATAAGAGACATTATTTTTTAAAAAATTTCCTTTAAATATTTTTTTGGATTCATTATTTTCTATCTAAATATTTGAGAACTATTTTATATAATATTTAATAGACATAATTTATTTATAGATGAAATATTATGTATCTTTATCATTATTCAATTTTTTCCTAATGGAATGTTTTTTCTTATATTATGCAAAGTATTATAAAAAAAATTAAATTGAATGTTTTATTTTAACATATATTATGAATAATATATTTTCCCAACACTATAATATTTTTTTTATGCATGGGGTACGTTATATTATTTCATGTTTCATTCAATGAAAATCAATATTACCTTTTTTTGGGTATTTTGGTTTTGAAAATGGGTTTATAAAAAAGTGTTTTTTCATATTTGAAATAATTTTTCATATGGGATTAGAAGTGCTTTTCAATGATTTTATGATTAAAATAAATAGGATTAAATTGGACCATTCATGATATGAACTTTTTACATTTATAATAATGGGTTGAGACCCATTATAGGATATTTACAATCCTAAAAGACATTATACGATGGGTTCACCCCCTTAGAACTCCAAAACATTAGGTAATGATTATTTTTTCCGGATAATTTCTTTGAAGAAAGGACAATGGTTATTTAAAATTTTATGGGTTATTTTATGTATTATTTTATGGTTATATGATGATTCTATCCCTAATCAACTACATTACAGTTTTATAATTTCTAATTAATTTTCTTGGAAATATTAATCATTAAACAATGTAACATGAATTATAGTTTATAAAATGAATAATATTTATTGAGTTACGTTATATTTTTATTTAATATAATGTGATATTTTTATTCATTGGATAAACATATAATTATAGAATTCTATATTTTTTCCATTTCGTTTAGAAATGGTGAAATTTCAATCAATTTTGATTCTTCATTATATGTACATGGTCATGTCCACATACAGAATGATATAGTAATTTATTATGCTTTATTCCAAGTAAAACCTCTTGAAATAAATTACACTACACATGTTATAAAATATTATGGTGGTTTTTTTATAAATTTTTTTTGAATAATATTTAGAGAGTAATGTCAGAAACAATACTATTTAGAACAATTTAATATATATATTCACTTAGAAAGAATGGAACATGAGACAAAGATGATAATAGTAAATGATCAAGGGTTATGATTTCATGTTTCAATACCACCATGGAATAGAAAAAATGTTATTAATTCATTAAATTCACAAAATTATGATACATTAAAAAATTTACATTTGGAACATGATCCTATGGTTAATGTTCTGATAAAATATTTACTCGACGATAATAATTTTGGGACATCCTATATTTTTTAAAGGGTATATTGCATTAGAATATTTCCAAAATAATGATAAATACCCAGAATCAAGATCATGATTTTTCATAAAATGTATTAATAATTAATAAGTGTAAGATTCATAACATTAATGTTGACGAAGAGGTTTTAACATATTTTTAATTATATTTTATTTATATCAAAAATTATTTTTGAAGGTATATTTTGTGAGTGAATCTTATATTTCTTCATTTTCCATTCATCCTAGAAATACTTAGAAGTTCCAATACCATCTACAGAATAATTGGTAGTTTGTTTTGGAATTAGATATTACAAACATTTCCACGAAATGTTTTACATATAAATATGTTAATGAAGAATTGCAACATCCAAAGGGGATACATTATCCCTTTCTAATGTCAGAGTGAAAATGGAAAAATTTATTGTAGGGTGGGATAACTAGAGAAATCTTTAAGTGAAAATGAGATTTTAGTTTTTACTAAAAAAATTGACTGAATCTAATCATCTCTATAATATTAGAGATATAATGACATTAGATAAAATGTATTGATTTTATATCATATATATGGTCAGGTTTGATGGAATTCCTTTATCCATGGTACCCAACTATAATCCCATGTCTGGATTGATGTTTTTAAGGTATTATAAATAATTTTGGTACTGATTTAATTTTTTGTACATATTTCCATCCTGAAACCGATGTTTAGTCCAATGAGATGATTAAAAAATAAAGGATATGATTCGGTATGGATCAATGGATTACCAGGGATGTCAATATTAGCACATTTATTTGGGTGAGTTTTATTATAAAAATGGTTTTCATTATACTATACTGGAGGCATTGTTTGAGGAATTTTATAGAAATAAGTTTTAGTTGATGATTGTTGAGATTAATTAGGGAAAATATAATTTATGGGACTATAGATGGCATAGAAAATGACTGAAAACGTGATGTTGATTCAAAAGTATATGAGGATGTGTCAGAGAAGCTAGAAAAGTTATACAGATATTATGAAGAATGATCATTATTTTTTTGTAAGTGATCATGTTTTTCAGGATATATCTCCTTGAAAGTGTTATGTTCATTAGTAAAAATGTTTTTTATGTACATGTTTCAAGGGACCCTAAGAAATTCTATAGAAGGATGCATCATTTTACTACAATGTAGATTTGTTTCTTAGTATTTCATTTATATAAAGTGTATTTCATGTTTCATTGTTAAGGGAATATGTTTTATATTCTCACTTGTTTTGAGTATTGTAGTAATTCAGTTGGAAAAAAATATTTATTATAAGGAATAGAATGTTTAGATTATTTACCATTAAAAAGGCTTTTTTTGTGAAATAATGTTATTTACATATTTAAGGATTTGTGGAAAAATATTTTCATTGATGAAGCAGTATGTGAATATGAAAATGATGTAAGGGAATGATATCCTCAGTTAATTAAAAATTGACTAAGTTTTTAGGATTAAATATACAAATTGGTAGAGAATTCGAATACCCAGTTAATAATAGAATAAATAATTTTCATGTTTATTAATGTTTATGAATGATGTAGTTATATTCATTATAAAATTATTAATTAAAATTTTTACAGAAATGTAAACTAATTATATTTAACTCCATCATATAATGATTTACTCAAAATTATAATTAATGCATTATAGAATTATAATTCAAAATTAATTCAGTTTTACTTACTTCATATAAATAATATCATTGGGGTTTAATTTTTGGATATTTTTAGAAAATATTGGTTTCAAAACAAACAATGAAAATTACTTATTTCTAAAATCTAATTTCTTTCCAATAAATCAAGTAATTTTAAATAATAATTAAATATTGAATAATATTTCAAGTACCAAAAGTATTTTTTAAATTATATTTAACATAAATAATTAAATTTGAATCATATTTTTTCTAGATTATATTATAATTTAATTTTTTGGTTTTAAATTGGGGTTTTACTCCAAAATGTTGGAATATGAATAATGATTCACAATTTAAATTAATATAAAAAAATTCTAATGGATATTTATTTAAATTAAATATATATTTATATCCAATAAATATTAATTTAAATTTATATAATGATGACTAATATTTATCATCTTAATAAAAAATTATCTTATTCTTGAAAAATACATTTCTTAAAAATATCTTTTGGGTCATGTTTGGGGGTTTTAATTTTAAATAAAATTATCAAAATTCTATGAATTGAAATTGTTAAAATTTATTTTTTTTTAAATTATAATTACTTATATTATATAATATGTAAAACATAATGTTTAGTCTTAATTAAGATTGAATATTGAGAAAAAAATGTTGTGTTAAGGTAAAAGTGGATTTACTTGGGTTGAACAGAATTGATAATGGTTAATATGGAATAAAAACTTTCTACACATCATATTAGAACCATATTTCGAAAATATATTATATAATCATAGATAATGGTCCATTTTTATCACTTTGGGATGTTAAATCTATGGGTAATCCTTTTCCAATTCCAAAATTACAGTTTTGACACTCACATAACATATTAAATCCCAACCACATTCATTTCCTCTCTATATATTCAAATAATTTTGGATCTTATAATATATTCTGAGATACCTTCCATAGTTTTCTCCAAATATCCTAGATTAGAATGTTCTTATCATTATGTAGTCTGATGAAAGATTTTTGTGCTAACACAAGAAGGATGTCCGAAGATGATGTATCTTCCTTAGCTTACCATTTTTATTTTAAATCCGTTTTCACATCCTTCAAAATGATTTCAATTATTAGGATATATGAAAAAAATAATCCACCATATAATGAATTTATATTATATTAATATTATAACTTAAATCTATCTAATCTTCCTTTAAATGTGTAATGAATCGATGCCATGTGTGTCTAGGGGACTACTATCTGATAAACTGATGTAATTTTTCTTTTCATCATTTCCTCACAAATATTGTTACAATGATTGAATTAACAAATATATATATATGTGTGTGTGTGTGATATTTAAAATAGAATTATAATTTTTTTATTATTACATCACATATAACTTCCAATAATTACTTTCGGGGGGGGGGCGTTAATGTCACTCGTGTATACTATAGGCTACTTCCCCACAAAGAAATGTAAATTTTTTCACCAACACATTATGTGGAAGGATTCAAGGATAATTTAATGATTATATTTCAAATAAATCACATTATTATGATATTAATGATATATTAATCAAACTAAATAGATAATATATCATTTAAATTTTCCTTTTCTATTCACTGTGGAATGATAACGTCATTAGTTCATACGGGTGGACTACCCCTCTACAAAGAAATGTGATTATTTTTTCAACATAACATCACATAATGACATATATATAATTATATCTGAAGATAAAAAATGTTATTTATTATATTATTTTCATAATTTAATTATAAAATAATACTTTCCATTATTCCATAATTGTCACTAAAAAATGGAAACATTACCCTGTGAATGTACGACCTGCCGTCTCCATGAATGTATCATAGTTAATTTTTCCAGAAAATAATAAAAAATCTATTATAAAATAAATAATATGTCTAAAAATGATAATAATTTCATTATTATTATGAGATATAGGATGTAATAATGAACTCTTGGACAATTGTCATCCTACCATTTTAATTTTTCCGACATATGTTGAAAACTGTGAAATCATCAAAATAGGACATAAATTATTATCTAATTGAGTATATAATTGTCAAAATTAAATAATTTAATAATAATCTGAAATGTGTTCTTATGAAAATAAATAATTAAAATATGTGAAGAGCGAGACTTGGGATAAGGGACACTTTTACATAAAACTTCATTTCTAATATATTAATGATTTATTTTCCAAGTCATTATCTTTCATGTTGATGGTATTATAAATGATTCAATAAAATTATATATATATATATATATATATATATTCAATTGATGAAGATGTTAATTTTTTACATTATTTCCCTTTCTTGTAATTTTTTTATAAAAAATTAATCTTATTCAGGATTTATTGAAGTAATTATTTTTAAACTATTATTTCCATATTTTTATTTCAACTATTTAATCTTCTATTTACATAATTTTTTTATTTTTTTAAATGTAAATTAAATATTTTAATCAAAATTTTATATTACATTTAATTTTATTTCAATGACTTTCAAAATAGAAATTTTTTATGTATTATATAGAACATTTTTAAAATGATAGAATGATTTATTTATATGTATTTGTTGATGAAAAACATTACCACCACCATATAAATTATTTGAAGATCATATTCATTTAAAAATTTCAAATTTTTTCCAATGAAAAATCCCTTTCAATTTTTATTGATATTTTGTTATTGAAATTAAAATTTCAATAGAAAATGTAATTTTAATATTGGAACAATTTTTCATATGAGTTAAAAAGGGTAAATAAAGTGTTTCTTGATGAAAAGTTCCAAGATTCAATTTGTTCATTATTTATATGGTCGTTTGACATTATTTATGAAGGTTTATTCATTATTATAGCTTATAGGTAAGATATATGTTGCTCATTGAACGGGTCTACTAAGATAAAACTCTAAAACATTTGGAAAGGATTATCTTATTTGGAGAAATAAGATAGATGTCAAACATAAGGTTATTCTAATTTTTAAGGGTTATTGAAATTGTTATGTAAGGGTTCACTAATGATGATGTCCAAATAAAACCCTGTGACATTTCTTTGCATGCTAATATGTTTTCAATGAAATATATACTTTTTAAAATGGGAAAAAATTGTATTATTCAAAAAAATGATTCTATTTTTTGTTAAAAAATTGTTTATTTAAGATAAATTATTTCCATGGTATTTCTGATTTTCAATGTGCTGGCATATTTCTTCAATTTATATACCTTACCTTGCATTTTATTCCAATACATTTTTATTAAAAAAATCATAACTTTTAAGGGTGGAAAATGGAAAGTAAAATGTCAAAAGAAAATTCTAATAATATTATTCCTGAAAATAAAAAATGGTTCATTTTAAAAAAAATTAAAATTTGGGAAAATGGATATTCATTATATGTGTCTAATTTATATACACATGTGCTAATTATGTAAGGATTATGACCTAGCCCTTTAAAACTATAATCTCAAATGATAATTGGTAACGTAACAATGTTAATTCAATTTTAATTTCACTAGTATTTTTAATGCATAATGTATAGTCGATATAATTAAAATTGAATAGAAATAATTTGGAATGATATGATCATTATTATTTTTTATTTTTATAGATATAAATCATTAATAAATACATGAATATAACATCTTTGTCAATACTCATTTTACTTCAAATCCCAATATAATCATTACTTAACACAATAACCACCTGATGATATAGTGTTATGATCAAGAATTTAAAAATATTATATTAATAATATGTTATGAACAAAATAACTGCTACAATAATTTTTGGATCACCAACAACAGTTAAAGTAATTTAATAATTTTGGCATTCCCCCCTTTTCCTCTTATTATAAAATTTCCAATGAAACATAGGATATATATTTTAATAATTCCTTATATAATTATTTTAATAGAAGATCATATTATTTATTCATTCTTTATCTTGTATTCAGGATCAATTTTACCATTTTCTCTCTAATTGAAACCAAAATATGTTTCCAATAAGACTGTTTTTGGGCATTTCATTCCACAATTATCACATGTTGGAAAACACATTATTACATTTCATTCAATGTATCAGTAATATTTTCACGGTTCCTTACAGACCTATTATATTATTGATTTTCCTCAAATATAAATTAACTAAAAAAATTCATTATTTTGATGTCATATGATATTATATAATAATATTTTGAATATTTTTGAAAAAATATTTCTCATGAAATACATAGAATAAAACCAAAATAAAACAATAATTATTAATTTCAAAATTATTTATATGGTCTATTTTATTACTTATATACCTTATAATGTAAGAATCATAATGTTTTAAAATTTTTCTTCCTTTCTCTTAAAAAATGAACTTCCTCACTATTAGAAATAATTTTTCATAGGGATTTTATTTATCAATGAATATGAAATTAATTGTTCCCTGATCTATATATTATATTTTGTGAATAATGTTATTATTTTGGCCAATTATCAACATTGAATATCATATCTCCTCATATAATGCACCTCCCTGATAAAAATTTCCAACTAATTTATTCTTAATGGAATAAATAATGTTTTGATAGAGATTATTGATTTTTAGATACCAATAGTGTATTGTTTCCAATAATTTAAAAAGTTTCATTTTTATAATGAAATACAACATAAGTGAATTATGTTATTGAGAAATATTATTCCATGTATGGGATATTTTATTCATCATTTCCTAAAGAGCCTCGCTAATATTGAAAAGATTTTATCATTTAAAATACCATATATATATATATATATATTATTTATCCGCATTGACATACATGTATTTACTATGGTTTTTATTCCCTTACATCCATCAATATTCATCACAAAATAAGGGCTCACAATGATTTAGTTAATATTAATCCCAATCATTAAACTATAAAATAGATTAAAACAATTTCCACCTTTTTGTTAACTTATATTAAAAATATTTTTTAAAAAATTATAGAAAATTTATTTAACTAAAATTAATTTTTTTAGAATCATCATTTTATTATTATCTTAGGGGGATCTTTATTAAATTTTCTTGGAGGATTACATTTTTGGTTACTACTGAAAAATAAATAATTTTCATAAAAACATTTATTTTCTTATATGATATTTATAAAGATAAAAAATATTTAAATTGGTTTTAAATTAATAGTAGTTAAATAATATAGTTATTAATCTAAATTAGTTATTTATATAACCTTTAATATTGATTTTCTATATAAAACATTGTAAACATTTGAATTATTTATCATAATAAACTAGATTTCTCATCACATTTATAGGATATATTTTATTATTTATTATGCCACTTATGGGAATTGAAATTGGAAAAATGGAATTCATAGTAGGAATTAAAATAATATAAATTACCTTTTAATTTCAACTTATATTTTGGCCAATATTTATTGTGAAAAAAGTATAAATTAATTATTGTGGTTAATGAAAAAATGTGTTTTCAGTGGTGTGGGTGGTGACGTTAATCTAAAAATATATATATTATAATGAGATATAATCATATATAAGGTATAATGGATTGCTATATTTAAGCCCAATTATGTATAAGGATCTAGGATATTTCATTTTTGTGTCTTTTGGCATGATAAAATGGTTGGAATAAATTATTCTTTTTTAAAAAATTACCACTTTTAACGCACCAAACATATAAAAAAGGCCACTCCCACTACTATATTTATTACACCTTCAAAACCCTAATTTTTGGATAAGACTAGACCGAATTTATTTCCAACACCCCTTCACCCTTACTATATTTCATATATTGGGATTAAACCCAACTTATTATGGATTTGTGTTCAAATCTATGGAGGATACCTCATGAAGTGGTAATGTTTACCAACAATCATTTTTATTTTATTTCTTCCACCACCTACTTAAATATTTATTAAACCATTATGATAAAAAAATTACTAATTGTAATTAATATAATTATTTTTTCATGTTATGTTCATGACATAAAACCATCTATAACTTTATATAATGGGTTATGAAATCATCATTTTTGGGTATTGTAGACTACAACCACATGGACATATGTCATTAATTTTTCAATTACCAACACTCACAGTTGGGTGTGATGGTAAATATAATGTATTTAAATAATATTTGAAACGTATTTATATAAATTTAGTTCTTATATAACATATAAATTTTTTACATTTTATTCTGTGTGAAATATGATCTTGTCGCTCTTTTTTAAGGTGGACAACCACCTCGCAAAACAATGACATTCATTTTCATTATTACATTAAATAGAATATAATAAATATAATATTAATGAATATAGTTTACATAATTATATAATTATGATATTAATAACATATATATCATATTTAAAATAATATATATCATTTTTAAAATAATATATATGATTTTCAATCTTACCTTTTCACTCACTGATAGATGATAACCTCTTTCGTGTACATGTGGACAATCGTCTTCACAAAGCAATGTGTCTATCTATTTTCAACATCAAACGAGATAGATGGTATATATAATTATATTTAAATATAAAAATTGATATAATGATCAATATTAAAACATGAAATATAATTTAACACATTTCTATAACTATTGTTGTAATACAGAATGATTACCCTTGAATACGTATAACTTATATCTTCTATGATAGTAACATACATCATATCTAAATACCATAATTAATGATTGGTCCTAAAGCTTTAAAATATGTATAAATATGAAAATAATCTTATAAATATTAATCTGGAGAGGTTGAATACATTATCAATTTTAAAGAACCAAAAGTATCTAATCAAAACATACATGAAGAAAAGCAGTTATTTCCCAAAATAATACATTTAACATTAAATATTTAATACCTGACAATTAAATGGTCAAAATGTATTCATAAATAGGATTATATATATATATATATTATTAATAAGTATATGTATACTCATGAAATATTTATTATAAATATATTATCAATGTGTGTGATGGAATTCGTGACTCGAGGTAAGGGATTTTTAGTATCATTTTTATATATGGGGATATATGAAATTTCACTAATAATTTAGTTTCTATGGTGTATAAAGGTCAAATTTTATGTTTTATATCATTAATCCATTTATTTAAATGATGTTAAAAATATCATGTTATATTATTCCTTATATGGGTGATAATTCAAATGACTCATAATGTGGTAAGGGATTTTCGTCATAATTTTCCTTTTTTGAAACATATGTCATGTTATTCTGCAATAATATTTTATGAGGGTTACACACAACCCCATTAACAAGTAATATCATAATTTATAAATTATCAATGATAATTTATGTTTAAATGATTATTATCCTTTCATAGGGATTATGATTCGATGTTACCAATGTTGATGGGGTTTTAGGTTTCTATCTCATCTATGATCAGGATTTCTCCTGATTATGTCTAAAATGAAGAATCCTTATTATCTATCCCCCTGGATACTCTTAAATTTTATTCTCCACAATTTATTTGTGGAACATAAAATTTTCCCATAATTTTTTTCATTATATGCAATAATAGTTTAAAATACAATTATGAAAAAAAAATCATACTCTCTATTATTGCGAAAAAACTTTTAGCTCCAAAAACATATTTTCTAGAAATATCATAGCAAATGTCTTAAAAAATAAATATATGAATTTAAAAATAATATTTTATAGAGTTTAAATTTTTAACAAAATTTAAGGTAATTTTCATTTACTTTTTCAAAAATTTCCTATTTGGATTTTACCAAAAATGGGAATAGAATATTTATTATAACATATACCAATTGAATAGAGTTTTCTTATTTCATGACCATTAATTTCATTGAATATTCCTTTATATTATTATAGGGTTATTTTTAGAGTTAATTTTTATAAAAAAATATTTTTTACACTTTTTTTTAAAATGATTAAATAATATTTTCCTCAAAAAATGTTTTAAAAATATATTTTCAATATATTGTTTTATGCTATCATCTTTACTTTCAATGAAAATGATTTATAGAAAATTTTATAAATTTTGTTTTTTTAAATGTTATTTTTATTAAAATTTTATTTTACACAAAAAATGATGAAATCAATCTTTAATATTCATTTCCCCTTACGATGTCGTCATTTGATGTTACTTATGCCTTATTAGGGACAAAAAATGAATAAACCATTTTTATTCATTTTTTAAATTGATTTGATCTAAAGATGTTTATGAAACCCATTTCTATAACATAGGATCATCCATGTTATGATTTTTATGTAACTATATTATTTTTTATAAGTTATTCAATAATGAAATGATGAAATGATAATGAAATATATCCATTTTCCACAGGTTATGATATGATGAAATATTTATTGAACCAATTTATTTTGATGGGATCGGATAAGATAAATGTGTTAAATTATTTTAGAATAGTAATACATAGTTATTATTATTTTATGGTGGTTATTTTATAACATGTGGCTGGTGGGACCTATATCCCCATCCAATTAATTGGTTAATGATAAATGTGATATGTTCTCAAAGGGTACACATCAGGTTTTCCCATCCCAAAATATTCTATATGGAAGGTCATCCAAATCCAGAAGCATGTACATAGGTTGTGAGCCCATTCCAAACATGTTAAAATATTCATTTTGGGTAGTCTACAAATTTTTTTTATACTTATGTGTATTCCAGAATTCTATGTCTTATTCCAATGTTATTACAAAAACCCTTGTATTTATTACACAATTATTCATGATTTTTTACAAAATTTTACACATAATAAAACATATAAGATCAATATGTATTATTTAAATGGGTATTTATATACGTTATATAACTACATAAAAAGGGTTACATTACCTATATTATGAAATTAATAAACATTCTCATAATATTCCATCATACATAAAACTGCATTGGATAAATTAGGGACATGCATAAGAATGGGGTGATCTATAAAGCCCAATAAAGATATAAACATTTAATAATATGAAGAAATATGTAAATTTTAAACAATATTAATTTAAACGGACATAAAATTAGCGATAAAAAATAACATTACCCTAGAGGCACGATATACAATAATGACATGTACAAAGCTTGGGAAAGTTGAAAAAGCATTATACATAATATCATAGATATAGGTCAATCCCAACTACAATGAAATTATAACATGGTAGAAAATATACCATGATGGATTATGTTAAATCCCAAATCCCTTTAATTATGTATCATGAGACTAAAATAGTACCCAATTTATTGAAATGTTGTATAATTTGGGGAACATTTGTCCCATTCATATCATGTACATGGGTACGTGTGCCACATAGTACATTAAACATATGATTATATTTTATATTATTTAATAACATGATCAATGAGTTTTGAATAAATAAATGTATGTACCTATAAAATTTAGTATATTTACGTATCGGTGGTTACCATTGAGTGGAAATAGTGATGGCATTCACAAAAAAATATTTGTCATGGGACAAAAACATTCAAATTCCTACATCATAATGACTGTACATAATGGTTCATAAAATTGTTTAAAGAGAGAGTGAAAGAGTTATATCATAACTTGGATATCATATTTCATTAAATTGGTAAATTTATGTAAATTTCCCAACATTTTTAATATGAATTATAAATAAAATGAAGAACATGATTTAATAAAGAGAGTATTGAGATTTCCCTTGCCCTAAGAGGGTGATTCACAATCTTGGAATAAGATTCATGAGAGCATGGGGGACCCATTAGGGGTCTTTTTAGAGGGTTGGGCAGATTAATTTTGTGCTACATGGTTTTTTAGTGAAATTTAATGGGATAGTAGGTGGATTTATAAGGTACAAGATAAGGTAGTTCTTTATTATTTTTCAAACATAGGTTTTAGATTTTACATAATAAAGTAATAAAAATTGCAATCAATCCCATGGTATTTTCCCATGGATTATTCTAAATAATATTGTTTTCAATAATTTTATATTACAGTGGTAAAAATATTAATATGTTTCAATTGGTGGCGTGTATGTTTTCCAGGTTTTTTGAGAATGATTTTAAAAAAATAAAATAAAATATAGGTTTCAATGGATTCATATTGGTTTTATAAAATAAATACAATAACCTTAAAACACATTATTATAAATTTTAAATATATTCATGGTATTTTATAACATTTATAGATTTTATAAAATAATTTTTGGTTCATTATGATTTTATAATAAACACAACATATTTTTACAGTATTTTATTTTATCTTGAAAATTCACTTGTTTTAGAAAATAATGAAAGATTCACCATGGGATAACGTCGATGTTCTTATTCAAAAAATAATATTTATTAAAAGTAAATAATTTTCAAAATAGGTTATTTTTTAATTTTAAAGTAATAATAAAAATTTATGGTGAAATGTTGTGTTCTTGAAAATAACATTTTTTTGAAAACTTATATTCATAATTTTTTGATTTCCTAAAATTATTTTATCAATAAAACTATATAAATATTATTTAATCATAATAATTTATTAAAATATAATTTATTTATAATTATTATTAAGTCATTAAAATGAAATTCTTAATTGAAATTACATGTTACCCAGAAATATAATTTTCCTTTTATCAAATCAAAGTCTAAATCATTTATAAAGTATCAACAATAAGAATAAATATAACCATTGTCATATTGAAATAAAATATTCATATGAATATTATTTAGTTTTTGATATAAATAATTTTATTAAACTAGAAAATTACTTATGGTTAAAGTGTGTGATGGTGATACTTCTTCTGGGCGGTTCAGCCTACATTGTTTGGGCTTGAATCTTAATGATATTTAACTTATTCTAGGAACGGTTTCTCACAGGATTTAGTCATTCCATATCAAATTGGAATTGGTTAATGGAAAATCATAATGATTATATCACCCTTGGAATAATTGATAAATGGGATTAATAGGATATGATACAACTAGTCAAGGGTATCACTTCCTTTGTCTTTCTTTATAGTATTTGTTAGAAACTAATATTTAATCTAATAATATGATCATTGTGGGATGTATATAATATCTATTTTTAGGATTTATAAAAGTATTTTAAATTTTATAGGATATAATACAAATAAATAATTTCTTTTTTTTTTCTATAACCATTATACATAACAAGATATTAAAATAAAATATAAAAGCACTTTTTTTATTAATGTCTAGGTCATTACAATATCCCCCCTTCAAAAATGTCCCCATGAAAATACTAATTTACTCACTAAAACATATGAATGTAATTTTTATTCATCCCAATCAATGGTTCTCATATTTATTCTTAAAACTATTGGTTTCTACATAGAACATTGATTTGTGGATTATCTTATTTTATAGAACATTGTCTCTGTGACCTAAGATCCTCACTTGACTTTTTCATAGTGAAAATCATTCTAAAGTGGTACCACATTTGGATTGAATACATGTGAGGGGCATCATATGAAAAATCTCAATTGGGATACATAAAACACATCATTGACATAATATAGATTCGGTGGGACTATTATTTGATATTCAACCACCCTCATGTGATCAATGACCTCTAAGGGACCGATGTATGATAGACTAAGTTATCAATTTTTACTAAATATAATGACATTTTTCCATTAATATATGTGGAATAATACCTTATCTTAATCCCTAAACACTAGTTCTTTTCAATGATTATTATCATAGATATTCTATTGACATTGAACATCTCATATGTTCTGCAGAGCGATATTTACTTTTTCCTTCATTTCCTTGATCAGATTAGATTCTTGTAGTTTATGTTCCCCTAAAACATTCCAGCATAAAGTTTTCTTCACCTCTTCAAACAATGGGCTTTATAGGGAGGGGAGTTTGGAGGTTTTAGTTGAGAAAATTATTGTATATGTACTCAACTAGAGGAAGATGTAGATCCCATCATCCTTCTAATTCATTTGAGCTTTCACTCAACATGTCCATGAGTGTTTTTATAGTTCCCTTAGACCATTTGTTAATTTGAGTGTGATATGTCATGAAAAAGTTCAAAACATTACATAGATTTAGTTAGATAATCTTCCAAAAATTTGAGGTAAATTATGGATCATGATAAGATGTAATCAATATTGGTTTTCCATATCATCTCACCACTTTATTAATGTATATCCTTTCATATTTCTCCAGTAAGAAGACCTCTTGAATTTCATGAAAGTGATCAGTCTTTGTATAATGATTCACCACAACCACAATAGATTTTTTTTACACTATGTCTTTTGAAGACTATTGACAAGGTCCATGGTTATGGTTTCCCATTTCCATGTAGGTATTAGTAATGGTTCAGTTCTCCACTTCAATTTTCTCATTTCAACATTCCTTTGCAGTCATATAGGACACCATAATGAAAATTCCATGATCTATTTCTTTATATTGAACCACCAATAGTTCTCTTGGATATATAAATACATCTATGTTCTCACAAGATGGATGGAGAAAGTAGATCTATGTATATTATCAACGGATCCCTTTTTTTTAATCTATATTTGATGGTACAAATCGTGTTGGCCGGTATTTTAAAACCCTTTCTTTATTAATTTTTAACTATTAGGAATTTCCTTTTTTATAGCTTTCATCTTCTTTAAAATTTTGATAATTTCAAATTAGTCATCCTTTATCTTGACTAAATGGGATGGTTGAGATTTTTTTTTGAAATGATTTATGATGTTCCCTTCTATATGATTCAGATGTCCATCTTTTACATGTTTATATAGATATGATCCATCTAAATTCCAATCAATGATAAAATTGATAGATTTTTTCCATGTAGAGAATATTCAAAATTATTTTATTTCCTAGGATGATAGTAGACTGAGAATGCACTGTAATTTTAATGACACTGAAATTTCAAGGAAATTTTTTTCTTCATTTTCTTTGGAACTTTACAAGAACGTAGTTTCTCACAGCGCCTGATTCCGAGGTCCGGTGTGCCCGAAAACAATTTCCAAAGTTTATCTCGGGTACGTTCAGTGAACGAACGAGTGGGATTTTCTATCTTTTGAACCGGTGCTCGGAATTGAAATATGAGGGCACCGATTAAACCGAAGCGCCGATAATTGCTTAAGAAGACCCTTTCTAGAGTTATGTTTTCTCGGGATGAGTTGTTTATAAAAAGTAAGGGACAAAATATAATTGTTTACAATTATATTTTCATTTCTTATTTAGTGGATTAAGTGTTGTATCACAACACATTATCCCACTTTTAAGTGGTTATAACTTATGTAAGTGAGTTAGGGGTAGGACCCATTGGTTACTAACTAACCTTGAGAGGATAAATGTGAGGTGGGGCCCACACAAGCCCCACTACTTCACATTCCTTAAACCTACTCTAACTCCCCCATTAATTTCCCATTCTTTTAATATGATAACTCTTTTTTAACTTCTGTAACTCTCCTCCCTTAAAGCTAGCATACTCACATAATTAATGAGGTGATTCTTGGTTTAATTTGAAGAGGGTGGCTTATCTTTAAAAGGGAGAAGGATAATGGAATATTTGTTTTGCAAATAATGTGGTGGGGGAACCTCTGAAGAAATAAGAGAAGCTTCATTATCTAACCCTCCGATGAAGAACGAGAACACGTCATCTATACTACTCTTCATGATAAGAGGAAAACGTCCCATCTTCGGGTACACTCCGGCGATAATGGGGCTTCCATGACCTTCGACGAATAATACTCCCTGGATCTCCATCAAGGGAGGAGTCACCGCCATGGGGAATTCGCAAACGATGACGTGACCTTCCATGGTAAATGAACACATCTCGAGGTAGGGGATTATTGTTGTTGTTATTCATGAATTCTTCTGTCGTCGTTCCTCGTTTCATTTGGACCGCTTTCTATCAATTAACGGGAGGGGGCAGAACCGCACAAACCCGACCGACCATCCTCCCTTGGGTGTTGTGTTGTTGCGGTTCAAAGGAAAGAGGCACGGTGCAACGACACCACGCGGGATTATACGGAAAGGGTGCGAGGCATCGTTGCGCCACGCTGTTGAAGTCGAACAAAGGCGTGGTGCTGTCACGCCGCGCCAGAGAAGCACGAAAACACCGCGGCTGGAGCGGGGCCACAATGGAGGAGCGTGGTGCCGTCGTGCGGTGCTGGTCGGACCAAGGCCGCGGCTGAGGCCACAGCGGAGTAGGGAGCATCGGCCAATTTCCGGCAACCGGCATCGGAGCAGGGGGACTGGCCCACGCCGGTCCCGTGGTGCTGCAGCCGGCCGGCTGGACTGGGCCGGCCGGTCAGTGGGAGAACCGGTGGTTCGAAATCCCCGGCTGGTGGTAGGAGCGGCCCCCACTTGGGGGGCTGCGTTAATTAAGATAGGAGGGCAGTGCCCCCCCCCCCGACAGCCAGATCGGTTACACTGAGCTCGCAAGCGAACTGCCAGCGCCCCTGCATGCTGGGAAAGATGGGCCGGGTCGCACCCAAGCGGGCCTGACCCGGACCCGGTTCGGGCTGACCCAGGGGGTCTCAGGCTGGGTCGTTCCGGGCCCGAAACCCCCATTTCCGTACCTCTTACGGTCTTTTTCCCATATACGGGGCTACAAACCTCTAATCGATACACCGTAAGTTTAGATGTGATCCTTGGATTGAGGCGGTCATTTAGGTATATTACATTCAAGGTTTTGGAGAACTTTGAGTACGGTCGGGTTGGTTCGGATATGAAACCAACCTGGCCCTCGGAGCGGGAACACTTATATCTTGTGCTCCGGACGTCCGATTGACGTGAAATTGACTTTTTTGTATTCCTCATGATGAGACAGAACATTTGGCATACTTCTCCTGAGTTTTGGTTGCAGATTGATAGTGGCCGGGTTTGATTGTAACTGAAATCCAACCGGGCCCCTAGAACGAAAATGCTGATATCTTTTAGACCAGATGTCCGTTTGATGAACCGTTAGCGGCGTTGGTGATCACGTTGAGAAACTATTCCTATGAGAATACCCTACGAGAGTTCGGGGTAAAGTCGAGATACGACCGGGTTGGTTCGCACATGAAACCAACCGGGCCCCTTGGACGAAAAGGCTACTAACTCACAGACCGGGTGTCCGACTGACGCGCCGTCTGTTGCGTTGAAACCCCTATGATGAGGCAGTCTTTTGAGACACTTCTTCGTGGAACATTGTGATACATGGAGTATCAACCAGTAGATCATGGAGCAGACGCTCCTGGTGACGAGCTAGCAGAGTGCAGAGACCTAGTAGCTAGCTGAGACTTGACGACTGTTGATCTATCGTCTCGGTGAGTTTCAGATAGCCCAGTGGGGAGCGCTTGGTTGTAGCGGCAGACCCATAGTGGAGGAGTGCATGGTTGTAGCGGCAGACCCACAGTACTCAATAGAAGGAGTACCTCTAGAGGCCATGATGTGGAGCGTTTGGTTGTAGTGGCAGACCCACGGCGGAGGACCGCTTGGTTATAGCGGTAGACCCGTGGTACTCAACAGAAGGAGTACCTATGGAGCCTATGAGGGGGATCACTTGGTTGTTGTGACAGACCCATGGTGTGAAGTTCTTGGTTGTAGCAGCAGTCCCACAGTACTCGATAGGTGGAGTACTACGACTATCCAAGGTTAGTGGGGCATGCTTGGTTGTAGCGGTAGGCCCACTGTACTCGACAGAGGAGGAGTTCTCCAGCAGCTGAGGTTTCGACATCATGAATAAAATCCTGGGTGAGCTGAGTCAATGATCTTTGTGTTTACCTCATGATTGAGATAGGTCACTTGATAACTTAGGTATATGTATGGGCATAAACCTGGGTAGTGGTTATCCGTTGATTTCATAATCTTTGTGTTTCCTCATGATTGATATGGGTTACTTGATAACTTAGGTATATGTTTGGGGATATACCTAATTAGAGGTTATCTGTTGAGATATTCTTTGTGGTTATCCTTGTTGGTTTTAGTGAGACCTAGAGGGTCTCGGGGTCCCTACTGAGTATCGTTATACTCACCCCTCAATGGGCTATGCCCGCACCTCGTTGTGTTGGTTGCAGACGACAAGCAGTGATGATGGAGGCCGAGTATTCGAAGACTGGACGGTACCCAGAGGTTTCCCTCATGAAGAGACAATATCCGGTGGTGGACTTCACGATGAGGTGACACTCGGAGGAGGTTGACGGGCGAGAGAGCTGTTGATGCTATCTTTACCTACCCTTCCGGTAGGATCCGTGGTGGACGATCGAGGAGCTGTGTTATCCATACCTACCCTTCAGGTCGGATCCTTGGTGGATGATCCAGGAGCTTCTTGTCAACTTCCAGCTGTTTTATCTTTTTTTTCGTGTATTTTACAGTTGGGCTTGTATTTCCGGCCCCTTTACTTTCAGCATAGCTTGTTTCAGTTTTACTTAGTGTTTTACTTCTGCTTGTAATCTATGGTGTTTTGTTTACTTTTATAAGGGAAATGTCTTCCCAGTTATCATGATTTACGCCTTGGGTGCTAGTCACCAGCCCCTGGCCTATTGAAGGTGGGATTGGGGTAGTCATGGAACGGGCCCCGAGAATGGGTCGTGACAAATTGGTATCAGAGGAGTTTGTCTCTACCGCAGAACAAATGACTCTGATCTTTTTTCTATGTGAAGAAATAGTGTTAAGGGTACCGAGTGTGGTCTTCAGTTTAGGGAGTCTAGTGTTGGTGCGGTGGCCGGCGTATCCATACACCAAGACCATGACTTCTGATTTCTGAATTTGTGCACAAAAACACTAATTGTGAGTGTGTTTACAATGTTTTGATGTCAGCTTAAACCAGGTCATCTCACCATGTATAAATCATTGACCGTGTTGCATCTGTTCAGGATGTCTCCACGCAGACAGTCAGTTGGAGTTTCCGAGAGAATACTCAATGACGGCCCACCGAGTGGCGAGGCTCCGGTGCGGGGCCCTTTTTACTATGTTGGCACCCTCGGGTGGTGTACCAGCAGAACCACCACCTATTGGGTAGAAGATGCCACCAACCTTACTAGCGAACTGTGCACACTAGAAGAGCATGTTGCACGAGTTCCAGTAGCAGCTGCCTCCGAGGTTACGAGGCGATTCCCAGACAACAGTGGACTGGTTGGAGGCGATTACTAGAGTTTTCCGCCTAGCTGAGACATTAGTAGAGTGGATGGTGGACTTGGATTCAAGTGTTTTCCAGTGAGTGACCATGGGGATGGTCCGCATAGTGATGACTCTTCAGTACATGGACGGATGCCTGAGGTAATTCCTTCGGGTAGTGCATCAGCTATACATCACTACCTGTTGGTCTGCAGTTACAACCGGCAGTACCGGTAGGTGAAACATGTAGGCTTACTTCCTTACAAATTTTCCAACATCAGATACCCTCAAGTTCTGAGGTGAGCCCGACTCACAGGAGGCTGAGGACTGGCTTGAGGAAGTGGCTGAGAGTTTTCTAGAGCTTTTACAGCTTCGGCAGGACGACAGGTCGGTAGCTAATAATTAATCGGGGCGTACCAATCATTATTGGTACTTGATGAATACAATATGATTAGTTATATAGGTCTAGGACCTCAAAGCAAGGTGTTTTTAAGGGATATACGAGTAAGAAATTTTTCCTCTATGCATTCCTACTCACATTAGGGTGCAAGAGAGAACCTTATGGTTGAATGTTCCCTGGCTAAACGAATACAGCTAGAGAATGTTCGAAGTTGGAACGCAGCGAACTGGTGCCAGTCTCAGAGACATGGGTGTGCTATTGTTTAAAAAAGAGGAAATGTTAAGGATAGATGAATCTGCAGAGCAGCAGACGTGGAAGCAGAGCTGGGAGAGCATCATGGGGTGGTGTACTTTTTTACATGTTACAATCACATGCCTTTGTAGTCCCCTCCATGCTCAGGGAGCTGGAGGGAAGGGGAAGAGAGTAGCTGCATGCAGTCAAGGAGTGCGACCCAATGGCTCGAAGAATGATTCATGGGACAGTCTGTGTCCAATTACTAGATGTCGTAACTGTAGACTTTGATACGAATCATTCATTCCTTCCATGAATCTTGTCCCAGACCTTGAGTTTCCTGTTATGCTGTTGACTTGACCCTCACGTCTGGAGAAACCTTGGGAGGAGACTCGATAATCACACTTACGCCGACAATGTGGTCTAACCCACGAGGCGAGAGTTTTGGTTGGAATCTCTTGGTGGCAGCATCGAGGCCTTATGACGTTGGTATCAATATGGATTGGATTAACAGTTCATGCTCAGATTGACGATATAAGGGAAACGTCGGGATGCGTTTTCCTTGGTCGGAGAAAAGGAAACCCCATGCAGTACCGGATTAACTCTTGCATAGAAGGGTGTGGCTGATCAATTATGAGTCAGTCAACCTTACCCTTGTGGCAGCAAGAGTTTTGATTTTTAGTTCTAAATAGGAATTGGAAACCTCTAGTGTTCGAGGATGACGATCAATTCCTTATACGGGTCTCACCTCGATGAGGTTAACGGAGATGAGGCAAAGCCGGAAAGTAATCTCCGAGGATCTGCGGACCATTTTTTTCAGGCCCTCAGCAGGGTAGGTGAGGTGGCTTACTGTTTGACCCATCCACCTCAGTTTCACCAGGTGTATGACGAATTCCACGTATCTCAACTGAGGAGATACATGCTTGACCCAGCACATATCATCGACCATGGGGAGATGGACTTTGGCGATGGGGTGACTTTTGCAAAGTATAAGTAGAGGTTGAGGATCAACAGGAGAGGTCCTACGAGGATGGTCGATTCCCCTTGTGTGCTTTAATTGACAGCATAAGAACCTCCATGTGAGAACATGGGAGTGGAAGTCTCAAATGCGTGCTCAGTACCCCTTTTCTATCCTTAGTTTGTGTTAAAGCTTTACGGGGACGTAAATCCCTAAGGTGGGAGTAATGTAAAGACCCATAAATTTCAAGGAAATATTTTTCATAATTTTATTTGGAATTTTACAAGAACACAGTTTCTGACGGCGCCTGATTCTGAGTTCTGATGTGCCCAGAATCAATTTTTGATGTTTAGCTCGGGTACGTTTAGTGAACGAATGAGCGGGTTTTTCTATCTTTTGAACCAGTGCTGGAAATTGAAATCTGATGGCACCGATTAAACCGCAACACCGATAATTTATTAAGAATACCCTTTCTAGAGTTGCGTTTTCTCGGGAGGAGTTGTTTAAAAAAAGTAAGGGACAAAAATATAATCGTTTACAATTATATTTTCATTTCTTGTTGAGTGGATTAAGTGTTGTGTCACAACACATTATCCCTCTCTTATGTGGTTATAACCTATATAAGGGAGTTAAGGGTGGGACCCATTGGTTACTAACCATGAGAGGATAAAGGTGAGGTGGGGCCCACACGAGCCCCCCCCCCCTCACATTCCTTAAACCACCTCTAACTCCCCCATTAATTTCCCATTATTTTAATAAGATAACTCCTTTTTAACTTGTGTAACTCTCCTCCATTAAAGCTAGACTACTCACATAATTAATTAGTAGATTCGTGGTTTAATTTGAAAAAGGTGGCTTGTCATTAAATGGGAGAAGGCTAATGAAATATTTGTTTGGCAAATAATGTGGTGGGGGAACCTCTGAAGAAATAAGAGAAGCTTCATTCTCCAACCCTCCAACGAAGTACAAGAATGATTCATCTACACTTCTCTTCGTGATAAGAGGGAAAAGTCACATCTTCGGGTACACTCCGGTGATGATGGGGCTTCCATGACCTTCGACGAATAACACTCCCTTGATCTCCATCAACAGAGGAGTCACCACCCTGGGGAATTCGCAAACGATGATGTCACCTTCCGACGTCAATGAACACGTCTCGAGGTAGGGTATTATTGTTGTTGTTATTCGTGAATTCTTCCGTTGTCGTTCCTCATTTCATTTGGACCGTTTGCTATCGATTAACGGGAGGGGTATGGACCGCAAAAACACGGCCGAACCTCCTCCCTTGTGTGTTGTGTTGTTGTGGTTCAATGGAATGCGGCGCGGTGCAACAGTACCACACGAGATCATACGCAAACGGTGCGAGGCGCCCTCGCGCCGCGCCGTTGAAGTCGAACAAAGGTATGACGCCATCGCGCCGCTCCAGAGAATCACGGAAACACCGCGGCCGGAGCGGGGCCATGGCGGAGGGGTGCAAAACCGTCACGCCATGCCGGTCGGACCATGGTCGCGGCTGAGGCCGCGACGGAGCCGGGACTGGTGGCCAATTTCCGGCTGCTGGCGTCGCAGTAGGGGGACCGGCCCGCACTGGTCCCGTGGTGCAGTAGCCGGACGGCTGGAGCGGGCCGACCAGTCATGGGGAGAAACGGGGGTTTGAAACCCCAGGCTGGAGGCAGGAGCGGACCCCACGTGGGGGCTGCGTTAATTGAGACCGGGGGGCAGCGCCCCCCCAACCCCCTTGACTGCCAGCTCGGTGTAACCGAGTTGGCCAGCGAACCGCAACCGCGCCAGCACGCCGGGCCGGGCTGCCCAGGCCGGGTTGTGCCCAAGCGGGCCGGACCCGGACCCTGTTCGGGTCGACTCGGTTCGGGCCGACCCAGGGGGTCTCGGGCCGGGTCGTCTGGGCCCGAAACCCCCATTTCCGGACCTCTTACGATCTTTTACACATATCGTGGGCTACGAACCTTCGATCAACGCACCTTCAGCTGCGATGCGATCCTTGGATCGAGACGGTCATTTCGGTATATTACATTCAATGTTTCAAAGAACATTGAGTACGTCCGGGTTGGTTCGGATACGAAACCAACTAGGCTCTCAGAGCGGAAACGCTTATATGTTGAGCTCCAGACGTCCGATTGACGTGCCATCAACTTTTTTGGATTCCTCGTGATGAGACGGATCTTTTGGAATATTTTTCCTGAGTTTTGGTTGCAGTAGGATAGTGTCCGGGTTGGATTGTACCTGAAATCCAACCGACCCCCTGGAACAGAAAAGTTGATAACATTCAGACCGAACGTCCGTTTGACGAACCGTCAGCGGCGTTGGTGATCACGTTGAGAAACGGTCCCTATGAGGATACACTATAAGATTTTGGGGTACAGATGAGATACGGCCGGGTTGGTTCACACACAAAACCAAACAGGCCCCTAGGACGAAAAGGCTAGTAACTCACAGACCGGGTGTCCGACTGACGCACCGTCTGTTGCGTTGAGACCCCTATGACTAGGCGGTCCTTTGAGATACTTCTTCATGGAACTTTGTGGTACATGGAGTATCGACCAGTAGCTCATGGATCGGACCCTCCTATTGACGAGCTTGCAGAGTACAGAGACCTAGTAGCTGGCTGAGACTTGACGACTGCTGATCTATCGTCTCAGTGTGTTTCAGATAGCCCAGTGGGGAGCGCTTGGTTGTAGCGGCAGACCCACGGTAGTGGAGTGCTTGGTTGTAGCGACAGACCCGCGGTACTCAACAGAATGAGTACTTTGGAGGCTATGATGGGGAGCGCTTGGTTGTAGTAGGAGACCCACGGCGGAGGAGCACTTGGTTGTTGCGGTAGACCCGCGGTACTCAACAGAAGGAGTACCTATAGAGCCTATGAGGGGGGGTGCTTGGTTGTAGCGGCAGACCAATGGTGGGACATGCTTGGTTGTAGCAGCAGGCCCACAGTACTCAACAGGTGGAGTACTACAGTAGTCTAAGGTTAGTGGGGCATGCTTGGTTGTAGCGGCAGGCCCACTGTACTCGACAGAGGAGGAGTTCTCCAGCAGCGGAGGTTTCGACATCATGAATAAAATCCTGGTTGAGCTGAGTCTATAACCTTTGGGTTTAACTCATGATTGAGATGGGTCACTTCATAAATTAGGTATATGTATGGGCATATACCTGGGTAGTTGTTATCCGTTGATTTCATAATCTTTGTGTTTCATCATGATTGAGATGTGTTACTTGATAAATTAGGTATCTGTATGGGCATATACCTAAGTAGAGGTTATCTGTTGAGATATTCGTTGTGGTTATGCTTGTTGGTTTTAGTGAGACCATGAGGGTCTCGGGGTCCCTAATGAGTGTCGTTATACTCACCCATGCACGGGCTATGCCCACACCTCTTTGTGTTGGTTTTAGATGACAAGCAGTGCTGACGGAGGCCGAGTGTTCGAAGACTGGATGGTACCCGGAGGTGGACCTCATGACGAGATAGAATCTGGTGGTGGACTTCATGATGAGGCGACACTCGGAGGAGGTTGATGGGTGAGATCACTGTAGAGGCTATCTTTACCTACCCTTCAGGTAGGATCCATTATGGACGATCCATGAGCTGCGCTATCTGTACCTACCCTTCAGGTAGGATCCTTGGTGGACGATCCAGGAGCTTCTTATCACCTTCTGGCTATTTTATCTTTTTTTCCTTGTACTTTACAGGTGGGCTTGTATTTCCATCCCCTTTACTTTCATAATAGCTTGATTCAGTTTTATTTAGTGTTTTACTTTCGCTTGTACTTTGTGGTGTTTTGTTTACTTTTATAAAGGTAATGCCTTCCCAGTTATCGAGATTTATGCCTTTGGTGCTAGTCGTCAGCCCCTGGCCTATGGAAGGTGGGCTTGGGGTAGTCACAGCACGGACCCTGAGGACGGGTCGTGACAGTAATTAATCATCAATAATGATCATTTTTATTTAGGTAAATATTTACTTGAACAAATTATGATTTGTACGTATTTAAAATTTCTACAAAAAATATATTACCACTATATTTTTAACATTAATATCATTTAATATAACTCCAAATAAATATTTGGGTAGTTTTTTCTTGAACATTCAATTTACTTGTGGAATATTCCATCACATTATCATTATTCATAAACACATAGCCAACTCATTTATTCAAATCATCAATGTATACCATGAATGATCCCTTTATGTGGGTAGTGTAATTATAGGTGTAGTGATAAGAGTATTTTTCAACTACTATAATATATCTTCAAATTAATCATTACAAAAAAATATGACTCCCTTCTCAATTAGTTTTCTTTATGGGGTAGGTTAACTGTGGCAAATTTCCCATAAATCTTGGATAGTTCTATTTAATCCATTGAAAGTATATATTTGTTTAATATGAGCTGGACCCTTTCATCCATTAAGTATTAAATAATTAAAGGGTCCATTGATATCCCATTATTTATGAGAATATGCAAAGGAATGAGATATCCTTCAACATGTTCTCATAATTTTGGCACATTTAATTAATATTCTCCACTCTTAAGGTATTCATCATAGATCTTAGATGCTCCCTATGATCATCCTCTATTTTAGAGGATATTAGAATATCATCTTTAAATACTTCCAAAACCTTATAAATGGAGTATCTAAATTATATATCCAAAAATTCATTGATGATTTTTTGAGTATTACTGATTTAATATGTAATTTTTATGTAGTCAAATTTCTTGTACCGTGAATGGAATGATGTCTTGGGGATATCCTCCTTCTTCACCAATACATGATAACACTCCATACAATGATAATACGTTGAAAAGTATTTGCCTCCATGTCACTAATCAAACACATCATAAATTTGAGTTAGAGGATAATTTTTCTTTATCATAATCTTTTTAATATCACGATTTTCAATTCAAATGCACATTGACACATCTATCTTCTTGATGATGAGGACTACTACACCCCATAGTAAAGCACTTAAATATACGAACCCTTTATCCAGGATATCGTATAGATATTTATTAAGTTTCTAAATATCCACAAAATCCATTATATAAGATGTTTTGGAAAATTTCTACACAACATGTATAATCTCAATTGAAAATTCAACCTCTCGCCAAAACGTACGACCAATAAATTCATTGGGAAACACATCAGTGCATTCCCTCACAAATGGAAATCTATTAAAGGTTTTTATTTTACTTATACTCAATTATTGTCACTTAATAACCATAATCATAGGGATATAACATTTGTTTTTTAGATATTGTTGCTAAATGATATCAATCCTCATCTATGAACATTAACTAAATTGGGGACAATTCACAATATTGAGAGTGATTTACTTATTTCGTAAGTTTATGTTGGATCAGTAAAATAAAATACAATCCATACCTATAATTTCATCACTTTCCATTAATGTGATTATAATAATATTCTCTTGGATATTCAAAACACAAATTTTGACTCGGTAATATTTATATACATGGGATGAAATAATTTCCACATTTTTTATTTTCACATATTTCTCTACTACCATAATCTTTTGTAGTGTTTTAATAGTTCTTATAATTTTTCATGACCTTAAGAAATTCATTGATCTATAATCAGGTTATAAATTATCTATTATTGAATGAATAACTAGAGATCCTATCACTAAATCTTTTTTAGAATACAACATAATTGTTGTAATGGAAAAATCTCACCCTTGCTGTATCAGTGTTTATTTTCATTGATTATCTCAAACCAACATTAGATTAGTGAATTGCTTTCCAAATGACATAATTTCTATTAGTTGAGAAATTATAAAAATTTTTGATGGTTTACTAGATCATTACTCTCTTTAATTACATTTGTGGGTTTATCCACATCATTAATCTCTTTCTAGGTAGCCTTTGTTCACATTCCTAAAAAAAATTCTCCCCCATCCAATAAATTCACGAGGTTTCTCATTCTGGAATTTTGACAAGTGGGTTGTTCCAATTTTATTCCTCTATTATATTTTTCTATCACATCATCATAATTAAACCTCTCTTTCTACTTCATATCCCATTGATACCCTTGAGATTTTATAATCGCTATTACTATGTTTAGGAATCATAAAAAATCCTCATTTTTATCAATGTCATTGATCACCATGAAATTTTGTATATTAGGTTTTATCACACCAAATATTTCTTCATCATTGAATTAAAGTATAATATAAAATATGGAGTTGTATCATGAAAGTCATTGAAGTTTTCAACATATCACTAGATTGATTCATCGTACTTTTTGTGGTAAAATATCCATTTTCATTTAATGTCAGAGTTTGAGATGAAAATATTTTTCAATTTTTTTTCTGAATTCTATCCACTGCATTTCTTTGAAATCTTTCTTTGGATTTTTACTCTTGATCAGTGTACAACAGTGATCATTATCTATCTCCATATGATAAATAGTCAATATAATTTTTTGTTACTCAGAAAATAATTTGATGGATATGATATTATCATTGGATTTTAACCATTATTCCATGATTAATGGATTGGATGATCAATTTAAATTTGTTGGAATATGTCACATGATGGATTCAATAGCATCTTTTTAATTCTTGGGGGGGGGGGTTTGGGTATTTCAAAGGAATCAGGATTCTATTCAAAATGTAATACTATGGAGAGAGTAAGATCACAAAGTTAACAATTCCTTCTCAAATTGGCTAAATACTCTCATTGGTACAATTGTCATGTTACACTTTACATTGGTTGTTTACTCAATTCTACTTTTTTTCCGTACATTGGCTAGAATAAAAGAAAAACAATAGATTCATATTTTTAAACAATTAAATGCCGAAATGGGAATCCAATGGCTTTAAAGGGGTAACTTATAAATGAAATATATATCCATGCTTTTGAATTTCTACATATAAATATATGTTATCAATAATCTATTTTATAACAAATACACTTATAGGTATTTTCATTATCTTTATATTGGTTCATAATGACCTTGTGAGTTTTCAAAATAATAACCTCAAGAGTGGTAATCACAATGTTCATCAATGCCCATTTTCATGCACTAATTCTCTATATATTTAAGCTCTATGTTGTGTTTTTGGGTTTTTCAACTATGTGCATCTGTCCCAGATCCACATCCACATCTAGTATACGAACATGGGATGCATTTTTATTGAAACCACTTACTTTATACATTAAAATTTTTTTAGTGATGTATTATTATGTTTATTATATTACATAATGGGTGTAATATAGTTTTCATTTCCTAATGCAAAAAATAACTAAACGTTCCTTTAATACCAATTCAGAATTTATTGTCTTTATTTCAAATTAATTCATGAATTATAAAAAAGGGTTACACAAAATACATCACAGAAGATTTATAATTATAGTTTCATTGTGTAATTAGGTACATTACAAAAATACATAAAGTTGGGGTCACATATCTATAATGGAAAACATAATAACAGGCCTATAATATTCAGATGTAATTAAACTAGTATTTGATAAATATGATATATTCTTAAGAAAATGGCAAAGCTATAAAGCCTATTTAGAGAATAAACATGGAATAAATTGGAGACATAATTATGGGTCAAAAAATACATATTTATATGGGACATAAAATTGGTGGAAATGATGAACATGAAAAAATATTCACGATTTAGCATGATATCATAATGGAAACATGGGAAAGTGAAAAAAACTGACAATGTAAACATAGGAAAGGAAATCTTCCAAGACATCATATAATGGAGTAAAAATTCCAATCATGGATTTGGATTTATACTTAACCCCTTGAATGAAATCCCATGTGACTAAAAATTTTCCCAATGCATTGGAGCACAATATAATTTCGGGTGTACTGGTTCAATCATATCACGTACATGAGTAATTTTTTAGCATAGAAAATTCAACGTGGGATCATATTTGATGTTATTAAATTACATAATCATTTAGTGTTGAATAAGTACATGTAATGCAACACTTTAAGGATTATATGTATGTATATGTGAATACCCATGAGTGGAAATAGCTATCTTATTTGAAATAAAAAGGGTTGGCATTGAAAAATCACAGTGAAATTTTTGCATCATAATGACCAAACATAAAAAATCATATTATGTTTTAATGATTCTCAATGTGGTATCTCATAAATTGGACATCAAATGTATAGTAACATGCACATGGATAAATATATAAAAACATTATTGATTGAAAATAAATGAGATAAAATGAAAATGATGCTTCAATAATGAGATAATAGAGAAGTCCATTACCTTGAGAGGGTGATTCAAAGAGCATGGGAAGATATTATTCAGATCAATGGGGCACTTAGGGAGGATTATAGAGAGGGGACGTCAGATGACGGATATGATATAAAATTTTCGAGTGAAGAAAAATAGGGTATTGGGTGGGTTTATATAAAATGGATAGGGGAGTTATTTATTATTTCCTACACAAATGTTTTGGACTCAATGTAGTAATATAATCATGATCACAAATCATTACATGGTTTTTTCACATGCATTATACCAAATAATAGTGTTTTTTTAATATTTTATTATTAAAATTACTTTAATAATTAAAATATTTCCCCTGGTGATGACAATGTTAGTCTTGTTCTTAAAGAAATGATTTTAAAACATTAATATATTTTATTGGTTTTAGAGGATTAAAAAATTCTTAATGATATTAATCAAATAATCTCAATATAACATTATTTTTATGAAAAAACATGTATTTCATAATTTATTTAATTTATAGAATTTACTATATCATTATTTTGTCATTTTTATGGCCTAATTCATATCGTATAATTATATCATATTAAAATTTTACCTAAATATTCCATTATATTAGAAAATTATTAAAAAATAACATTTGGAAAATTTCAATTCTCTAATCTGAAAAATAAAATTTATTTTGTCCAAATAAATATGTAATTTTTTTATTTTTCCTTTTTAATTGTAAATCAATATTTATTATGAAATGAGAGCTTTTTCTTAATAATAGATTTCAGAATCTGGTAATCGTTATTACGGACTTCATAAAAATATATTATTGACTTTGATAAATATTAATTATTTAATAACAAAATTTTATTAAAATATATTTTATTTATAAAAAACATTAATTAATCAATAGTAGTGTATTAATTAAAATTACATATTACCCAAATATATAATTTTGGTTTTATCTAATGAAAATAAAAATAATTTAGATATAAATCATGATAATATGTGAATATAACCATTTTTATATTGAAATACATTATAGATATGAATATTATTAGGTAATTGAATCATATCACATTAATATTGTATCAAAAATCCTAATGGTAAGGTGCGTGATTGTGAGATGTTCATGGGGTTGTTCAAAGAACCTAGTGTGGTTCATGATCTTGATAAGATTGATCATCTCCCATAAAAGATTTCACATTTTAATTAGTTGTTATATCTCATCTTGTTTTGGACAAGGGAAAATCTTAGTCATGGAATCTACCTCATAGTCTCTCTAAAGGGGCTTAATAGGGTAATATGTTACTGGTCAAGGCGATCACATAATTTTTCTATATAAATTGTTTTTATGAACACTGTATTTATAATAATGTTATAATCATTTTTCAATTGATAGAATATAAGTGATTATGATTCCTGAGAGTATTATAAATATGATTTGATATAATAAATCCAAATAAGGGCAAGTGTTTTATATAACCATAAAACATAACAATACATTTAATTAAATCACATTGGAAAGTATATTAATTAATCGTAAGGTCATTACAGTTATGTTCGAATAGATCATGTTCTTTTATTTCCTTATTATTCAGGTCTTATGAACTACCATTCCTTGTTCCATTAATCATGAATATGATCATTGATATACAAGTTATATGTTTCATATGTTATGATAATATCATTAGGCTCACACTACATTTAATTATTTCCCTTATTTATAGATATTTAGCATCTTAGATCACCCTTCCTTGTGTTCCATTCCCCTAGGGTATGATGAAACGTTATAAGTAGGGTATTTACCTAATGTGCACTTAAAGGGATGATATATATGGGATAATTTTATGATCTTTCGTAAAATTAAAATAAGGTGTACTAAGCCTCCAAATAAAATAAACTATTACAATCCATTGGAATGAGTTTATGAATGGTAATGAATATTTATCGAAAAGATATTAAATCCATTTATGAAAAAATGGTATGGATATATTTGTTATAATAGAAATGGTTTAGTAAAAAATTGGAACACGGGATGTGAATAATTTATTGATATCCCTATGTATATTTCAAAGGATATTTCTACTGATGCCTTTAAGGATAACTCTAACTATAATTCAATGGATAAGAAGATTATCATGTATTTTTGTTCAGATAGATTATGTGGTTACCATATAATTAAATAATTTTCTAGACAAAAATTTCAATGTGGATCTGGAACCGAGGTACCAAGGGGTAATAATTTTAAAAAGGGATCATTGGGCTAGACTCAAAAATTACATGGTGTACGAAAATATGGTTTATTTTGGAAGTTGTTTGACACTATAAGGGTGCATAATTTAGAAATTCACAAACATTTTATATTCCATCATGATTTATTAAAATATATAATGACCACTAATGACCTAGATTATACCTATAGTGTAATATATTGAAAATAATGTGTCATGATCTAGACACCATACAAATGGTTTTTCCTAATTATTTGTTTCCCCATATGATTAGTGATGTTAGAACTAAAAAAATATTTTAATTAATGAATGGAATGGAATGTGATTTTGTAAATGGTGATTTTTTTGACAAATACAGTGTTTTTTCACCAAAAATTCCAATACTATAGGATAATTAATGATAAATATAATTTCTATTATCACACAACATTATCCATAAATGAATCAGGGTAGACCTAAAAATGTGAAAAGGATAGAACAAAATTATGTTGATCCATCGTGAGGAAACTCCTGCTATCATTCAGTGGGTCTTCTAGGTTACTAGATTGTAATATTTAAATCATCATTCCTAACAATATATTTTTTTACTCTATAGATCAGAGCATGAGAAAGTCATTTGTATGTCTTCCATTTTTAAGGAAAATCAAATATTCCATGTACTCTTATACCAAATATGAGTCAATAAGATGAAATTGACTCCATGGATTGGGATAAGTTCAAGAATTTTTTTTAAAATAAGTGAATCAGTGTAATATTTTATACAAGATAGATAATGAGTTCCTTGAGCTAAATAAAAAGGATTATGAATGTGATTCAACATATGAGTAAAATTTTACATGACATGGGTGGTTCAATTTTGGTATTATCATCCAACATAATATTAAGTTAGATCAGTTCTTTAGTGTCTTAAAACCAAGCCACTAAAGGGAGTTATATATAACAGTCTTCAGGGGCTATGATGAGATTGTTCTAAGTGTTATCAAGGTGGAATTAGAGGTCGAAGTTATGTATCAATAACATGTATATGATAAGAATAATAAAATTTAATTCTAAGGAAAATATAAGAACCATGGAGAGAATAAGAGGATCATTAATTTTTTCTCAATGTTTATGAAGAACTAAGGTGGAACATATCTTATGGGGATTACCAAATATTTTATGTCTCGAAAGGAAGGTCATCAGGCGGCTGAATGGAGAAGTGATACAAATATATTTTCTAATGATAAAAATTAATCATAAATCCCTGAAACATTGACCTCCAATTCATCAGAGATTTAATTGAAATGATTATTGGAATTTTTATGAAATGCTCCCAAATATTGGGGTTAATTATGGTGAGAAACAACATAAACCATATAACATAGGAGACAAAGGTAATGATTATGTAATATGAATGGTCTGTGTTAATCATGATAATTAGGGAACACTACACCTCCCCACTTGGTTGGGAATTTTATTTTGGATTTTTGTGATTGAGGCTGATAAATGTATTATTTTTATTCCTTAAGTAATATATCATGTGATCGTTTTCCTCTATAGGAATTATGGAATTGTCGAATTGCATTTGGTTTTATTTTTGTGGATGGTTGAAACCCAGGTTCTATTTGAAATATTTGTGTATATGATAAATGATTATTTAAATATTAAATGTAAAATAGTATTTTGGATGTGTTTGTGAATCTATGTAAGATTGTCTTTAGATTATGGATTCCATCATGGATATCTGATTTTATTGTTGATCATATGTCCGAAGTCATTGAAACACCTTTTATAGTTTTTTTAATGGTATTTATTCAATACAAGGTATATTTTAATCTAATTTAATGAAATGAACCCCTTTGGTAACATATATAGTGACAATATAATTTGCACAAGAATGCCTTTACACTATATGGAAATATGATTAAAGGCACTAGAAACTAGTAGGGTTTATCTTATCAATACTGCTGAGATTGTTATGTTTTATATTAATTCAACTTAAGAAGTAAACACACAAAATTTCATTCCGATATTATTTATATTTGGATCATATTTCAATGATATAAATTATATAAGTGAAACAGTTCCACTTCGTACCACATTCTATTGTGTTTGATTATGATCTGCGGTCTAAGTCAATGTTTTGCGGAAGTCTTCAGCCAGCTTCTAATATGGAGATGAGTTTCATCACTAAATATATTCCATAGAAAGATGGTTAGTCTGGAAAGAAATTCAGACCATAGAGGATATGCTATGATCTTATTCAATGGATTTCAAAGTCTTTTTGGATCATGACCTTTTTTGAGATGAGTTTTTTTAAAACATTATATTTCACTCGAGCATTCAAATGATCCTTATGATTCCATTAATGAAAATAACTTTCGAGCCCCAATATACTAGAATGAAATTACACAGTGAAAGCTATTTAGAACTATGAGAGTTAATGAAATTAAAAAGAATGTTACAAACAATCAAAACATGACTAGGAAATTATGAAATAAAATTATACTAATAATCATCTATGTGGTGTAAATTTTGACATTGGAGGGAAGGTATTTCTATGAATTTCTCCATGGAGGGATGAAGGGAAAACAAATCCCAAGGTAAATAAGTCCCATTGAATTTCATGACTTTATTGGAATTGTATCTTATCACGTGGTGATTCTACTAAAATACACTTCATTTTATGATATGTTTCATGAATATACCCTGATTATGAACCTGTCTAATTCATCACATGTACCGAACATAGTTTTCCGACCACTAGAGCTTTATATTTCATGTGAGGAACAACTGATATAGATTTTTGATTTAATAATTATGGTTCTATGAAACAAATTGCACTTTCATGGTTAATGTTTTTTGTCAAACCACTTGCCTAAGTAATCTACGTGGGAACATAAGAATTCAATTAGGAAGATATATCCTCAGTTATTATGAAAAAAGTGGGAAATTTATAGGGTTAAATTCAATTTGAGTGTTGAATAATGTAACAAACCTAGTGTTTTTGGAATATGATTTCAAATAAATATAAAATTTATGATATTTTCATTGCATATGACAATTATTATATCATTTGTTCCATAAAACACATAGTGTAAATTTTTATACAGGCAACAACGATTTTAAACAAAAGGTAACATACTATTAATATATTATTATTTAATATGATAGATATCACATTAAAAATCGAATGATTCTTATGAATATTATTAACTAAATTATGTAAATATGTGGTCTAAAATTATATAAAATCAATACATTTGTAACCAATTAATTATCAATGGAAATGAAAAATATTTATAATAAACATAAATTTTTGTCTGAAAAAAAAATTTTATGCAAGATATTTTTTTCCACTGAAATAAATCTCAAAAAATAAATTTTGTTGAATTGTTTTCATTAAAATTATATATATTATATTCTAGCATATGCTACTAATTCATATTGTGTATTTTATAGAAAAATGAATTCAATAATTACAATTTTTATGCTTAAATATTTAGTTTTCTAAAATGTTTATTTTTCAACATTTATCCCACTTACATTATTAATCATTATTGACTCAGTTACAAGTTTTTTTAAATTACTGATAAAATTTTAAATCAACATTTTAAATTTCTCTTATATTTATTTTCCTGAACTTTTATAAAATATTAATTTAATGAATAATACTGAAAAATTTATATTTTTAATTGAAAATTGTAATTTTTAAGATCCTCGAATTTTTGAGGTACAAGTTTTTTTAATTTTAATTAAACAACTTAAATGAAATCAATTAACTTCTTATAATGTGTATGAGGTGTCTCATGAGTCTCTTAGGGGTTCGATACATGAAGAGGATATTGTTTCCCTCTAGTGCATGTCACAGGACTGGAATACGATTATTAGTAAATGTGGATCCTAGTTGTGTTTTCCTTGAGGTGAGGTGTATAGTTTAGTAAACCATGTAATGGGGTAGGCCAGACCATCTGTATTTGGAAAAATCCACCATGTATGTTCACTGCATGGTTTTTCAAACAATGTGGGATCCCAAAGAAATCGGGTCACCTTGACCCCTTGTGGATAAAGCATGGTGTATGGTTGGCACCTAGTTTGGTAAACTATGTTCCAAAACAACGCACCCCATTAAAAATTATGAATTTTAATTTTTCCCCTTAAAATTTATGATACCTTATAGTGTTTATTCATTATTTCTCATACAGTAGCCATGGGTGATAAGGTTATTAACTTACACATCTAAAGGTTTGATCTTCATAATTTTTAGGTTATTTGGAGATCTTTTGGCGGTAGATTGAAGATCCAAGTGATTATAACACTCCTCATTAATCTATTTTCCATATTATAGGTTGTATTATCTTGTATTATCTTCTAAATCCCTAAAAAACTCTTTTTAAAGTGGGTTCATAGTTGCTGATTTAAAAGTTTTCTATTACCAAGTCAAGGTACAATGTTGATCACGTGGATGACTCAATAAGTGAGGTCAGTGTTCTATAAGTTTTATCCCATTTTCATGGTTTTCATTCATAAATATGTAGTTGTGTTCTTGGTTCTTCCTTGTTGGGTTTTGATTCTATAGTTATAAATGATTAATTGGTTGGTTAAATGATGAATTGAACCCCTCATGATCCTGATGGGATGTATTAAGGCTGAATAGACTCATATAGAGGCCACCCATGGGGTGTAAAATATTTGTGAACATGGGTTTGGATAGTATAATGTAAAACTGAAGGGTTAATGAGATTAAAATTGTGATAGTTATGTTAATCATGTCAATATGAGTTTATATAAGACAATCCAAAATATTTTTATTTCGTTTGCAAACTTAAATTGTGAAATAAAAATGATATAATTGTGTTTAATTGATAACATTTAATTAGGTGTGTTTGGTATAATTTTAATGTGTAAATGTGTGATGAATTGTAATTGGTAAATTTGTTCATGCGATAATGAATGAAGATGATTTAGGTTTTGATCGACCTATGAATCGAAAATGGTATGTGTGTTCGAGGTGTATGATTCTTGAATTGGTATATATAGTAAATTGTTAAAGAATAATGTGAACACATAATGGTGGTATATGGGGTATTAACATGAGGTTTTATTTTCATTTATAGGTTGGAATGAGGCATTAAACCCCACACCATGAATGCAGGGCTAAGGGAGTCAGACTAAGTATATATTCCCATAATAGTGGCATTGGATGAGACTACCTGGATTTAGCCTCAAATGTATGTCTGATGTAATTTATTATGAAATGGTCTCCCTAATGAGATATGGATCTTGAATTATCCCATTATTCATAGTAGTATAATGAATTAGGCCATCATTTTATAAATGAATTTCCTAACCCATTGAATAAATGATAAAAATGGTTTATGTGATCTTTGTTAACAAACTGAACCTGGTTTAAAACTTTTATTTTATTCTAAATATTTTTTTAATGCATGAAAATACTATAATTTTCGACTAGATAATTTGTAGTCACCATTGGTGGTAGCCTACTGAGTTTTACTCACACCTTTCATGGGACACCATTGGGTACCAGAAAATACTTCCTGGTTTAAGGTCAAGAAAGGGGAATCCAATGATAGATGGATGATTTGGTTGTTGAATTTTCACAGATAAGGGTTTTAGAATTGGCATTGGGAAATGTTTTTTGGGATTCTTTTTCTAGTATTTATTTTTGATTTTCCTTTAACTAGGAAATGTATGACATTGTGTAGCATATATATCATATGTTTGAAGGCATGTACCTAGTTTTAGAAATGGATGGATATGCATGTTTTTTATTTGTTTTTTACTTTATTTTGTATTTATTATTGTTTCATAGTTCCTTGGAACGTGTGTTATGGTTAGGAATCACTTCTTCTAGGAGGTTTCCATTGGATTTATTTATGGAACCAGAAACATCTGACAAATATTTTTCTAAAAGGGACCTACTTTCCAAAATAACACTTTCTATGAGTATGAACATACAATACATAAGAACATTAATTGGTAAAGAGGATGGGAGGTTGGACTCATCACACCCTTTTTCTCGAATTATTTTTTACTCTAGGACACTCTTATAGATTTGAGATATTTTAATGAATCCAAATTAATTCACTAAGTATAATATATGTTTCCCTTGGAAATTTCAATCAATTATTTGCATCTGTGAAATTTATAATCATCATTATGTATTTATTGGTTCTTCATTAATGGGGACATCCATATGTATTGGAGGTTCTCCACCAATGGTATGCTCTCATATACAAATTTGAGACTATTTTAACCATCATTATGATGATACGGGTTTTTAAGCCTCTCAGTGGGGAACTCTGGAATTTATTGTCGTCTCGGGAGATGAAGGAATTTTTTGTTATTAGGATCATACCCCTAAAATGGGCTAGAAATGTATCCTAGTGGAAGGAATCCGATCCCTCGTAGTTCAGTGCCGGTTAGTGGGACACATCATTACTTGTAAGGTCATGTGTGAAGGACTAAAACATATTGTTTAATGCATTGTGGTAATTAAATATAAGTTAAATTTTCTTAGTCATGGATTGGTGTGGGACATATGCCTAGAAAACCCATGGAAGATGTAATGATTATGGGTTACCGATTAGGAGTAGGCACAGTTGGGAATATGGCCCCGAAAGAATATGGTTGATTTGAAATATAGGGTTTGAACATCAGAGAGACTTCCTACATATCCCATTTGGATGGGAATCAAATCCCACGTAGTTCAATGTGGTCTCATATGAGAGTTTGGATCTTTGAGAGAAATGGGTTCTTGATTACTTCCTAAAAAGTATTCCTTGGTGATTTGGGGGGTTTAATTTATGGCTTACTCTTATGGAGGATTACAGTTTATGAATGAAATTAGATGGAGCTCAGGCCGTAGGGAGGCTTCTTATGTATCCCAATTATGGGGGGAATAAGAGATCCCATTGTTTATTCATTGTGGGTGTTTATAAAAATGTTGTAATCATCACGAATCTCTAGGCCCACTTGGGTCTTGCTCGTTGTGAGAAATAACGGGATGTGAAACATTCAACGAATGCACCAAAATTTTTCAACAAATTCTAGTAGAAGAGGATGCACCTACGACGATGAGGGTGGGAAAGGCTGAGGTGACCGGGGAAGAGGGAGAGGTGATGAGACTTCCCTATATTATCTTTACATTAGAAAAGGGTCCAATGTAAGGAAGGAGTGAATGAGATGAATGTAGAGATGAAAAAGACTACAACCATTTACATAAAAGGTTAGGGGAATACAGTAGGATAACTACACAAAAATTGGTCATGGTAGGGGAGGAAGACATCTCATCTTCATGAATGGAAAAGAAAGTTTGAACATTTCCATCCCTACTAGAGACCCGAGGATCTGGGTTTTAGAGAAGAAAAGTGGAGGACATAACCCAAACCCTAATTCTCCAAACAAGTAACTTGTCAACAATGTTATTGGGAGAAATTCCCTTGTGACTGCCCATATAAAAACCCAGATACACTCCATTTCTCCTATCCCCATTATGGAACAAATGTGAGAAACCTCTGATTGTGGATATTCAAACCCTAATTGGAGACACACTGATGAGCCCTTCCCAATGGTTTGATATGCCAAAACGTTTTAGTGGAGGTTTCAATATAACCCCTTTCAGTCAAGAGATCCAATGAAGGAGAAGAATTTACCATAATGGATTTTAATAAGGCTTGATGGCTTGTAGACTGAATGGAATAGGTTAAAGAAATATGTAATCCCAAGTAAGTATCTGGAGTACATGTATGGGCATGAAAGTAGGCTTGGGGGACCTAATCTTCACTTAAGTGATGAACAACCTGGATGTTAATACTTGGGTGAGACTTGAGTCAAGCCTTATAGAGTAATCCAAGGAATTCATTGAAGTGAGTAACTCAAGTTCCATTGAGAGGATTGGGTGGTGTGCAAGTGTCTCTAATTCTCCGAGGTTGGGCACTTTAGGCGTGTAAGTGTGATATATTTTAGACACTAAAGGGACTTAAGTCCTATGATACTCTTTCAATTACTCTATTATAGGTGTAAAATGAATACCTTTATGGTTTTGGAAGACTTGGTTGAAGCACTACTGCGACAGAAACAAAAATTTGGCTTTAGGATAACTTTTCTATCCAAAAGTATTCCCCATGGGTCTATTTATTGGAAAATATGGGTCCTTGGATGAAATGGTGGTGGGTCACACAAGTGGGTTGCGTGCTAGAATAGGGCACATAAGTACCTTGTGTGCTGACGGATCCATGATTTTCCTAAGGCGAACCAATTTTAAATCCTTTTAAAATCCTGATTTTCTTCATGGGTTTCTTCCTCTTTTTTAAAATCCATTACCCTTTATTACTATTTAGAATATGTGATGGAATGAAGTGTAAACATAATCCACCCTCAGAATAGGATCTGGAATGAAAAAAAGATCCTAAACTGAGGTAATAGTATGAAAATGTAAAAAAGAGGATTGTACGGCACAAAAGAGGAATTACGTACGGTAAATGGGTGTGCAAGGATCTAGTATGTGGGGAAATTTTCATCGCTTATATATAGTGGCTTCACTTCGTTGAAAATTACAAAGGCATTCGAAAATCCACTCTCGTCGAGCAAGGATTTTTCTCAGATGATCCTGTCATTCACACTATCTCTATATGTTTTTCATTAACACTCCTTAACAAGCGCGCGACACTTGCATGCTAGTTATATTCATGTGTTCCTTGTTTAGACATGTTCTCCTTAATTCATTTTTCAACTGTTTTCCTTATTCCTTTGTCAAAACATCAAATATGAATACACTTTAAAGATTGTTTTATGTCTTTTTCAGGTTCAATTGCTCCCAAAATAATTTAAACTGCAGATGAACTGACTAGTATGAGAATGGATGATATGATGAGGATTTTCAGTCATGATTACTTTGAAATTTGTTACGCCACAATCCCAAACATGGGAAAGTATCTGAAGAAATTCACTTTTGTTTTCCCATATGTACTTATTTATCATTTTATAGATATTTCCATCTACCTACATCATCATACCAGAGTAGAAGAACTATATTCCACATTCTTGGTTTCAAGACTATACCAATATCTTGTTTGATAATATTTTATTTTTAGGCATATACATCAACATTGGGAAAAATGATAACTCCCATTTCATGCATCACCGCCCTTGTGCTCGAGATTTGACAACACATACACTTGAGTTATAGCCACACTATTATTCATCCATCTTTTGATATTCTCATACAGTTTAATAAAATGGCTAGAAGAAATGTTTAGATTTCCGCCAATGATGGGGTTTGAAACCCACATGGATGTTTGGTGTTTGGTGCACGAGAAGTGTGAAGAGTTTATTTATGACTTAAAAGGTGTTGGTATTTATGTGGTTGTATTGATTGGGAAAACTCATGTGTATAGTAATGAGAATTTTATGCCAGTGCAACTAAGCCGATAGATTCTAGAAACTAAATCATTCCATTTGAAACATGGATATGTGGGAATTAGTTTGTGGGATATCTACACGATCTTATGGCTCCAATCCTTGGAGATATGTACAATGAGTTTATTCCTCCAAAGGTGACATGGAATGACTCAGGAAAGACACCAACCTTGGTTTGTGAGTTGATGAAAATATTTTATAAACTCAAAAATATGAACACAATGAAGTCCCAAACAAGAGGGGATATTCATCCATAATAATGGATAGAAATATTCTTAGTAATGATGAAGGAGAAGGGTTCCACTTTCACTCATCTGAAAAGTTTTCCAAAGGAAAAAAAGAGAGGTATACCCATCACATTATGGCCAAAATTAGTAAAAGGATAGATTGAATAGTGTGGAGATTGAAATAAACTCTAAAATCCCTCTAAAGACATGTCTTGAAGGTTTCATATACATGTGTCTTAGCTTGAATCTATTTCTGTTTTGAGATTCCAAGAGATGCATAAGGCTAGTAAATTTTGTTATCATGGAAAAGCTAGCCATTAAGAGGATAGTAGGGTTGGATCAACCAATTTTGCAAATGATTCATTGGAACTTAGTGAATATTTACATAGGTATGTATAATTTCATAACAGCGGAACCATTCCAGGTTTTATGGGGTGGATATCCACTCATTTCAAAATCTATGTTGTGCAATGTGGGGTACAAGACCTTGGACGTTCTTTCCAACCATCTGTTTAGGCTTTCTATTGTATTTCACCATTTCCTCTGAATGCTTATGATATCAAGGCTATGTTTAGTATGTTTAAATAATTTCATGTTTTCCCATATGTGAATGAACCTACGAAGTGATTCATTAATGATGGGATGACCATCATAGAGTTAAGGTTGTATATGTTTTCTTGTAAGGATGGTGTATTGGACACCATGATTGATGTTGAATTCATATGTGAGGAATATGATCCTTATAAATTGATTCATTAGTTCAAATGTTTGCAAAACATTAACATATCTTGTCCCATGCAAGTTAGATTAGAGAAACATCTGATGGTAGACAGACAAATATGGTTGCTAAAAATTGTGAAGAAAACTAGGGAAATTTTAATTCATCTTCCACTGATGCAATATGATTATTGACTATTTTGTACGATATGAACTGGGTCTCATCATACCCTGAAGTAGTGTTAAACAATGTTGTCCCTCAAGCGGGGATAAATATATGTAGTAGGAATGTACCCATTATTTTGGAAGGTAATTCTTCATCATCAGGGTTTGATTCATTGGAGTCAGAGTGTGGAGGTGACGAGGATCCAATGTCACTAAAGCAACCTCATGCAACGTATAATCCCCCTATTAGAGTCAATAGGGCCATCCCATCAATCAATATTGAGATTTTACGTAGGAGATCTAGTCTCCATCATTCATAAGAGCAATGAGTCCAATTTTCTCATCCCCCATATGTGACTACAGTAATTGGGAAGAAACATAAATCCAAAACCACATGAACCTCTTTAAAACCCTCTATAATATACACTGAATATATATGAACAAAAGCTATTCAAACCAGGAAAATTCTCCATTTTTATGATGAAACTACATTGATAGATTTATGTGATGGGTTTCATATTTTGGGGATAGGAGATCAATGAGCCACTTCTGATATTCTCTTTAAAAAAAACCTTGATGAATTGGGAACATGTCTCTGAGAACTAGAAACTCTCATATACGCAATCAAAAAAAATCAATTCCCACCATCAAGTGTGTGAAATAAATGAATGATCTTGGTGCCACTAAAGGGATTTACAATTTATTAGATGAAGAATGGCGTGATTTTTTGCATCCTGAATATGTAAGTTTCCTTTTTCTCACATTCTCTTCAGCTTTGAAATTTGAATCTAGTTAAAGAATTATTAATCAAGGAAAATATCATTTTAATCTACAGTAGGCTAATGTAAAATTTACTAAAGTTCCATCACCATGATGTAGCCCTAGTGGTACACCTCCTGGAAAAACTAGATCACCCTGTGAATTGGGAGAGATATCTCTGGGGACAAAAGGCCATAGAGGATGAGATAGAAAGGGGAATGTAGTCATTGATACCTTTTTTTGAGATAATTATGAATGTCCTCACAAGAATGTGAACAAAAAAAGCATCGAAGAAATAATTCCATGGTTTAATGTTTTCATAATAGTGGTAGGAATTCTTGAGAACATGTATTTTAGCATAATTCATAGAATGTGTATAATCTTTTTTGTAATTTTTATTGCTTCTTCTATTTTTTCACTTAAATAAATCACTGATAGGCTTTGAGAATCTATGGGTGGTGCTTCCGAACAATCACAAATTCATGATATCCCTTTTTTTTATTATCATTTATACAAATGAAACCAATGTATGTTACTAGCATTGCTCCTATTCATACAATTAGAAGATAGGATACCATTGTTAAATCAATATTGATTCATGATATACTAAATGTAACCAAAACATACGTCCATCCTATGATACATTAGGTTCATCACATGAACCATAAAATCACGTGAAAACTGATGCTGACCCCACAATTATTCTAATAGAGTTGTTCGAGTTCAAGGGTAGCCAAAGGATGGTTGCGAAACAACAACTCCAAATTATCCAATGGCTAAGACTAACATGGTATCTAAGATATCATTGGATTCTATAATGAATCATGGAATTCATTTTGAAGAAGTATTAGAACATGTTAATATACCAAATTCTTTAGATGATTTTGATGCTATTTTTATAGTACCAACTGAATGTGAGTATTCATTTTTTGTCCTATTAATCATTTTATGATTAACATTCTAACCATGATTTGTTGAAATATGCAGTTTCATCTAAATAAACTACTATAGCGACAATGTATGAAAGAGGTTTCTACATTAATATCAATCCTACCATTGTAGAGTCATTGGATAAGGTGAATCTAGAGACGGAAAATCATCCAGAGATTCATTCAGAGGATCCAGAGTGAGGTAAAGAAAGTATTCCCCACCAAGAGACATCAGGAAAAACTATTGAAATTTAGATTATTGGGGAGTATTTTTCACAAGATACTAATCTATTTTTAGGGAAGGTATACTGATATTGTGATTTTTATCACTCTTTCTATTCTTTGGAACTCACCAGAACCATAATTTTTATTCTGCATATAGGTTATTAACTTCAAAGGATAGATCTAGAGGTGAAGCCGCTGAATTAGCTAAAATAGTAATAGGAAGTGAAATAATCATTATCAAGGAAGGAGAAGAACATGGAACTTCCATAAATCCATTAATCAAAAAATATGTTTCTCATTATGATAGTGATTATGAATCAGACTCGGAACTATAAAAGGATCTTCCTCTTGCATGTTGTAGGGCATGGTAAAATATTTGGATTATAATATCTAAAATTCCCCTTGCAGATATTCCCTCACGAATTCCATGAATCTTATCTCTGTTAATTATGCAAGGATTTGGTGATTTTGAATACTGTGAAATTCATACTACAACGAAATACACTACTAGAAAAAGGGATAAATAATAGAGGCTTTGACAAGATCTTTTAAAAACTCTAATTCTAATCAATGCTAATGAATTCGAATAAGTGTTATCCCATGGTGAGAAAAATCATACAACACAATTGAATGAACTAACATAGAAAATTAATGAAAAGTCTATTCAATAGCAGTGTCAAGAAAAAGAGTTAGAGATTGTTATAGGGGATATAGAGAAGTTTCATGACATAATAGGATAATTCATGTGGGATGGTACAAAATCCATTACAGTTGTTAAGGAAGAACTTCTCCATGCTGATGTGAACAAAACTAGGTGGCTAACAAAAATTCAATTGGTAGCTGATGGGGGTCAAGAGACCATTAATAAAATGAGGTGTTATCCAGAAAACTTCTAATGATTTATAACATAGAGACTCATGTTTGTGGATGCTTCACTATGTATTTTTTTAATTCACAAATGGAAATCATTTTTTCCTTAATCATCAATTTCATCATCCATTCTGTTTTTACTAGGACAATGAGACTATTAAATGTAGTTTTATTTTACAATGTTTATTCATTCAAACCCAAAAAACCTTCCATCTTTTTTATTTTCATTGCTCAATATTTTTGAAACAATTAAAAAATGTATGTTTATGGAGAAGAGACTTGACTTTTGTCCAGAGTTATCAATTCAGTTTTACTAATATGGCGAGTATTGTGTCTCTTGGTTATTAACAGTTTATAGCCATGCATGTTAGACTAAAAAGGATAGTGTTTGAGTTCAAATATCTTTGACCATAAATTTTTTAATTAGATTATAAACAAGGCTCGATGGATATGAATTTCTCCAATATTCTTTAGAAGCCACCAAGGGGAATATTGAGTCATTATTTTTAAAGTCAACAAATCTAAAACTTTTATAAACATAAAGGATATCTCTTAAAATAATGGTGTTTCCATTATTTGACAAACCTGTTATGGGGGTTGTGTTGTGCAGGGCCGACTAGGGAATATTCTGTATATCCAAATAGTGGTATATTTTGAATGACCAGCCAATTATGTTGGAAAAATTTAATGAAACCCTTTGGGAGAATGTACTGCATAGTCAAGAAAAAGAGCTCTTAGGAATTTAACATTTCACAATCGATAGAAATGGGAAAATAAGATTTGGGTGACTCAAGACCAAAATGGGTGGTTTTCCAAGGAAATGGATTTTAAGAATAAAGGGTTATTTATGCCGACAGATATCATTAATAGGAAAATCAATTTTACACAAATTTGGTGTATGAGGAATGGTTAAATTTTGTCAGAAAGGGGGATTTATGATATCAGGCTATGAATTTTTGAGTCATGCAGTGAGGACATTATACTATAAAGTTATAATTACTATATTGAGGGAATTAGGTGGCATTAATTTTTGGTTTTTGGAATTTACCAATGGTTTTAAACTCTCCAATTTTATGATAATTTGTTTGGAAACAAACTACCATTTTCAGGCGTGGAAGTGAAGAATTGTAAACTGTGTTTTCTAATTTCTGGATCTGAATAATGACATAGGAAATGGGTTAAAAGGAATTATAGTAATTAATTCCTAATAATGACGTTACAATTATTTTATGAATATGTTATGGGTGTTGTATTATACAGAGCCGACTAGGGAATATACTGCATAGCCAAACATTGGCATCTTTGTACTAACATGACTGATATGTAGGCAACATATGCATGGCCACATAGGGGAATGTACAACATAGTGAGTCAATAGAGTCCTAAAAAATATTACATTATATTGAAAAAATATGAAGAATGGTTATGGGGATTAAAATTTTCCACATGACATAGTTCGGTTTATGGAGGAAGGTACCTAAATATGGAAAGAGTATTTACAATAAAGATTTCCAAATAATTGGAGGAGTATGATTTCTATGAAGGGATGACCCAAACGTAGGAAGTATGGTGTCTATAGTTTTTGGTCCTACAACTATGAAAAAAATGGAAATAGTAAATAATATACGGTCAAATGATCCAAGGTTATTTCATATATATTTCAACACATAGATAGGTAAATGTTTAAATGATGGACACAAAGAAATTCAATTCGAGCAAAATGAAATGGGACCAATATACATGAATGGTTGTTTTAAAATACAGATTCAAGTATATTTTCATCAATATTTGAAGGAGACAATAGACACATTAACCAAGAGTAAAGTTACCATTACATGGCAAACTAGTTATAGGGGTTGTATTATGCAGGGCCAACTAGGGAATGTGCTGGATAGATAAATAGTGGCACCTTTTCATTGATAGGCACATTATGTAGGAAACATATGAAATTCCACATAGGGGAACATACTACGTAGTCAGGAAAATGTGTTCTCCGATATCAGAAAATATGTCACCAAACCATAATAAAGGTTAGGAAGATATAAAAATATTCAGTATTAAGATTGTGAAATATGAAAGGGGGTAATTCTTGATGCAAAATAGAAATATTTGAATCAATACATTCCATGTGTTTGAAGTCCCTTACCCGGACCTGGCTCATACGTAAAAGTGGGACATTCTTGTTTCCTTGGTGGGATCTCTAAGGAGAGAACCCAAAATGAAGACTCCCAAATAGATTGTTCGTTATATATGGAAGATATACGAAAGTATGTCCCATGGATGGGACTAGGATATGAAGCTTATCTCTCACTACGTATATCAATAGGATGTGAATAAAGTCATATATAATTCATTGGGTGGTTTTCATTTTAACGTCGTGCTGTTAGGACTTTTTGTTATGTAGTTTTGAGTCTTGCAGTGAGGACATAAAGTGATTCCAATGTCAAAAAGGAATAATGTGCGTGGAATAAGGAATTAAATCCAGAGGTGACTACCTATCTCATATAGATGAGAATCATTACATATTTAGTTATTTTATCATTACCTATTCAGGTTTGATTCATACACAGGGATTGAAGGGGTTTTTTCGTGTCTTGGATCATGATTGGAGATATAGGCATATCTATGTATCTCATATGGATGATAATCAATCAAGATATAATTCATGAACAAGAATTTCTGTAACCAAATGAGTTTGATGTGGGATATGGGGGATTTTATCAAATTCTAGAAGTATGATTCAACTTAAGAGAGAAAATGATTTGAATACTGAACCATGTATCTTGAAAGAGGACTCTATATAGATCTAATTAATATACAATGATAAAAAAGGTAAATAAATCTCATTGTGGTTTAAACTAGTCCCATGAATAGTGATCTAGTCATTTCTACATATCTCATTGAAAATTAGAATCATGCAAGAGGTAGTTCTTGAAATGGGTCCCCTATATAGATCTGATTCAGACATAAGGAGAAATGGAATTCATGTGCCACTAAGGAGTAGAAATGTGGCAATGATTCTCACATATTGAAGCTATTAACATCGAATTGAGAATATGTTAACCATGTAGTTTTAATTCATGTAACGAGGAAAAATGATGACATACAATTTATCATTGTTTGACGTGGAAAATGATTCTATGCGTTTTATCATCATGCAGCATGGATGCATAAGGCCGTTATGTTGTGTATTTTAGATTCATGATGCGAGGAAATATGATGATGTGTAGTTACAAAAAGTACTTATTCAAGAATCTCACATTGGTTGGAGTTATAATATGCATTCCATTCATTGAGAATAGGTAATAAGTTCCATTTGAGTAGACTTTATGTATGGAATAGGTTCCTTCCATATTTTCTTGATGCTTTGGAGGCTTGATTCCGAGAATCATTAGTGTCCGGAGGACCAATACCAATTCTCCAAATTTTCTTGAGTGGTAGTAAAGGTAGTAGTTCGATAAGCCCATAAAGGGTGAAATTGTTTATCAGGCCAAGATTGCATGTCATTACCCACCTTCATTTAGAGTATGTTTGATAGAGTTTTATTGAAATCCTTTATATATCTATTGGATAATGTATGATAGTGAGAAGAATAGTTGGATTTGATATTGTGCTCCTGATATAACTTCTTTACCTCAACAGAACAAGAAATTGGTGCTATTGTCCAACAATATTGTATAAGGGACACCAAATCTGGTGATGATATTATTTTTTGAAAAAACCAAAAATTATTTTGGCTTTGACATCTTTGAGAGGAATTACCTCATTACATTTGGAGAAGAAATTAGTAGCCATAAGAATATATTTGAACTGATTATTCATTGATGTATGATAAGTTCCTACTACATCCATTACCTATTTGGCCAATGGCAAGAAATATTTAGCTGTATGTAAAAAATCTAGGGGTTAAAAAATTATGATGAAATGCACATGGTAGGGATGACATTTCTTGGTGAAATATGTGCAATAATTCATCATTAAAGGCCAGAAATATCCTAGCCTTCATATTTGATCAGAAATCATATAAACAATCTGGTGAGCTCCACAATCTTCTTTATGTACTTCTTTCAGGACAACAACAGTTTCATCTCCGTCAATACACCTAAAGATAATTCAATCAAACCTCATTTTTTGAAGATATTCTTGTGTTATCGACCACCATAATGAGTGAAATTGGACACTCACCATCAGATATATTCGTTTTTAGCTTTATTTGGTGGAAGCAATCAATTTTAATGGTATTCTATGATGGGTGTCATCTATCCTAAGGAATGACCATATGGCTCAAAAATAGGGATAATTTTATTAATTTCAACCATTATAGTTTGAATAAAAAATGAAAAAACCACATGACAATGGGTAATAATGATGATTGTTTCATCTTGATTTGGATCTTCCAGAGATGATGCTACATAATCCAGTGCATCAACTTGGGCATTTTGTGGTCGTGTACATAAGAAACGGTTGGATCTAAGGTAAATTATTCAATTAAACCTATGAAATAATCACACAATTGAATTAACTCTTATTTTATAATAGCATAATACCCATTGATTTGTATGATTACCAACTTTGAATAAACTTTCACATTCATGTGGTTTACTTGTACTGAGAGTTCCAATTACAGGCCTGCAATGAGAGATTGATATTCTTCCCCATTCTAGGTACCACCTTCTAATACAAAAAAGGAATTTGGAAACACTACCTTTTCTGTGGGTATAAGTACAATTACTAACCCATATTTGATGAGTTTAGAGGATTCAATTCTTTACACCATTAGAAATCTAGAGGCACAGTCAATGTATATTTCCCATGTTTGGGGATTATCGTGAATATATGAGACCTCTTAATCAGGAAGTTTAGTATTCAGTGATTTATCTTCTACAGATGGATGTTCATCAAGGAAATCTACCAAATCATGCCCTTTTATTTATTTTTAAGGAACAAATAGGATATCAAACTGTTGAAAAATAACATCCCACCATGCCAAATTCCATGTAAGCATAGAATGACTGAGGTTAAATTTGAGTGGTTTTTTTCGAGATACCAATTGGAACACATGACGTTGATGGTAGTTCTTCCATTTATATACTATAGTGATTAATACCAGGAAACACATCTCGATACTTTAATATCGATTCTATGGGATAAGCATAGTTTGGATGAGATAGTGAAGTCATTTTTCATTCCATGCATCATTCATTGGGGCAAGGAAGGCACCCAGGGATCTCTCTAAATTTTTCACATAGAGAATAAGTTACATTCCTTTAACAGGTTGTTCTAACAACGATGGACTCAAGAGATATTTTTTGAGGGTATCAAATGACCCATGGAGGTCTTTAGTCCATTAATAGGTGACCCCAAACTTTATTAATCTGGTGAAGGGTAAACACTTGCCTAAAAATTTACCAAAAAATCACAGAATATAGGCGAAGTATACAAGAAGTACTCTTGATTCTCTCAAATTTCAAGCAGGTCGCGTTCTAAGGATTTTTTGTTCTTTTCAACATCAACATCGATTCCATAATAGAATACAATGAAACTGAGGAACTTTCTTGAGGTTACCCCAAAAGCCCATTTCAAGGGATTCATCTTCAAATTTTATTACTGATGTTTACGTAATATGGTCTCCAAATCATTCAGGTGATCAAAACATTATATATATATTTTACTACCATATCGAATACAAATTAATCGAAAAATATTCTTAAGATGGGTTTAAAGATATGTTTCATGGAAGGTCAATATGTTCCCCTGTATTTCAAAGACAAAGGGAATTACTCGATAGGAAAACACACCTATAGGGATCAATAATCTATATATTCTTCGTACTATAATGACATTTGTATTTTATTGTACCCAATGTAGCCATTACATAAGGAACGATCTTCATATCTAGCTATTGTATCAATTAAGAGATTTGTGATCGGAAATGGAAATTCATATTTGGGAAAATTCTAATTAAGATCTCTGAAATCAATAAAAACTATTATTTTAACATTCTTTCATTTCAATAGTAAAATTTTTTCTAGCTATTTGGGATATTGAACCTCCCTAATAGGGTTAGCTTTAATAATCATATCGACTTCATCATCAATTTTAGAGGCATGAGTTCTGTGTGTTTTTCTTACTGACTGCATGAATCCATGATGCTATTATGGAAAACCCAAGTGATGAGTGGATACATAAAGATTATGTCAATCCATTTCTATAATGTTCCATGAAAATATATCTCTATATTAATTTAAAAATTAAGTATACATCTCTTTCTCTTCAGAAGTGTTGTTTTTACTAATTAAATCTGGGCATTAATCTTCTTATGTACCTTGATTTATTTATCCAATATCATCCACAGTGGTAGAGACGCCTTCCTTAAATGTTGGAGGAGTTTCAAGGATATCTTCTTCTTCTTCTTCCATAGGATTCAATTCTTCTATTTCTACATGCATAGTAGGTGATGAAGAAAACCATTCAATACTGATGGAGGATTCAATATTGGAACATCCTAAAGAAGAGGAAACCATTTTTGACCTTACTAATGATGAAGGGTCTTCCATGAGTATTAAAGAGGTAATGATGGTTTGGGAATAAACATCCTTGTCTTCCTCTATATTTTATACAACTTCATCTAGCCATATTGGTGAAGACGAGACATGCTGAAGTTCGGTGGATGAAATGAAGACATATCTGTTTAAGCTTTCACCACTGCTTCGTAAATCACAAATTTCTCCCTTGCTTTTAGGATCAATTATTTTAATCGAATCATTGGATGAATGCCTATAATTAGTTATATCCTTTCTATTTTATTTATAATAAACACATAAATTTTACTAAAATGGTTCAATGGGTTAGTAGGGATACTTTGTTGGACATTTGGAGCATTGATTCTTATTACCACTTTGTTCATGAACCTCGTTCCCTTTATGTGATAGAATAATGCTTCAATATACATAGATTAACACATTTTAAATAGATATTTGTCACCATATTATTTCCCAATATGGGCATTGAAGCAGTACTTTAGACATTGGTTATATGACGATGGAATGGCCACATGTTGATATAGACAAGGCCATCCAAGAAAAATGTTAAAAGATGTGTTCAGACGTACAACAATGAAATAAGAATTAGAATCATGAACCCAGAACTGAGTTCTGAGTGAAATATCACCTAGAGTATCTTTCTCATTATTTTCATAAAAATTCATCATTAATTTTGAAGGATATATGTTAGATTCTATAAGGCCCAATAGATAAAGTGTAAGGATATGAATGAAGTTTACTCTTGACCCATTATAGATGAAGGCTTGTCGGATTTCTATATCATTAACCATTCCAGATAGATACATGGGAATAATATGTCCATGAACAACATCTACATCATCTTTACCTATATTAAATATAACTACATGAAATTTTTCAGGATCATTCTCTACACAGTAAAACTCAGTAGCACAACCTCAGTTTCAAACACTTGAGCACTAAACAAATCCTCGATAATTACTTCTTGAAGATATATTTATAGATTCATGGAATCCAATATTGAATACATGGATCGTACATGAGATAAATATTTCAAAACATTGTACTTTTGGTCTAGAGGTCTGACTTTCCCAACATTGAGGTGCGGTTTTGCAGGTGCATTGGAAGTTGATGCTCCAGACGTAGATATACCCTATATTGGGGTAGAGGCTATGAATACTTCTTTTTTTGGTAGATTATACTGAGTATGACTATCTATATGTTGATATAATTTTGGTGTAACCACTGATCATTCATCCAAAATAATCATGTCATGATTGATCCTTTCATGTGCGGGAGAATATCCTTTTTCTTGGTGAGTCCGCAGAATGGATCCCCCACATGTTTCCACCGTATATATGGTTCGAGCAGGGGTAGAGTTAAAATAGTGTTTTCTAGCATACCCATATCTACCCATATATCCTCGACCATGCATTATTCTTCTAGTACACTATTTAGATATAAGGAATTTAGGTTCATGATAACTAGAATCATTATTTGCATAGGGATCAGTTAAGTGGATAACATTAACATAACCAAAGATCAATTCTTCATCTGAAGAAGAATATGCTTGAGGGGTCAATTCTGGTGGTGCCATTCAATGGGGAGGTTCCCGCGCTTTTGAATCAAATGGAAAGAAATCATCTAGAGTCAATGACTATATTGGCCTTTCCACAATATCATCAACTTTTGACTGATTGTTGTCCTTCTCATCACATCGCTTCTTTGAGGATTAACCTTTGGAGGAATGATCTTATGATGAAGGTGGTTTTTCTATGTAATAAGTGGAAGAAGACACAATTGGGTTTTTTAACTATGTTATTATAATGGAGTGAGTTTGATTGATAATTTCTGCTCATCCAATCATCATAATGTTGTGCACATTTGCTTTTAACTTCTTTCCACTCACCTTATTTCTCTTGATTAGTACTAGTGAAACATGCTACTTGGGCCAATGAACTTTTCAGTTTCACTTATCCAATGTCCATCATATTTTGTAGTAGGTTATTTAAAACTACACACTCTTGAATGGGATTCCCCACCCTTTTGTGAAAGGGACAATAATTCATAAGATATTTGTCTCCTTCTTTGTTAAGTTTCATACGCAATGACAACTGAACCAAATTGTTCTCTAAAGATTAAATAATGTTACCTGGTACCTATTCATTCCAAAAAGAATAATCTTTGTTATTTAAATCCACAATCTATCTCCAACATTGTTATTTTTTATCATCATGATGATTTGGTCATTGCTGCTAATGCTCTGGAGGGGAGACCTTTGATATGATGATGGTTTTGAAAAGGAAGTAGGTACAGGTGCTTGTTTCAGTGTGACTGTAGTAGCCTTTGCATTCCATTTTCTCCGTCCTAGAGCTGACATTATAACACGATATTTAGATTTAGTTTCCACAATGGAATCCTCCACCTGTTGGGAAATCAATAAAATTTCTCGAAACTCTCATGTGTATTTCATAGGGATTAGTGGTGTGCATAACTCATCATACATATTTTCTAAAAAAAAATATCAGAAACTCTTCTTGAGGGAGTTCCAAATTTAAGAAATACATTAATACTTTCCATCAAACAATAAAATCTAAAATTATTTTATTTTCACTTTATTTGTAATTTTTAAGATAGAAAAATGATGTCTTTGGTATCATTGAGATAAATTGACAAAGGAATATCAAATGGAGGACTTCCCAACCAGTAATTGATAGAGACTGGAAAATTCTATACCATACATAAGCTAGTCCCTGTAATGATTGTACAATGAATTTGAGCTTGAATTATTCTTGTAGTTGAGGGATCCCCATCATGGGATCACAATGAGAAAAAATGTATTATGTGTTTCTCTGGATCTCCAAAACCCTTAATGATTGGAAATGTAGTATTCACAAAGATTGGTGGGGAAGGAATCAGATCCACCCATTATAGGGAAGATTTCTTTTCTAGATTTTCCAGCACACACAGTTCTTCCATGGAATCAAATCAAGTTGTTAATGACTCAATTATATTCTTAAGAATTTGGTGAATATCTGGATGAGTTGGCACCTATACAGGTATAGCAGCTGGAGCTCAAACTAGCGTGATGACTGGAAAAACCACTGGTGGTGGTTCTGCTGGTATTTGTCTTGGATAACCGATGGGGAAATGCCTACAGGGTTGTGTTTGATCCTCCCATAGTTGTGTACCCAATAGAGGGAATTCTTTATCAGCATCAGTAGATGAAAAAAATCATTTTTGCTGATGAGTTCCTACAGGATGTGCATGTTAAGGATATTCTTGGGGAGCATGTCTAAAAGAAATACTTTTTTAAAATAACTCTATATTGAGTCCTTTTAACTCATTCATCTCCTCCTCTTGCTGGGAATAACTTTCTTCATGAAAAATATATTTTCCTTCTCCAATGGAAAGTTGATTTGTGATTTGACTTTTATCTTTCCCCGAGTTAGATGATTTTCGAAGGGATGTGAGTTGGTTACATGAGGTAATACCTAGATTTTGAGCATGCCTTTGATTTTGGGTATGCACACCTACTTCCATTGCTTCAGTTGGTACCATATTTTGGCTAGGAACATAATCTATTGGATTCTCAAAGCTAGACTCATTCTTTAGATGATCTTCTGTAATGGTATTAATGATATTTACTAACACATAATGCATTGATGTATTTCTACCAGTATCATTGTAAGATAGTATCCATCCATATCTTCCATGATATTTTTTTATCCTATAAACTGAATTATTTCATAATTTATGGATTGTAACCCAATGGGTATCCATGGATAGTTCATTTTTGTTTTTAATTTGAGGTTTATCCCCTAATTGGGAGAAAAATCCCTTCTGTTGAGGAGGGGAAGATGTGAAAAATCTACTAGCCCTACAGGATGGGGTTATTCCTATTCTTCTTCTTCAAACCATCAATCATTGATTATTGAATTCAAAGTTTGAATTAAAAAAATCCCCTATCTGTATAGGTTTTGTGGAACTTGAACTTCTATAGTTGTTATCCACACAGTTGTTCTTCTGATTTTGCGAATTTTGGTTCGAACATTGGCTAGGTGCATTATCGAACAGCCACTCAAATCACCTATTTTAGAATACTGTTTTGCTATTTCAGAAATTTTCATCATCATAATTCCAATATTCTCTATGTAAGAGGCCGAATTAATTTTTTCTGATGCATGATGTAAAAGTATCTCAATAGCTTGCTCCCTTTGGGCGTGACTATGACGAGGGCTATTCGAGGATTGTTCTTATCTTCTGTTTATCAAAACTAATGGATGAATATCATAAATATTTGATTGAATATATAAAATATATAATCAACCAACATAAAGGCAAGGTTATATAATATTTTATTAAATAATAATATTTTTATAATGCATTGGTATTTAGTGAAACTCTTTCTTAAATGTAACAAATTCTAAAGAAGAATTTCATTGTTGCATATGATGTACGCTAACCCAGTGCTGCATGAATTTAATGCTAAATCAGTGTTTCATGCTTTGAAATATATAGAATATATTTTATATTGTAAATATATTATAATGTATATAGATATTATAATATATAATGGGCTTTCTACGGTGTCTCATACACACTATCGAATACAAGGTTCTTACTTTTTTTTGGTGTCATGTTATCCCCAACTTATTTAAATTGGATCCTGAAAATTTAAAATTGATCATGGTGATATATTGTTTGATACAACCTATGTATTAAATCCAACATAATGAGAATGGTTAATAAGTAATCTTCTATAAAAAAATATAATTAAAAGTTCAAAAGTCACATGGAATATCATGTAACTAGGTCTCTAAGTAAGAGAACATCAGTGGAAAGTCGAGATGTGTACTTGATGAAAACAAAAATATAAATATTTATAGGGATTGTATGAGTTCATCAATCACAAACAACTGAATGATCAATGGAATGTTGATGGCCTACAAGCTATAAATCATTGATGATTTAGTAGGATACCAGTTCAACATATATTTATGTATTAGGAAAACAATTTATTCCTAATACATGTTACTAATGATGGGTAATTATTTTATTGACCAAGAATATAACGAAATACTCTTATATGATATGTTTCAATATCATATTAACAATACTAATTTTTTTTCTTTGATCAAATTATAATTAATATCTTTAATTCTAAAAAATTTAATCACCTACAATGAATACTTTTTATTCCCAAAGAACTAAAAAATCTTATAAAGGATTGAAATTTTTAAAAGAGTGAAAAGTCTTACAATTTATCTTTAACTATCCCTGAAAAATAAATATGGTTAATATATTAATTTCTAATCCTCAAAAGTGTTACTATTGGATTGTCTTTAATATTTATTCATTAAATTGTTTAACTAAAAAAGGAAAATTAACAAGAATATTGTGTAAGTCAGTGTTTGGTGTGAAACCCTTTTTATCCATCGGTCATGGGTTCAAGACCTGAGGCCTTGTGTGATTTTATTGGTTGTCACCTAGTTTATAGGATTCCCATTTCATTATATAATTATCAATATATATTTGATTGAAATACTTGAAATTAGGTTAATCACTAAATATAATTTTAGAAATGGTTTCCAATTCATCCTCATTACATAAATACATTATCCCTAAATTTTTATATAAATCCTTCCATGGTATAGATTTTATCTCTATGATAGGTCCTTGACTTGGGTAATTTCTTGGTTCCCCACATATACGACAAAAAACAATAAAGTATTTGTTAAGAGGAGCTTCATTTCCTTCCATCATACTCCTACAATTTCCTTGAAAATGTTCTGTTTTTTTTCTTCTTTCCAACACATAAAGGAAATTCATGTTTCATTGAGAGACTCTGATTGGTGTCACCTTCAACACATCTCATGTAAAGTCCCTGATTTTTTAATGTGATTTTTTTAATTATATGTAAATATTAAAAGTCTTTGAAAATTGACGACACATGATTCTGAGGTCGAGAGTGCATGGAATTAATTTATGAACTTTTTTCGCATATGTTCAGTAAACGTGATAGCATGTTTATGTAACTTTTGAACTTTTGCTTAGTATTGAAATCCGAGGACACTGTTGAACTCACTACACCGGTATGGCATCCCACCATTTTATTACATAACATTTCATTACATTTTAAAAATAGAGGATCTTTAATGTCTAGACTCTTGGAAATTAGGAATATAATAAATTAAAGTAACATAAAACATTCTTCTAATCCACTTGTAATTCTTCATCATAGGTTAATCCTAAGAAAAATTACTTCATAATATAACATGGAGACATAAATCAATGAAATGGGTGAGAAGAAGGACCAGTAAGGGAAGCAAGGGAATTAGTTTACATGTGATATCAATAAGAACTTAAAAAACATAAAGATATGAGAAATGGAAGTATAAGCATATCATAACAAAAACAACATGAAAAATAACTTGAATATATGGCTAAAACATATCATTTATACATTCATGAACATATCACCAAGGTACAACCCCGAGATGTCATAAAAAGTACCAAGGTTACTCACCAAGATATTGTGAAACTTTTCATCTCTAGAGATAAATTTGAGACGAAATTTCTGCAGCATAACATCTATATAACATGGTTTTAGAAAATAATAAAAAGAGAGGGTAAAAGGGTATCCCATAAATAAATGAATCATTTTAAAGTATAGTTACATAATAAAATAGAAATAATATCATAGTGTGAAAATTTGGATGACATAATACAAGAAAAGGAAACTTGAAAGGAAAAAAGAAAATTTGATTTCTTTTACGAAAATTTGGCAGCCTGACGGTGTCACTTAAAATTTTAGAAAAACAATTGATGAGAGAAGAAAGGGTCTATAATCACATAGACATGAAATAGACAATATTAATGATATATACTTAAAATAACCCACATAATAAAATTTAGTTATAGTACATAACCTAGAGGAATTCATGACTTAAAAGAGGACGGTGGAAGGATCCATTACCTTGAAGAGTAACTTTAAAAGCTTGAAGGTCAGGACCTTGGGAGGCTTTAGGGAACCTTGGGTGGATTCTAGAGAGAATAGTAAAGAGTTTGGAAGAACTTTAATGGCTTTCAGTGAAGATGAAGTGGGATCTTGGGAGGTTTTATATAGGGAAGGAGAGGGAATTGTTTATTATTTAGGTTTGGGACACCTCACATTAAACTAAACAAAACCAAAACCCAGCCCAAGGTTTTTATCATGGTTCCTACCAAAGGGGATTGGGAAAAAATATTTCATATGTTCAGTGGCCTAACTTCTTAAAATAATAAGGCAACTTATGTGGAGGTGAGTCACACTTTCAAGGAAAACAATTTAGAAAGCAAAATTTTATATAAGGCTTGGAGGGTCCACGAAAACATTGTAAAATAAATCAAACAAACCCAAAATCACATTATTTTAATGTTAAAACATATATTGGACGATCCTATAGTTTATAATACTTTATTAGATCACTATTGTGTCATTATGATGTCATAAAACACATTATATATTTATACGGTATTTAATATTAACCCAAAAATTTTGATTGTCTCAGAGAATTATGAAAAATTCACCATTTGATAATATCGACGTCCATTTTTCAGAAATAATATACATTTTATCTAAATAATTTTCTAAATATTTTAATTTTTAATTTTAAAATAAATACTGACAATTATAAATAAAATTCATGGGTTTTGAAAAAAATGGCTTTCAAACCTTAATAAAAATTACAATTGCATTCATAAAATTATATGATAATTTATTTTTAATAAAACCTAATTTAATAATAATAATAATGTTTTATTAAAATATAAAATAATTTATTAATTCATTAATTCATCAAAATAGATTTATTAGTTGGATATTTAACTAAAAATACTATTTGTTCTTTAAAAACAATATACAAAGTAACAACAATAAAATGAAAGTACATTCATTATTATATACAAAAAAAATATAAATAATCATAGTATTGGGGACTTGTTACATAACACCTGAAAACAATTGCATATGACTTTAGGGTAAAGTGTGAGATGGTGACAAACTCTTGGGGTGGATTGGATAACATCTCTCGAGTGGTAATCCCTATCAACTTCCACATCTCTCGTTGGCGGTTTCGCGAGAGATTAACACATTCAAGATCGGATTGGGCTTGGTCAAGAGAAAATCCCAAAGGAGAAACCTCCCTTAAGAGCTCTGATAAATGGGTTTCATACGGGGAAAGTCTACTGGATGAGGTCATCGCTTCCTTTTTCTGAGTAAAAAGAATTTGATAAATCCCTATATTTATACTATTCATGTGATCACTATTCAATGGCTATATTAGAAATGGTCATAATTCTTAATAGTATTTTAAAATTCAAAAACAGAAACCAAAATAATTGCATATGTTGTATAACGATTTAACATATTATGACATTTAACTAGATTAAGAGGGTTTTTCATTAACAAAAGTTTGGGTTGTTACAATCTTCCCCTATAAGAAATTTCGTCCCTGAAATTTTAACTCATACCCTTAAAAGAAAAAAGGTGTGGGTACTTCTTCCTCATAGACTCCTCCGGTTCCCACATGGATTCTTCACATTTGGGGTTCCTCCACAACACCTTAATAGGGTTGGTAGTCCTGTTGCGTAGAATCATGTCTCTACGATCCAAGATCTCCACCAGCTGCTCTTCATAACAGAGGTCATGTTCTAGTTGTACCACCACTGGGTTTAGTACATATCAAGGGTAAGATATGTACTTCTTCAAGAGGGAAACGTGGAAATCATCATGAACTTGTGCAAGATTTGGAGGAAGTGCAAGCTGATTGGCCACGAATCCCACTCGATCAAGGATTTCATACGGGCCAATGTACCTAGGGGTGAGTGTTCCTTTCTTCCCTAACCTCATGAATTTCTTACATGGGGAAATATGAAGAAAGAATTTGTCACCATAATCAAACTCCAAGTCCCTTCAACGGTTGTCGGCATAGCTCTTTTTCCAACATTGAGAAGCCTTAATGTGTTGTTGGATGGCGTGGACTTTTTCTATCATCTCATGTACAAGATCTGACCCAAGAAGCATTCTCTAACCAAATTCATCTCAACAAGTGGTTGTTCTACATCTCATCCCATATAGTGCTTCCAAGGGTTCCATTTTAATTCTCGAGTGGAAGCTGTGGTTGTAAGAGAACTCAACTAAAAGGAGATGTTGATCCCATACACCTTTAAATTCCATTGAGAATTTTATCAACATGTCCTCAAGTGTTTGAATAGTCCTTTCAGATTGGACATCAGTTTGGGGGTGATATGATGTGCTAACATTCAATTCAATGCATAGATCTTGTTGAATACTTCTCTATAATTTTGATGTGAACGTTGGATCATGATCAAATATGATAAAAAGTGGAACTCCATGCAACCTTACCACTTTCTTCAAGGAAATCCTGGCTAGTTTATAAAGAGAGAAATCTTCTCGAATGGAGATAAAATGGACTGTCATGGTTAGACAGTCCACAATAACCCATATCACATTTTTTCCTTTGGATGTTCGTGGATGAACAGTGACAAATTCCATAATGATATTGTCCCACTTTCATTTTGGTATGGGTAGTGGTTGCAGTACCCATTTTGGATGTTGTCGCTCTGCCTTCACTTGCTGACATACCAGGCACCGTGATGTGTAGTCAACAATCTCCCTTTTCAAATTATCCCACCAATAATGATCACAAAGTTCTCTATACATTTTTTTCTCCCAGGATGTATAGATAAAGTAGAGCTACGAGCATCATCCATCATCTCCTTCGTTATTTCCGGAATAGATGGAACACATAGTATTGTATGAAATTTCGGTACACCTTCATGATCAATATTGAACTCAAGAAAAATCCCATTCTTCACAGACTCAAACTTCATCTGTCACAGAGGATATTATTTCTGAGCATTCATTATCTTCTATAGTAATGATGGTTGAGAAATAATTTGGGTTACGATTGATGATGACCCTTCCATTATAATTCTCATGTCATGTTTTACCAGGTCATTGACCAAAAGATCTCTCCAAATCCTCATCATGGAAATAACAACTAGATCTTTCTTACTTAATTCATCAGAAACTTTTTTTGCTCTTCTAGAAAAATAATGAATTGAACAATCATAGTCTCTATGACGTTATAACCATCTCCTTTGTCTCATGTTCAATTCCTTTTGTGTAAAAATATACTTCATACTTTGATGGCCTGTGTATATATCACATTTCTCCCCATAATGAAAGTGCCGTTATATGTTCAGAGAAAAAATGACTAAAACTAACTCCAAATCATGCGTAGGATAGTTCTTTTGATGAGTCATAAACTGTCGAGATTCATAAGCCATGAATTTTTTATTTTTCAGGACACACACAAGCCCTTTTAGAGATGCATCACTAAAAATAACGACTCCTTATCCACTTGAGGGAAGAGTTAACATGGGTGTAGTAACGAATCAATTCTTTAGATCTTGGATACTTTTGTCAAATTCTATTTTCCAGATGAATATGACCCATTTTCGAGTTTACATGGTTAATGGATTTGAAATTATTGAATTTTTTTCACAAACCTCCTATAATATCTTGCTAGACGAAGAAAACTACGAATCTCAGTAATTGATGTAGGCTGAGGACACTCCTCTACAACTTCTTTATTTGCAGGGTCAACTGTGATTCCTTCATTGTTAACAATGTGGCCTAAGAAAGAAACTTTTTGTATATAGAAATATTATTTGATGAACATTCCAAAAATCTTCTCTTTCGGTAGAGTTTTCAAAATAACCCTTATATTATCTTCATGATCCTCGCGACTATTGAAATATATTAGAATATCATTAATAAAAACTACCAAAAAGTTTTCAAGGTAGTTCTTAACAACTATATTCATCAAATCCATAAAAATTGCAGGTGCATTAGTTAGTCCTAAGGTCATAACAACATACTCATAATGCCCATAACCTGATCAGAAGGCACTATTTGTAATATCTTTTTTCTTCACTCTCAATTGATGATAACCAGAACGAAGATCAATCATAGAGAAAAATTGAGCCCCATGAAGTTGGTCAAATAAATCATCAATTCATGGAAGAGGTTATTTGTTCTTTACAATAATCCCGTTCATTTCCCTATAAACAATAAATATCTGCATCTATCCATCATTCTTCATCACAAATAGAATTGGTTCTCCCCATGGAGAGACACTCGGTCAGATAAACCCCTTATACAAAGGATCTTGGAGTTGTTTCATTAATTCTTCCAACTCCACATTTTCTATCCTATATAGGGTCTTTGATATCAGATGATATCTAGGTAAGATCTCAATGGAAAACTCTACCTCTATTTAGGTGGGAGGTCCATGTAATTCTTTCTGAAATACATCAACATATTCCTGGACGATGGAGACATTTTCTATCCTTACAACCCTCATCTCCTTCTTTTTCACCGATAAACTCCATAAAGAAGGATATATGGGTTCATATAGACAAGGCTCTGGTTGAGATATCTCTCCTTCAAAGATAACTACAGGTTGTCTCTTTAAGACTACTAAGATTTCTAACTTCTGCATTTGATTTTAGCATTATTCATTTAGAGCTGGTCCATCCCTTGTATACTGTAAAATTCCATCATAATAATGACTACTAGATTTGTGATAAGATTGTGCTCACCAATGTAAATACTAGAGTTTCTAAACACTGAAAATTCTTGGATAATCCGACCAGGAGTCTTGACTGATAACTCTACTTTTAGAAAATTGTGTGTTGATTCTAAATTCTTTGCAAACATGGAAGAAATAAAGGAATGCGTTCAACCAGAATCAAACAAAGTACTTGCTGGAATTGAGATAACAACCAGAGTATCTACTACCACATCATTCGGAGCTTCTACATCATCTGTCATGATATAAAAAGAACTACCGTACTCCCTTGGCATTTTCCGAGGTTGATGTTTGTTCCCCTTTACTTCCCTCGGATTTGGACAGTAATTTGAAAAGCTCCCATGTTGTGCACACTTAAATCATTGGACATCAGGTAGGGCCTACACCATCTTCCCCTTATAGTTAGTGTTTTGAAGTTTAGGTTTCACCTCACTAAGACAATTCCTTGCAATATGGACATCTCTTCCACACTTGTAGCATTTCCCACTCCCGAGTTGGTAGTTCTCTGAATGCTTCTTCCCACATTTATTACATGTGGGAAGTTTCAATTGTTTTCCTCCTCTTCCTTGACCAAAGGTCCTACATATACAGGGCTCTATTGATCTGTTCTTGTCATTTGTTTTATGACACCACTACTTCTCACCAATGTCCAGCTCAACTTTCATTGCACCCCGCACAATGTCCTCATAACTATCATAGTCTCGATTGGCTAGATTCTTCCATAGATATGGACTCAGTCCGCTGAATAATATATTAACCTGTCCATTTTGATCCATGAAAAAACTACAGTAGCAATGTGAAATCCTTTTCAACTTCATCTCGTATCTTCTAACAAATTCATTCTCATACTTCAGCTCGATAATATCATTCTCTATTCTTGTTCTCATCGATCGAGGGAAATACTTGTTGATGAATATCCTTCTAAACTCTTCCAACTCCATACAGTAAAATTGAACTCTAGTCCTTTTGTTTTTAATCAGTTCCCACCACTGATCGGCTTCTCCTTCAAAGAGATAGATAGCCAGGGTAACCTTCTCTTGTTTAGAACAGTGGATCACAGAAAATTCTTCTCGATCGAGTTGATCCACTATCCAACAATCAATGGGTCAGTTGGTCCACTGAAGGTTGGTGGTCATTGACGCATAAAGGATTCAATAGAAAGTTGTTCCCTTCACAGAGAGATTGGTCTTTCTACTTGATTAATGTTATTTCCCAAAACTTCAGTTAGTTGGTTCATAATTCTCATGAATGTTTCCATTTCGACTTCTATTGGAGGGTCGTCAGCACATGGTCCATTGTGGTCACCATTTGCATAATGCCTCCTATTTACAACCATTTTCTAAAAGAATAAAACTTTACTGAGAAACATATATAATTTAAAAAAGAAATTAAATATCAAGGATTTTATTTCTTAATACATCATGCTTAAACACTTACATTTCTCTATAATTACTTCATAATAAATCATAAAAACATCGTGATAAACCAAATATATCCCTCTAAGAGTGTTTTAACCAAGAGTGAAGCAAGGCCCATTTTCATCCACCAGTTCCCATTTGATTCTAGATCCATGCGGTGTTTTTTGGTTTTACCCCTATTAGTATCTGTTCCAGAGCCGCCTCTACCCGCTCGTATCCAAACATGGATTATTTTTTTTGATAAACCACTTACTCACTACTCCCCAAAATACCAAGAAGTTTTATTATATTTAAAATTTTTATAGGGTTATTCCTAATGATTTTGATAGCCTAATTTTAATAAATAACTAATCTATCCTTTGATACCGACTATGGAATCCCTCCTTTTTATTACATAACTTTTCATTCCATTTTACAAACATTTTATCTTAAATTTCTAGTGTCTGGGAAATCAGGAACATAATACATGAAAGTAATATAAAACACTCTTCTAATCCACATTAAGGCTTCCTCATAAGTTCTTCTTAAGTAAAATTACTACATCTTATAACCTGGAGACATACATAAAATGAAATGGTGATTATAAGGCCTAGTAAGAGATGTAATAGAATCCATTTACTTTTCATATCAATAAGAGAATCAAAACATATTGAAATGAGAAATGGAATCATAGGAATATCATAATAAGAAAAACACGAAACATAAAAATCATATGTGGCTAAAACATTTCATTTATAAATTCATGAACATATCACCAAGGTACAACCCCGAGGTCTCATAAAAATTACCAAAGTTATTCACCAATGTATCGTGAAACATCTCAACTCTAGAGATAAATTCAAGATGAAATTTCTACACCATAATGGATATATAACTTGGTTGTAGAAAATAATAAAAATATAGGGGAAAAGGGTCACTCATTAATAAATGAATCATTTTAAAATAGTGGTAGATAATAAAATAGAAATAACTTCATGGTGTGGAAATTTGGATGACATACCATAAGAAAAGGAAACATGAAAGGAAAGAGAAAATGTGATTTCTTTTACGAAAATTCGGCAGCCTAACGGCATCACTTAAAATTTCGTAAAAAAATGATTAGAGAAGAAATGTTATATAATAATTTGTACATGAAATGGAAATTAGTAATGATATATAAGAACATCCCCCACATAAAAAAATGGAACTATTATACATAACATAAAGGAAGTCATGACTTAAAAGATGAGGATGAAAGGATTCATTACCAAGAAGAGTAACTTTGAATGCTTGAAGGTCAGGACATTGGGAGGCTTGTAGGAACCTTGAGAGGATTCTAAAGAGAGGATGGATGAGCTTGGATGAACATAAAAGGATTTCAGTGAAGAGGAAGTGGGAACGTGGGTGGGTTTATATAGGAAAGGGTAGGGAATTGTTTATTATTTAGGTTTGGGACACCTCACATTAAACTACCCAAAACCAAAAACCAGCCCATGGTTTTTGCCCATGGATTCTACAAAAGGGGGGTGGAAAACAATATTTTATAAATTCAATGGTATAAATTCTTAAAATAATTGGGTGGCTTATGTGGAGTTGAGTCACACTCTCAAGGAAAATAATTTAAAAAGACAAAATGTTATATAAGTCTTAGAGGGTCCAGTAAAGCATTGTAAAAAAAATCAAACAAACCCCAAATAATATTATTTAAATGGTAAATTATATATTGGACGAACCTACAGTATATAATATTTTATTACATTACTATTGGGTCATTATGATGTCATAAAACACATTATATATTTATATGGTATTTAATTTTTACCCAAAAATTTGACTATCTCAGAAAATTATGAAAAATTCACCGTGGGATAATTTCAAAATTTCAATTCTAGAAATAATATTAATTTTATCTAAATAATTTTCTAAATATGTTATTTTTTACTTTTAAAATAAAAACGGACATTTATCGAAAGTTCATGTGTTTTTACAGAAATGGCTTTCATACCTTAATAATAATTACAATTTCATTCATAAAATTATACGATAATTTTTTTATAAAAAATAATTTTATAATTATAATAATATTTTATTAAAATATTATTAAATTAAATAATCCATTAATTCATCACTGTTGATTTATTAGCTGAATGTTTAACTAAAAATACCAGCTGTGCTTTAAAAACTATTTACAAAGTAACAATAAAAAATGAAATTACATTCATTATTATATACAAAAAATAATGTACATAATCATAGTACTAGGGTCTTATTACATAACCCCTTAAAACACCCACATAAGACCTTCGGGTAAGGTGTGCGATGGTGACAGAATCTTGGGATGGCCCAAATAAATCGCTTGAGTCGTAATCTCTATCAACTTCCACTTCTCCCATAGGCGGTTTCGCTCGAGCATAACATATTCATGCTCAGCTTGGGATTGGTGAATAGAAAATCCCAAAGGCGCAACCTTCCTTCCGATCAATTATATATACGCTTCATACGGAGCAAGTCTACTTGATGAGTCCATCGCTTCCTTTGTCTTAGTAATTTTTTTGTTAAAACTGTATATTTATACTAATAATTTGATCACTATTCAACAGATATATTAGAAATGATCATAATTCTTAATGGTATTGTAAAATCCAAAAACATAAAACAAAATAAGTCATATGTTGTATAAAAATTTCACGTATTAAGACAATTAAATAGATCAAGATGGATTTTCATTAACAAAAGTTTGGGTTGTTACAACTGGTATTCGCATAAAGAGACCTTCACCTCAACTGCAGTTGGTTGAATGTGGAATTTAGTTTTTTTGTTTTTCGTGGAAGAAGAAAAATAAAATATTTATCATTTTATTTGTCTTTTTAAAACCTCCTTTTTGAATTATGCTTGTAGGGAACACCCGATCATGAAGCCTCCTTTCTAAATTCTTGTGGTGGGGACCACCTGAACCCTTCTTTAATGTGGGGAAATCCCTTGGAATCCTCCAATTAAATTATGCCAATGCAATACAATTTATTGTGATTTTTAATTGTGTGAACAATGATGTGCCAACATTAATTAACCTATCTTAATTAATATTGGACCCTCATTTCCTTGTTAGAATTTTTTGGCAAAGGATAATTGGGAGAGTGCCTTGGAGAACCTAGAAGAACATTCACCAAACAAAGACACCTCCCCCCCCCCAACGAAGAATGAGGACGACACGCGATCCTAGATCAAAAGCATCTTGCGGAAGCAAAAAACACTAACATCGTCTTCATCGACTATGTATTCTTCCTCACACCACGTCCAATGGAAAATCATGGTAGGTGTTTAAATCTATGTGATTGTTTTTTCCCACATTATTTTGTTCTAAACTAACAACAAGGATCAACTAACTAACTAGTTAATCTTTGGATGATTTCATCTAGCGAGATTGGAAATAAATATTTTTCGGTTGATGTAGGTGTTTTTTTAATACGATTGAATTTTATTTTTTCATCATATGATAAATTCATGAAGACGATGGACAAATGAACATGGATATATTTCCGCACAAAACCTTTCTCCTCTTTATTTTTATTCTTCACGCGTTCTTCGTGAATTTTTCAGTGTCTAATATTTATTGATATTGGAAACACAGAGTTTCGATGAGCACAATATATGGAAACAGGGCCCGTGATGTAACAATCGTGAATATGCCATCATTTAATTTTTTTGGCCTTGAAACGAAGCCACAGCTTCTCGTAGAAGAAGTTGGTGGCTAGCACCTAGCTGGGTTTGAGGGAGGTAGGGCGGCGTGCATCCATGTCACTGGCTGTGACAAAGGCCGTGGCTCGTCGGCCGCAGCGGAGCAGGGTGGCGGCCAAAATCTGGTCGGCCGCATGGCGTTGTGGTGGAGCACGTCTGCGCCACTAGTGGAGCAGGAGGTCGGGACCTCTTGGCCACGACAGAGGCTGAAGGGCGGCTGGCACTCGGCGGGCCATAGGTGGATAGGGGCGTTGTCGCACCAATGTATGGAGAACCGGACGACCGTCTCATCCAGCCAAGGTGCACCGTGTAGTGCCACCAAGGGGCACCTCACTCTCCACAGGAATTGGCTAAGCCATACCCCCTTCCCACTTTGGGCCACACCGCGGGCCGTAGCAGTGGGTTGTGCCAATGGGTTGCACCCTTTGCGGGCCAAGTTGGGACCCCCAACGTCCAGGCCATTTGGGCTAGACCTGGACAGGGTATGGTGGACCCGAACTAGGTCGAGTCGGTCCAGGCCAAGTCGGGTCGGGTCAGACTGGACCCGTGCCCATCTGAACCCTGTTTTTCCTTTTTGGCCGTAACATAATAACCGGGCATCCATTTGATGAACCGTCTGTGGAACTAGAATACTTGGATCAAGAAGGACCATTTGGTATTCTCCACTTGATCTTTTGATAATGTTTAATTATGGCTAGGCTGGATCGAACCTCGAATCCAATCGGACCCTCGGAGCGAAAATGCTAATAACTTACAGATCGAGTGTCCAATTGACGCGACATCTATTGAATTGGGTCCCATTTTACATGGATGACCATTGGGAAACATTTTCATGGATATTTGGGATGGTTGAGTTATAACTGATGGCTTGGGGGGCTATTCTACCAAGTGTGCTATGTGCGGGACCCTACAACTGGCTACGATATGATGACTGCTAAGCATTATGACTTGGAGTGACTCGATAGGACCAGTGGAGAGAGCCTCTGTGTGACGCAGCAAACCAACCATTGGGAGAAGCTCTGTGTTACACAGCAGACCAACAGTGTGCGAAAGGAGGAGTATCTCAGCAGGCCATGAGGGGAAGCATGTCTGTGTGATGTGGCAGACCCATGGTAGGGAGCGCCTCTGTGTGACGTGACAGACCCACGATACTCGTCAGAAGGAGTACCTCAGCAGTCCAAGATTAGTGGGAAGTTCCTCAATGTGATGCGGCAGGCCCACTATACTTCATATAGGGGGATTTCTCTAACAATCGTGGTGTTCAATGATGTGATTGGGGATGATACTTGTTTCTAACCCTAGAATAAATCCTTGTGTGAGCTATCTTTACATTGTGCTTGTGATTGAGGTTATGCTATGTGATACTTCACCTTTGTGGTGTTACCCTCGTGGTATACTTCCCACATGTATGAGATGATTATAGCTTTATAACATAGGTGTATGTATGGGAATATACCTATGTAGGGTTGAGTTCTTCCCTTGTGGTCTTTCCTTAGTAGAACTCTAGGAGACCTACGGGGTGTCGGGGTCCCTACTGAGTATTGTTTTACTCACCACTACATGGGCTACGCCCACACCTTGTTGTTTTTTGTGTAGATGATGGAAAACGTTAACTAGGGATGAGGGTATCAGGACTGAAGGTAGCACGATGGTGTACTTTAGATGAGGCGTACCGCATAGACGACCGTTCAAGAGATGTACCTACCCTTCAGGTGTGATTTTTGGCAGGTGTTCACAAGAGTTGTTTTCAGTTTTACTTGTACCTTTGAATTTACTTGAACATTACAGTTGGGCTTGTATTGTGGCCCCTTTTACATTTTTTACACAACCCTGTTTACTATATAGTTTTACTTTTGGCTTGTATCCTACTTTGTTCTTAGTTCTGTGAGTTTACAAGTTATAAAGGTTATGCCTTCCCGTTTCTAGGGAATACGCCTTCTGGTGCTATTCACCACCCCCTGGCCTATGAAAGGATATCTTGGGGGTATTCATGGAACTGGACCCAAGGGATGGGCCTTGATAAATTAGTATCATAGGATTTCGGTTCTACCGAAGAACTAGAACTCTGATCTTTTCAAAATACAAATAGTGTTAAGTGTGATGAGTGTGGTTTGCAATTCAGGGAGTCCAATGTTGGTGTGGCTACCAATAAATCCATAAATCAGGACCCTGAATTCTGATTTCAAACATAGTAAATGAAGACACTGTTTGCGTGTGTTTTTAAATGTTTTATTTGTTTTCTTTTTGACTCAACTCACTCGGAATAAACATAATGACCGTGGCACACCTATTTTATTTCAAAATGCCTCCATGCTGACCACTATCTAGGTTTCTAGTTAGAGTATGTAATGAAAGCCCACTGAGCGAGGAGGCTTCGGTGTAGGCCCCCGTACAGCAGTTGTACCACCAGGTTGTGTACCAGTAGCACCACTACCTGTTGGGAATCTGATGCCACCATCCCTAGAAGAAGAGGTTACAAGAATATTGAGCGCATTGCACGAGTTCCAATGCCAGAGGCCACCGAGGGTACGGGGTGAGATAGATCCAAAAGTGGATGAGAATTGGCTGGAGGCTATGGTTAGAGAATTTCCACTAGTGGAGACACCAGCTGATCTCATGGTGATCCTTGATGTCAACCTTCTTCATGCAACAACGGGCAGATAGTGAAGCTTGATGCTCCAAGATCACGACGAGGTCAATCTCATCTGGGTGGAATTTGAGATCCTTTTCAGGTAATATTTCATCACAGTGACCATATGCTCAGTTTGTATACATGACCTTCTCCACTTTCAGTAGGTTAGCATGATTGTTGCTCAGTATTCAGTGAGATTCACCGACCTCTCATGCTACTCTACTTACATGGTGAGATACCCTTTATTTAGGACTTGGATAGTAATGATGGAGATTAGATGGGAGATTAGAGCTTTTATGGTTTCTCTCTTCATCCCGACACAGGTGGGGGTGTTAGATAGAGAAATTTTAGTGGAGTGTTTCCTTGCTGAGTAGTCCCCGGTAGCGAGACCCACCAATAGACGACACGTTGCAGAGTCATCGGCAGCTGACAGCAGACTTATGATGCAGAGGTCCAAGAGGACCAGACATATAGGTGGAAAACCATAAGATAGAGGGTCAGTGGTGCGGGGCACTCGAGGTAGAGAAGGACATGCGGGGAACTAGTAGTGTTACTCGTGCAGTGTCTTGGGTCACATGTCTAGAGACTTCACGCCCCTCTATACTGATGACAAGAATAAGGTCAAGGGACCACTGAGATAGATAAAGTGGTTCGATCGAGGAGGGTTGTAGGCAGGAGGTAGACGTGGTAGAGGATTAGGCTATACAGCAGGAGGTGTGTGGTGATTCGAGGTTCTGCGGCCACCACCACCTAGAGGTCCACCTTTTCCATAGGGAGCAGGTAGACATGGGTGATTTCAACTCTAGGAAGTTGAGGCCTATGACCATGGCCCTCTAGAGATGATATGTGGTATGATATATTTCTACTCCGCCCTATATGCATTACCAATAGACATAGGTTCCATTCTTTATTTTATTTCCACATTCGTCGTTCGGAGCTCGGAGATTCTGACAGAGCCGTTGGCTCGATCCTTATTTATAAAGACTCTTACAGGAGTATATTCGATTATTTCACAATTGTTTTGGTAGTGTGAATTTTCTCTAGGACATGAGAGCTTCAACTGGGATTTTCTAGTAGCGGCATCAAGGCCTTACAATGTTATCTTGGTTATAGACTGGTTATTTGCAGTCTATGCTCAGATTAACTGTATTAGGTAAAACGTGTGGTGTGTCGGCATGGAAAGGACCAGGTTATCTATCACTGGCGAAAAGGGAACCTTTTAACCATGGGATGGACTTACCTGGAGGTGGGTGCAGCTAATCACATATCAGTTGGCTAGCCTACCCTCAGAGTGGTTGTATTGAGAGTCTGAGCTATCTTGTAGTGGTGTATGAGTATGCAGATGTTTTCCCTGATGACGTTTCAGTTCTACCTCGTCATAGAGAAGTGGTCTTTTACATCGACTTGTACCCCGAGACGACATCAATATCTACCCCATCATATCAGATGGCTCCCTCAGAGGTTTGAGAGCTGCGAGTATAGCTAAAAGGCTTGCAAGGAAAGTGTAGAGACCCGAAGGTTGACGTACATCGACATTAAATTAATTTTGCAGAATCCTTATTACATAACAAAAATAGACACACAAAGACCGTAATTGTATAGTGTCTTTGGAATCTTGGAACATAATCTTTTAATCGTGGTGAAAGATCTTCAACATCTCCCATAAAGATCTTCCTCTTTTTTTTCTTACCTAAAACCTTTCTTTATATCCTGGGGAAAATAAAACATAAGAAGGGTGAGCTCAAATACTCAGTAAGGGTAATAATGGATAAAATAAAACATACCATATACATTTGAACTTAAAAACATGAACATAATGTTTAAACATCAAAAGCTTGAGCAAGGACATAAAACATGGAAGTACGTAAGGCATAGATCATAAAGAAACATTATGAATGATAAAATAGAATGGGAATAAAACATGTAATTGTGGAAACCATTAAGCACATGATATGATTTCCAAAGTAGCCAAGCCATTGCTGCCAAGACCATATTAATGGACAAAGTCCCTTTCTGAATCGAGTTCACTCCGCGTTCCAGTCTTGTATTACTGAACCGGTTTAACTTACCATTCTATCCATGTCTATCTCATTAGATATAAATATTTACCCAATGCATTGGAGGGAGATATAGGTCCCACCCATCTCATAATGAAATAATTCTTACTTGTGCCACAAAATAAACATACATCATTCATAATAACCCAACAAATAAAATGTGATTCATAAACATCATCCCATAATCACATAATCCATATAAAAGAAATGGATATCATTTCATAATAAGAAAAGTAAAACCATTTAAATCATAGAGACATGATACGTGAAACATACACATGTGAAATAATGTCATCTTATATAAAAATGGTTTTGATAAAACACTTGAAATGAATTCTTGAGGAAAATATCCTTTTTTCTTCAAAATCATTTTCTTTTCACAAAATGTCATTCAATGTTAGAAGAAAATGTTATTGTTGAAAATAGTCATGAAATATTTTGGAGGAAGCTTTATGAAAATAACGCTTTATAAAACCATAAAAATCTATTCACACCATATAAGTTAAAAATAACATTCTCCTCGTACTTTTGTCGGAAAAGTCAAAAGGTACCTTGTAACGTAAACAAAAGAACGATTCATTACATACCATGTAGTAAAAGTCAAAATGGTTAAAAAGGACATTAAACATACATGAAAACACTTTTATTAAACATGGACATTGATGATTGAAAAAACCCCAGTAAATACTTACGAATAAGCAATCTCGGATAAAAATGAGATTTGCAAAATTATCCATTACCTTAGGTCCGATATGCTTCATACGTATACGAACCTCCTGTATAATGATTTAAATAATTTCATTGACTTATTGCAGAATCATATCCATTTTTATGATATCATATATGGTTCACTTATGACTTTATATTACCTGTTCTTTTGTAAATTCCATGTTAATGAGTGTTTTGGGTAAAATCATCTTATTTATCGTACGTGTTTGGACTTGTTGTTCTTGATGTTATTATTACTTATATCATGATTTAATTACTTCCAAAATGTAAATCATGATTTATATATCATACAAATTCATTATATATCCAGAATATACAATCATTTATAATATACATAACATATGGAGGTAAGAAATGAAACGCACTGTTCATGGAGACGGTAAGCCGTACATACGCATGAACGCTACTTTCATTTCTATTTCTTATTTTAATGGAATTAAAAAATAATGATACATAGGTATATTATAATTCCAGTATAATATCAGATTTAATATCATTAACCACATCCTTTATAAATCCCATATAAGGTATTAACGAATCACATCACTTTTAGGGGGCGGTACTCCGCACTTCCTCAAATGAGATTATCGTATTTACTGACTATGGAAACTGTAAAGGATTGATATAATTGCGAAGTAAATAAGCATAATGAAATCATAAACATAATATATATTATATATAAATATTTTTCCATCATAATTTCCACAATGAGAGGCGGTAGGAGAAAATCGAACAATCATCGTTTTGTGAGGCGTTAGTTTGCCATCACAGAAACATTATGTTCTTCATCCATTAGATGGAGGTGTGTGTAAGTGTAGTTTGAATAATTCTAATAAAAACATCCTAATATTTTTATGATACTGTTGTTGTAACAAAATAAAGGATTAAAATGATTTTAGGTGTTGGAGAAGTAGAATAAAAGAAAACAACTAAGAGAAACTGTTACCTTTAATTTTGGTAACATCCTTTGGTTTGAACCAAAAAGACTACTTGGAGAGTCTTCTGCCTAATTTAAGGCTTCAAGGGGGATGCGATAGATTTATAGAGCTTATTTGGGTAGAGTATGGACGATCAAAAAGGCTTGAGAGGTGTGAGGAATTGTATATAAGTGGTCTCCTTTTATAAGGGAGTGGAAGGGCTCTTTAGGAAAGTGTAAAAACATTATTTTATTATAAACTCATATTCGGTATCAAGATGTCCAAAACATATTAATGACGAAGATAAGATGAATCATATTCTAAATAAAATCATCCAATTGGAATTGGACTGGTTTTGGATGATATTTTATTCATTTTAATCTTATTTATTTAAATCATTTATTAATGAGGTAAATACTGCATCATTATTGTGTCATAAATAATTTAATTTATCTGATGTATAAAAGTTATAAAAAAATACCAACATGTAGAAAATATTTTTAGATTTCCAATTAATATTTTTAGTCCAAAATATAATTTATATATCCCCTTATAAAAATTAATCACTAAACGATTTTTGTTAATTCAAATTTTGCCTTTACATTAAATTAATTAATCTAATCTGTCATTGTCTTTCATAAGTCCATCCATGGGGTCCCAAAATCGACCTAAGGATGCCCATGGTCTGCCACTACTCATCCAATAAGGATAGGACAAGTTTCAAGGTAATTTTGAATTATTATCATATTCTTTTAACCTTGAATTACCATATTTACCTTTAACCGTAGTAAATAAAAATTACCGTAGTTGCTATTCATAATATCAAAAAAAATTAAAAGTAACCTATTAACATAAATTTGACCCAATGATTCCAAATATGGAATAAATTTTTCAAAATTCAAAACACAAAAGTTGTTGTAATTAATTTAAAATTAATCCCGTTGTTAAGCAAACGAGTTTTAAAAGTTAAAACATTGCCAAAGATTGAATTTATTTAACCTACGAATTCAATGTTAGATCAAGGCTAATGATATACATTATATTAAATGGTTAAAATATATTCTATTTATACATTAAAACCATTCAATATTATTATTTAACCACATAATTTATTATGATGAAAAAAGTTGTTTTTAATTAAAATATAGTGTGTTTTTAATATTCATTAAAATATGAAAGTTATCAGAATAATATGAAAAATTTATCCGATGTAAAATTCTATATCCTGATTCCAAATAATAATTTTATTTTGTAAAATTGATCTTATAAACATGTCAAAAACTAGATTTAATGTGGGTGCGCCATCAAAAGGCGGCAAAACTGCATTTTTTGAAAAATACTTATTTTACCCGAAAAATTTATTTTTTTCTTATACCATGTTCTAGAAAATGTGTAAGATAAATAATAATGTTATAAAATTAAAAATTTAGTTAATATTATTCATAAAGTCTAGTTCATAATAATATAATAATAATATATCGTTGTTTAGTAAAACCCGGTATTGCGTACAACACACGCTATCGAGGAAGGTCGTGATTTCGTGTAATGCAAGCCAAGCCAGGGTTGTGTGTTGATCAAGAATCCTTCATTGTTTCAAATAACAGAATCCAACCATATTTCAGTTATACATTGAATATATATATATATATACACACACACACTCAATGTTTCGTAGAATGACTATTATAAAACGAACATGAAATTGTGTGTAACACGTTCCAAGAATAGCGTTGCGTATACTGCAAGCTAATACGGTGTTGCGTATAGTAAAAGATAATATTTTTTAGCATAAAACACATGACATCATATAAATTAAAAGGAATACTTATCATAAAATATCGGGTTGTTACATTCAACCCCCCTTAAAATGAATTTCGCCCTAGAAATTCGTCGGGGTTATGCATGGTTTTTTTACTTGAAATTTCTTTAATTAAAACCCACATCGTAAAATGAAATACCAAAACTTAACTTTCGAAACTAAAGAATGAAACATAATGGATACCCAAATTAACTTATCACTGGGTTTTCATGTAGGAGAACATAGGTGAAAATATGGATATGGAAAAAAATCTAACCATCAAGTTTTGATGGAGAGTGGTAGAGAACATGGCTATGAAAAAGCCAACAATCACAAAGGCATAAATTTGTGATGATCTAGGGTACCATCTGATTCATCAGATATAAGGGCACTTGGACAACATTTTTGGTTTTCAAGATTATTTCTCTAAAGTTGAAGAATTTTAATTAGATGAAATAATTACTTTATTTCGATATAATCTCACCGTTGTTCATGCCTTGAACAATTTACACTTCATCTCATAAAGAAATGAATTTGAATTTGTCATTAGTGAAGTGTAAGAAGATCATGTGATAGAATGATGGGTCATTCCATCTGTCTCAAACAAAAGGTTAGAAAAAGATATTAAATATACATAAGTCGATATATAGTGAGATTAATGATATATTGTTCCTAAATTGGACATATACTTCACATATCATACTGTTTAATATAATAAAAATAGTTTCTACTAAACAGGGTCTTCTTGTAGGCCAGTGGTAGGCAATAATGGCCAGTCACACTTCGGTTGGGGGTTCGATTCCCACAGCCTTGTCTGACACGATGGGATGTCGCCCGTCCTGCAGGTTGTCCTTTTTTTAAAACTACATTACTATAAAATCCCATCAATAATATTGAAAAAAATTTCTATCCTTATACAATACTAAACTATGTCCAACATAATCCATTCCAATATTTAGGCTTATCTAAAATACTTCGGTCCAAGCTCACAGTATAAAGAAAACAATTACTTGAAATGTCATCAACCAAGCATGTGAATACCATCATTAATCCCCCATATATCTTGTTGGTCACATTCCAATCATCTGAATACCTTAATCATGTATTCTCTTGAAAAATGAATACCCGTTAAACCTTAGTGAAAACATGAATGCTGTCAAAAGGTAACTCTTTCCACATACCAAAATCCAAAAAATTATATATACTCAAACCATGATATAACCTTCTCATTATATCAGTCATGAGCTCATGAATACTTTCAAACATTTAATTTTCTCATTATCCCTTCATTATGCGCATATCATCTACTTTCCAAAAATATCTGAATAACCTTTCATGGTTACTAGTACCATTAATCATACACTTTCAAAATATAACGAAAGACAACATTTTAACAATCCTTAGATGTATCTTTATTTCATAGTACCATGAGATTACTTATACCACATTAAACTTGATAAACATGTAATCATTCCACTACCTTCTTAAACCATTGAACGAGCGTCAACAATTATTTCATCTCACTTATCATTTGTAGTCTCTTCATCATCATCAACCTAAATACTACCCATACGAACGTACTGATTCTATTTATGAGACTTTACCTTAGGGTATTGGTTTTCATAATGTCCGTACATTCCACATTTAAAACATTTAACCATTGTTGATGTCGTAGCAATACCATTATCATCATCCATGGTGTTAACTGAACCTTTTCCTTTGCACTTAATGGATTTGTGTCCTTCTTTTCCACACCCAAAGAATCTTCCAGTTCCTTTGAAACAATCTCCCCGATGCCTCTTCCCACATGATTTAGATGAGGGAAATTGAACTTTCTTTCCTATATGATCATCATGAAACTCCATATTTCTCTTATTATCTGAGTCCGGAAACTTACCAAATTTGAGATTATTGATCATATTATGAGATTGCTGATTAGGCCTAATAACGATGTCTGGACTTCCAAATCCCGTTTCATTTGGTTTCTCATGACGAATATCATTCCATTGTCCATCGTATCCTCCATTATCACGAATCATCCAATTTCCAGCCATTTTCTAAAACCCAAAAAGAATAGTGTGAGAGGCAAAAATCATGCTAGGAAAAACAACATAGTAAAGGGGGAGCACCCTCAATATCTAACATCTTTGGTAAAATTCTAGGATCGTTACCGTAATTCTAGGACTATACCCTATTCTTATACTTAACCTTATGGAAATCCCTAGACATACCTTAGAAATATCTCTAGGGATCTCACTAACGTTTTCGCATCCTAGTTTCCAAAGGTTGACTAAACCTTTCCTCTAATAACAACAGTAGAGGTCTGGAATTACTTCTAGTAGACTATAATTGATACCTATCAGGGCACTCCATGGGCGGCTACACCCCCTGGGTTGGACACACCACCATCCCCAGTGGCAGCCATTTCCTCACAAATCCCTTGGGCAGAGATCCATGCTTCGTCCAACGCTCACATGTGAGTGTTCCCAAGGATCAGATACATTCCTAACTCCTTTGCCTCTGATACCAACTGTAGAGACCCGAAGCTTGACGTAAATGGACATTAAATTACTTTTAAGGAAAACTTTTTACATAAAAAAAACAGACACTCAAAGACTGTAATAGTTTAGTGTCTTTGGAAACATGGAACGTAATCTTCTAATCATGGTGAAAGATATTCAACATCTCCCATAAAGATCATCCTCTTTTTTTACCTAAAACCATTCTTTATATCCTGGGGAAAAGAAAACATAAAAAGGGTGAGCTCAAACGCTCAGTAAGGGTAAGCATGGATAAAATAAAACAGACCATATACATTTGAACTTAAAAACATGAACATAACGTTTAAACATCAAAATATTGAGCAATGACATAAAACATGGAAGTACGTAAGGCATAGATCACAAAGAAACATTAAAAATGATAAAATAGTATTTGAAGAAAACATTTAATTGTTGAAACCATTAAGCACATGATAAGATTTCCATAGCAGCCAAGGCATTGCTACCAAGACCATCTTATTGGAAAAAGTCCCTTTCTGAATCGAGTTCACTCCTCGTTCCAGTCCTGTATTACTGAACATGTTTAACTTGTCATTCCAGCCATGTCTATCTCATGAGTTATAAATATTTACCCATTGAAATGGAAGTAGATATAGGTCCCACTCATCTCATAATGAAAACATTCTTACTTGTGCCACAAAATAAACATACATCATTCATAATAACCCAACAAATAAAATGGGTTTCATAAACATCATCCCATAATCACACAATCCATATAAAAGAAATGGATATCATTTCCTAATAAGAAAAGTGAAACCATGTAAATCATATATACATGATACTTGAAACATACACATGTGAAATAATGTCATCTTAGATGAAAATAGTTTTGATAAAACACTTGAAATGAATTCTTGAGGAAAATAAACTGTTTTCTTCAAAATCCTTTTCTTTTCACAAAGTGTAATGCAATTTTAGAAGAAAATGTTTTTTTTAAAATAGTCATGAAATCTTATGGAGGAAGCTTCATGAAAATACGGCTTTATAAAACCATAAAAATCCATTCACGCTGTATAAGTTAAAAAAACATTCTCCCCGTACTTTTTTCGGAAAAGTCAAAAAGTACCTCGTAATGTAATCAAAAGAAAGATTCATTAAATACCATGTAGTAAAAGTCAAAAATTGGTAAAAATGACTTTAAACATACATGAAAACTCATTTATAAAACATTGACATGGATGATAGAAATAACCCTTGTAAATAATTACGAATAAGCAATCTCCGATAAAAATGAGATTTGAAAAATTATCCCTTACCTTAGGTCCGATATGCTTTGTACTTATCCAAACCTCATGTATAATGATTTAAATAATGTCACTGACTTATTAAAGAATCATATTCATTGTTATGATATCATATATGGTTCACTTATGACTTTATATTACCCGTTCTTTTGTAAATCCCATGTTAAAGAGTGTTTTGGGTAAAATCTTCTTATTTATCGTATGTGTTTGGACTTGTTGTTCTTGATGTTATTATTAATTATATCATGATTTAATTACTTCCAAAATGTAAATCATTATTTATATATCATATACATTCATTATATATCCACCATATACAAGCATTCAAAATAGTACATAACATATGGAGGTAAGAAATGAAACGCATCGCTAATGGAGATGGTAAGTCGTACGTACGCATGAATGCTACTTTCATTTCTATTTCTTATTTTAAGGGAATTAAAAAATAATTATACATAGGTATATTATAATTCCTGTATATTATCATATATAATATCATTAACCACATCCTTTATACATCCCACATAAGGTATTAACGAATCACATCAGTTTTAGGGGGCGGTAGTCCACATTTCCTCAAATGTGATTATTGTATTTACCGACTATGGAAACCATAAAGGCTTGATATAACTGGGAAGTAAAGAAGAATATGGAAATAATAAACATAATATATATTATATATAAGTACTGTTCCATCATAATGGCCACCATGAGAGGTGGTAGGAGAAAATAGAACAATCATCATTTCGTGAGGAGTTAGTTTTCCATCACAGAAACATTATGTTCATCATCCATTAAATGGAGGAGTGTGTAACTTTAGTTTTAATCCTTCTCATAAAGACATCCTATTATTTTTTGGATAATGGGTTTTTCACAAAAGAAAGGATTAAAAAGATTTTAGGGGTTGGAGAAGTAGAATAAAATAAAACAACTTAAGAGAAATTGTTACCTATAATTTTGGTAACATCCTTTGGTTTGAACCAAAAGGTATTCTTGGAGAGTATTCATCCTAATGTAAGGCTTCAAGGGGTAGGAGAGGGAGTTAGGGAGCTTATTTGGGTAAAGTTTGGATGAGCCAAAAGGCTTGAGAGGTGTGAGGAATTGCATAGAAGTGGTCTCCTTTTATAATGGAGTGGAGGGGCTCTTTAGGAAAGTGTGAAAACATTATTTTATTATAAACTTATCATCGGTTTCAAGAGGTCCAAAACACATTAATGTCAAAAATAAGATTACTCATATTTTAAATAAATTCATCCAATAGTAATTGGACAGTTTTTGGAAGATATTTTAATCTTATTTATTTAAATCATTTTTTAATGTGGTAAATACTACATCATTATTGTATCATAAATAATTTAATTCATCTGATGTCTAAAAATTATAAACAAACTACCAACATGTAGGAAATAGTTTTATCTTTCCAATTAATATTTATAGTATAAAATATAATTTATATAGCCCCTTATAAAAATTAATTACTAAACGATATTTGTTAATTCAAATTTTGTCTTTACATTAAATTAATTAATATAAGGTGTCATTGTCTTTCATAAGTGGCTCCATGGGGTCCCAAAATCGACCAAAGGATGTCCATGGTCGTCCACTACTAATCCGATAAGGTTAGGACAAGTGTAATAGTAATTCTTAATTATTATAATATTAATTTAACCTTGAATTACCCTCTTTACCTTTAACCGTAGCAAATAAAAATTACCGTAGTGACTATTTAAAATTAATCCTTTTGTAATCAAACTGGTTTTAAAAGTTAAAACATTTTAAAAGATTGAATTTATTTAACACACGAATTCAATGTAAGATCAAGGATAATGAAATAAATTATATTAATTGGTAAAAATATATTCTATTTATACTTTAAAACCATTCAATATTATTATTTAACCACATAATTTATTACAATGAAAAAAGTTGTTTTAAATTAAAATATAACGTGTTTTTACTATTCATTAAAATATGAAAGTTATCAGAATAATGTGAAAAATTTATCCAATGTAAAATTTTATATCCTGATTCCAAATAATTTTTTTATTTGGTAAAATTGAACTTATAAAAATGTCAAAAACTAGATTTAATGTTGGTGCGCCATCAAAAGGCGGCAAAACTGTATTTTTTTAAAAATACTTATTTTACCCGAAAAATTTATTTTCTTCTTATACCATGTTCTAGAAAATGTGTAAGATGGATAATAATGTTATAAAATTCAAAATTTATTTAATACTATTCATAATGTCTAGTTCATAATAATATTATAATAATATATCGTTGTTTAGTAAAACCCCGTATTGCATACAACACACGTTATCGAGGAAGGTCGCGAATGCGTGTAATGCAAGCCATACCAGGGTAGCGTGTTGTGCAAGAATACATTGTTGTTTCATATAATAGAATCCAGCCATATTTTATATATACATTGAATATATATATATACACACTCAATGTTGCGTATAATGACAATTATAAAACGAACATGAAATTGTGTGTAACACGATCTAAGAATAGCGTTGCGTATACTGCAAGCTAATACGGTGTTGCGTATAGTACAAGATAATCTTGTTGTAGCATAAAACACATGACATCAAATATATTAAAAAATAATACTTATCATAAAATATCGGGTTGTTACAAAAAGGGGGTTCATTAGGCCTGGTATTTTTCCTTGGGCAACCTTGATTTTGTTTTCCAAGAAGGCGGATGGGATTTTGAGACTCTATGTGGACTATCGGTGCCTGAATCAGGTAACCCTGAAGAAAAAAGTATCCACTACCAAGGGTTGAAAATCTCTTTGATCAGCTTAAGGGAGCCTGATAGTTTTCAAAGTTATAATTTAGATCAGGCTATCACCAGCTCAGAGTACGAGACGAGGATGCATTGAAGATGGCCTTCATATGTTGGTATGGACATTATGAGTTGCTGGTTATTCCATTTTGTATGACCAACACCACAACAATGTTCATGGGACTCATTAACCAGATCTTCCAGCCAGACCATGATCACTTTTTAGTAGTCTTCATCGATGGCATTCTGATATACTCAATGACAGAGGGGGAACATGCCTATCATTGGAAGATAGTTTTGGACACACTCTGAGAGCACCAGCTTTATGTTAATCTCTCGATGTGCTAGTTTGGGATATGAGATGTCAACATTCTGGGACACGTCATCTTTGAGGCTCTAGTGGTGGTTGATCTAGTAAAGATTGAGTCTTTTCTAGCTTGGGAGACACCCAAGAGCGTGATGTAGGTGCGGAGTTTTCTGGGTTTGGCCGGTTACTACCAGATGTTTGTGCCTGAATTTTCCAGAGTTCAAGAACCTTTATCAACATTGACAAAAAAAGGGGAAACCGTATGTGTGTTTGTAGAGGCATCAGTGTAGTTTTCAATGGCTGAGGCACATACTAATGAGTTCCCCCATCTTAAGGATACAGGAGGAGGGTGTTTGGTACATAGTCTACTACGACGCATCAGGGAACGAGATTGGATGTGATCTGATGTAGGAGAGAATAGTGATCATGTATCGTTCTCAACAGCCGAGAAAACATGAGAATAATTATCACATCCATGACATGGAGTAAGAAGTAGTGGTATTTTCCTTGAGGATATGGCGACATTTTTTGAGGGGTGAAAGTTTTATAGTATACTCTAATCACAAGAGTCTCAGGTATATCTTCCCTCAAAATAACTTGAACCTATGACATCAGTGTTGGTTTTAGATTCTCCAGTACTATTAATTAAATATATTCTATACTTTTAGGAAGGGGAATGTAGTTGCAAATGCACTCAGCATGAGATTTGGTATATAGCTACTGGGTGAGGCAACAGAGCAGCTAGCTTCATTGTGGATATCCTATGTGGGTCAAGAAGGAGCAGCTTATCTTCAGTCACTGACGGTCACTCCCCTACTCTTTATGCATGTTAGGGAGGTGCATCATGGGGACGCTGACTGTAAGGCTCGACTTGCTCATGTATCCAAAAGACAACCACCTGATGGATTTTCATAAGATGGGGAGCATGTCATCCTATTCAGGGGGTGTATTATGGTTCATGTGACACTAAGGGAGGAAGTGTTGATGGGGTTTCATACATCCTCTCTAGCAGTACATCCTGGAGTGGCGAAGATATACCAGGACCTTCTGCGTTAGCACTTGTTGCTGGGAATGATGAAAGCAGTTGCAATGTTTGTCTCTCGGTGCCTCACCTTTTAGCAAGTGAAGGTGGAGCATCAGTTTCCAGCATTCTTAGTTCAGCCATTTGAGGTTCCCAAGTGCAAGTGGGATTAAATTTCTGTGGACATCATGATAGTTATTCCACTCACGTCCAAGGGAAATGATTCCATTTAGGTGATCGTAGACCGACTCACTATGTCGGCCCACTTCCTATATATCAAAGAGAAGGTTTCAGTAGAGGTCCTAAGACACCTCTACATGCAAGAGATTTTATGGCATCATTTCGTTCCAAATACTATTTTCACCAATCGTGATGCACGTTTTACTTCTTGGCTATCGAAGGGGTTGTAAGAGGCGTTCGGGACACAGCTTCGATTGAGCACTGCCTTCCATACTAGATGGGTGGTCGGACAGAGTGGACAATTCAGACCCTTGAGGACATGATACATGCTTGCGTCCTTGATTTTGGTCATAGATGGTAGGATCACTTGACCTATGTGATGTTTTCATTCAACAATAGTTATCACTTTACTGTCGGTGTGACACCATTTGAGTCATTTTTTGGATGACCTCACATTTCACTTTGTGCAGGAAAGACCAAGGGGAGTCAACACTCCTGGGACTATAGATGGTGCGAGCTACCATATAGAAGATTCAGATCATCCAGATGCGGATGAAGACTGCACAAAGAAGACAAAAATCATATGCTGACAATAGGTGGAGACCTCTGGAGTTCGTGGATGGTGACCACATCTTTCTACAAGACTCACCATGATGTGGTTTACGGATATTAGAATAGGGCGGCAAGTTATCTCTGAGGTTCATCAGACCATTTTAGGTCTGCAGAAGAGATGGAATGGTTTCATACCACTTAGCTCTTACACCTTAGTTTCACCGGGTGCACGAAATTTTCTATGTATATCAGCTGAGGAGATACGTGCATGACTCATCTCACGTCATCAACCCTGGTGAGCTTGACAACGACGATGGGGAGTTGTTTATAGAGGTTCCAATAGATATTGAGGATCGACAAGAGTGGGTCCTTCGTGGGTAGTCGATACCTCTGGCGTGTGTTTTCTGGAAGCCTGATAACATCTATGAGAGCACATGGGAGGAGGAGTCTCATATATGTGCTCAGTACCACAACTTGTTCCATTAGTTTGAGTTATGGCTTACGGGGATGCAAATCCCTAAGGTGAGGAGAGTGTAAAGACCAGGATTTTTCCATGTAATTTTTTAATTATAGAAGATTATTACGAGCCTGTGGAAATTGACAGGGCATGATTAAGAGGCCCGAAGTTCCTGGAATGAATTTTTGAACATTTTTTTGATTACTTTCAGTAAACCAGTGAGTGAGTTTTTGTATCTTTTGAACTGGTTCTCAGAATTGAAATCTGAGGACACTATTGAACTCGCAGCACCAGTATTATCCTATGGAGACCTTCACCTCAACTATAGTAGGTCGAGGGTGGAAGTTTGTTTTTCAGTTTTTCATGGAAGAAGATAAATAAAATATTTAACAATTTATTTATCTTTTTGAAACCTTTTTTTTTGAATTATAGAGGTGGAGACCACCTAAGCTTGAAACCTCTTTTCAGAATTCAAGTGGTGGGGACCAATCGAATCCTTCATTAAAGTGGGAAATCACTTGGAATCCTCCCATTAAATTGTACCAACACATTACAATTTATTGAGAATTTTAATTGGGCTAACATTGATGTGCCGAAATAAATTAAACTATCTTAATTAATATTGGATCCCCATTTTCATGTTGGAATTCATTTGAAAAGGGGAATTGGGAGAGATACTTTGATACCCTAGAAGAAAATTCTCTAATGGAAGAACCCCCCCCCCACACACACACACACAAAGAGAAAGAGGATGATGCATGATCCCAGATCGGAAGCATCTTGTGGATGTGATGAACACTGATGTTCTCTTCATCGACTATGTCTTCTTCCATGTGCCACCTCCAATGGAAAATCGAGGTAGGGGTTTAAATTTGTCTGATTATTGTTTCCCACATTCTTATCTTCTAAATGAAGAACACAGATCAAACAATTAACTAGTTGATCCACGAATGATTTATTTTTTTTGGGATTGGGAATAAATATTTGCTGGTTGATGTAGGGGTTTGTATTTAATATGATTGAATTCTATTAATTCTTCATATCCTAAATTCAGGACGACGATGGCCAAAAGATCTTGGCTATCGTACCACACATAAAATTTTCTCCACTTTATTTTTATTCTTAGCACATTATTCATGCATTTTTCAATGCCAAATATTTATTGACACTGGATACATAGAGTTCCGCTAAGCGTGATATATGGACATGTATCTCTCAAGGAAATGATCACGAATATGAAATTGTTTAATCTTTCAGGCTTGGAGGGAATCCATAGCGGCTCACTAAAGAAGGTGTCGGTCGGCACCCACCTGACCATGTGGGAGGAAGGGTGGCGTACATCCACGCCACCGGTTGTTAAGGAGGCCACAACCAGCCAGCCACGGTGGAGCAAGGTGGCAGCCGACATCCAGCCGGCCACATGGAAAAGTGAATGTGCATGTTTGCACCACCAGTGGAGAAGGAGATTGAGGCTGCTCGACAGTAGTGGTGCCCGAAAGCTGATAGACTACGGGTGGACAGTGGCATAGTCGCACCGCTAGATGAAGAACCGGCCTGCCAAGGCACACCATGCAGTACTGCCGAGCGGCCTCGCATTCCAGCTAGGTGACCGATTGACCAGTGGGATGTTCGGATTAACAGGGGGGTGCCTCCCCCCTGTGTTGTGTCTAGGGTGGACTTCCAGCCCACCGCAGGTCGTGCCAATGGGCCACGACCTTCACGGGGTGGGCCTGCTGAGGCCCAGACCAGAACTGGGTCGGGTCGGTCCAGGTCGGGTTGGGATGGGTCCGACCGGGCCTTAGCCCATCCAAACACAGTTTCCCATTTTTTGGACGTAACATTCAAATCAGATGACTATTTGACACACTGTCTACAGAACCCGAATCCATGGATCATGACAGTCCATTCCAGTTTTGTATAATGTTGGAGTATGACCAGGTTGGATCAATCCATGAATCCAACTGAGCCCTCCGACTAGAAATGCAAATAACATATAGACCGAGAATCCAATTAAAATGATGTATGTTGCGTTGGGTCCCTTTTGACATGGCATACCATTGTGATACATTTTCATGGAACTTTAGGTTGGTAGGGTAATGACCGATGGCTTTGGGAGTGGTTCTTCTAAGTGTGCTATGTGTGGAAGTCTACGACTGGATGAGATGTGACGACTGCTGAACATTACGAATCGGAGTAAATCGAAAGGCCTAGTGGGGAGTGCCTCTGTGTGACGTAGCAGACCCATGGTGGGGAGTGATTCTGTGTGATGTGGCAGTCCCATGGTACTCGGAAGGATTAGTATCTCAGTAGGCTACGAGGGGGAGCACCTCTGTGTGATGCGGCAGACCAATGGTGGGGAGCACCTCAATGTGATGTGGCAGACCCATGATTCTCGACAGGAGGAGTACCTCCGCAGTCCATGAATAGTGGGATGCTTTTATATGTTACGTGGAATGACCACTGTACTTGATAGAGGAGGATTTCTCCAACATCTGAGGTGTTCAATGATGTGACTAGGGATATTACATGTTTCAACTCCTAGAATAAATCATGGTGTGAGCTGTCTTTACATTGTGTTTGTGATTGAGGTTATGCTATGTGATACTTCACCTTCGTGGTGTTACCTGCATGGTATAATTACCACATGTATGAGATGATTATATCTTTATAACATAGGAATATAAATGTTAATATACCTATGTAGTGTTGGCTTGTTGATTTTTGGTCTTTCCTTTGTGGAATTAATGAAGACCTACGGGGTCTCGGGGTCCCTACTGAGTATCATTTTATTCCCCCCTAAATGTGATACGACTCCACCTTATTGTTTATGGTGCAGATGATGGACATCACCGACTAAGGACGAGGGTATCAGGACTAGAGGTAGATTGGAGGTGGACTTTAGATTAGGCATACCGCATAGACAAATGTTTGAGAGCTGTACCTACCCTTCAGGTAGGATCCATAGTAGGTGTTCACATGAGATGTTTTAAGTTTTACTTGTACTTTTCAATTTACTTTTACTTTATAGTTGGGATTTTATTCTAGCCCCTCTTAGGTTTTGTACACATTCTTTTTACTATATATATTTATTTTGAGATTTTATCATGATTTGTGCTTAGTTGTGTGAGTTTACAAGTTATAAAGGAAATTCCATCCCGTTTCTAGGGAATAAGCCTTTTGGTGCTAATCGCCAACCCCTATCCCATGGAAGGTGGGCTTGGGGTAGTCACGACATGGGCCCCGAGGGATGGGTCGTCACATCTCACATGTCTAATATTGAGCCTTCTTTTCCATATGGTCTCTACCAATTGAGCTCTTATCATTTTCCATCCTTCTCTTATTTGGTGCGCTCAAGAGATGGTAGAGGTATATATTGACAATTATATTTTGTGAAGTCAAATTTTTCATAAACATGATATACTTCACTCCAATCAACACATCATTTGGATTCAAATTTTCACCATCTTTTTTCACGTTCGATGTTATCTTGAATCCTATGGGTTCTAGCCATTTACAAAATCCAAATAAAATAATGTGTGAAACAATAGTCCTAGTGAGAAAGGTTTATAATAATATATAAATTATCTAAATCATGACACATTATTTTTAATACAACTTATCTTTAACATTGATTATTAATTGTAAAAATCTATTCAAAATTTCCATAATGGTTTGTAATGAAAACATGGATTAGCATAATCACATCCCCCAGGAGTGTAAAACTAGGTGTGTATTAAAGAATTATGTCATGTACCAGGTTACCCTGAGTCAAGGCCAAAACAAATTTTTGGAGTTGCTACTATTAGGTACATATTTTCCAAAACCATGTCCACTTACAGTATCCTAACATGGGTGTATTGATAGGAAGACCCAAAAAATCAATACATTAAAAAAATACTAGGGTTTTGATTTGTAGATATTATAAAATTCAACCTTTGGATTACATTATCTAATCTAGGTATTCCCATATCTAGTTCAAAAGGTTTCTACTAAAATTCCTCTAATACCAACTACAGCGTCCCACCCCAGATAGGCCAAAGCCAGTGTATGCTACTAAGTACATTGGCATGATTACTAGGAATAAAACCCAAAAGGACCAATTGGTTTAGTAGCCCTTGTAAACCAGATACATAATATAGAATTGTATTAAAATGGGAATTTTAGTTTTTTTTCTTCTAAACAAATAATCATTGATGATGATCTCTAATCAATCTCGTATATTCTTGTAAAAAATTCATAGTATGATTCTTGGATTCCTTATAAAATAAAGACAATATGGATGAGCTCAAATGCCCAATAAGGGAAAAATATATTTGATGCAATAATGAATCAACATGAATAGTCAATATAGAAAGTAAAATAACTGAACACACATTCTATGTAATCAATAAATTGACAAAAAGTACATAAAAATATAAAAAATCAATATTTGGAATAAATTACGTTCAAATAAATAGATACAGAAAAATAAATAAGGCACGCCATGAATCTAAACCACATTAAATTAATCAATGAACTAAAATTAAATGTATCCATAGATATGCCGAGGAAAAATATCATTGATGAATAATAAGTGAAACTACTATGATGGAAATTTATTACTTTTTTGATGAAATGTCTTAGGAAAATGAAAACCTATTACCACTAAGAACTTTTTCAAAAAAGTTTAAAATGAATGGTATAAACCCATTTGTGCAATAATTTATCTCAAGGGAACATATTTATTCTTCAAATAGATATATAATGTCTAGGATCCACACATCATTTCTAGTCTAAAGCATTCCTAATATTAAATAGTCAAAATAAATAATATTCCTTAAAAATATCATATAGGATGTGAAATATGGATCTATCAATAATTCCCCAATAAATAAAATAACTATCAATGTAGGCATTGTATGTTAAATGGTATATAGTTTAGGCAATATTAATATCCATGAAACATAAAATATATTATACGAGGGAATCCATTGTTCTATGATCATTGTAAATTTTACAATACAAGGTGACAAAAATATATATCAAGGTAGTGAATCTGAATACTATCTGAGTTTAAATCAATATTAAACCATCCAGAGGAAGAATAAGGATAGAATCAATAAAAAAACCAAAGTGGAGTAAAATAGATGGTTGTTGTACTTGATCAAATAAAATATTACCTTTTAAATATATTCTTCTGAAAACTATATTTTTATATTGGAAATCATTTTGAAAATATTTTTCGTTAAATATAATCAGTTTAAACATGAAAATGAGGCCAAAGTGAAATCAAGACTAATGAATTCGTACATGTTGTATGCGGTAAAATGAATATTCCTTTTGTATGGAAAAAGGTTTGAAAATACCTCATTAAGAAAGTGACATGAAATTTTATTTAAAACTCCAATAAAATGAAAAAAATGGTAAAAATTCCATTACCTGATAATTTAAAAAAATATTTTGAAGACCTTTTCATATAACACGGTTTTTATAATATTATAGTTTCTCCGACTAAAGAGAGATATAAAGTTATGTTTTCTAGAAAAACAATTGTAAAATCATTTTGGCACTATTGAGTGGAAATATGGTACTAACATATGAAATGGAAAAGAATAAATATGGAATAATGAATGTGTTTATTTGAAAATTGTTTAACAATTTCCTTGAATTTAAATACCATTTAAAGATAATTAATATTATTCTTAAGGAATATAATCATTAAACATTCCAAATTTTCCCATACCACATAAAAACATTTTTAAATAATAGTCCTTATGAAAAAATAATATTAAATGAAAGTATAAAATACCATGAAGTAAATGTAATTCAAGATATAATATTTCAAAATGATTAGTAGGTAAACCGATAAAAAATGTAAGTAGTGAATATGACATTTATCTCACTGAAGTAAAAAGTCAAATGGAAATCCATACCAATGTAGTAAAAATTTAAATGGAAAAACAAAATGTAATAATCCAAAAATAAAACATTTAAATACTATGAATATAATAGTATTCGTGATATAATACGTCAATGTGGAATTAAGTACATCATATATATGAAATTAGGTGTACACCAATTATGTATGCCTCACGTAATGAAAATGAGATGAGAATCCCTTAACATGGGTTTCATTTCATGTGAACATCCTTTAAATACATGTATAATATATTTATGTTAATTTCATCTTTATTCATAAAACTTTTCATGTATATAATTACTATTTATTAAATTATTACCATGTTGTGTAAAACTACTCAAATAGTTGATTCTATAATTGGTGTTTTTTACCAAATTCAGATTATGTGTCAAAACAACTATTATTCATCAACTATGGTTGAACATGTCATTATATAACATCCATATAATGATAACCATGCTATAATTATCATATTTATAAATAAATTATAATTTTAAAATCAATAATCAAATGTGGTTATGAAAATGAGAATATGTAACAATCATGGAGATTGTAGGTCGTACGCATGCTTAACTAACATTCCCATTTTTAAATGATCATTTTGGAAAGAAGGAATGTAACTAAAATCATTCCATAATGATAATTATATAGAAAATGTCATAATATTTAATTATATATACTTATATATAGAATTATGGGATGTAAAAGGAATCAAATCATGTTGAGGATGTGGTAGTCCACACATCCACGAATGATGTTATATCTTTTAAAGTATGTCAAGGGTTATTAAAGGAGATGATATAAATAAATATATATATATATATATATATATATTATTTTCATAAATATAAGTATGTACATAATATATTATTTATGTTGTGTATCTCACATATGTTTAATTATGTTCATTCATTTATACATTCCATGTATCCTGCGAACAAATATCATAGCTTTGAGGGGGCGATAGTCTACGGTTCTTCAAACTAGATTATCATATTTACACAACCTGGGAAGCATAAATTTAAGTTATAAATAATAATTACATAAGGTTAAATAATTAAAAATAACATATATATCATATATAAAAATATTTTTCCTTACAATGGACTCTAAAAGAGGTGGTAATGCAGGATTGAATAATTATTGTTTCACGAGGAAGTAATTAGTTGTCCACAGAAGTAGTATGTTCGTTACCCATTAGTTGGTGGTGTGTGTATTTTTAGGTTGAAATTTCAAAAAAAATTCCTACTATATTTAGGAAATTTTTTTGTTATTCAAAACCAATATAAGGATATTTTAGGGGGTGGGTAATAGAAATGAATGTAGAGAGATTTAGTAAGGCATTAAATTTTAATCGAGTAACTTTTTTTGGATTGAAAAAAATGGATTTTTTCAAATCATTTCAGCCTAATAGGAAGCTTCAAGGTCATGGAGAGGAATGATGAGAGACTATTTGGGAATTCATGGCCGAACAAAAGAGGTTTTAGATGAGTGAGGAATGGGAAGAGTTGGTGGCCTTTGATATAGAAGGAAAAGGACTCACATGGTATTTTTGAGAAGAAGATAAGTGGGAACATGTTATTAACAAATAAATGTCTTACCAAATAACCAGAACTGATGAATAGAAGGATAATGGCTGAGATATTTCAATCAAATGATTTTTGGACAGGTGGATGGGTCATTTGGTCCCTTCAACATATGGTTTTATTCCATTTTTATGCCTAATTACACCTTAATCACTGTAATTAATTTTAATTACTTTCACTTATTGTTTTTTAAGTAAAATAATATGATCTTATTAGACCAAAACTATTATCCTTATTACAATGAAGTATGTTAGAATTTCAAAATTAAAATCATATATCAGAAAAATTATGATTAATTCTAATCTCACAAATATAAGGATTAACTGGTTTTAGTATAAAATTTAAAAAAGACTACTCTATTTTTATACTAAAGTTTAATTTTATATTTATTCTATAAAAATAATATATTTATACATGTATGATGCATCCAATTTGACATTATCGAAAAATTATAATATAATTTATCCTTAATAATTATTTAAGCAAAAGAAATTTTTTTAATTTAAACGCATTGTTTTTCAGTATTAACTAAAAATGATGTTTCTTAAAAAAATCCAAAAAATTAATCTTAATGTAATTTTTATATTTGGAATTAAAAAATAATTATATCTTAAAAAATTAAACTGATAAAAGTTTAAACATTATGACTTAATATGGGTTCACTTTTAAAAGGCAAGTAAAATTACCTTTATAAAAATATTGGTATTTTGGAAATAAAAATTGGGTTTGTTCTTATCATATGTATGGAGAATAAAATAAATGAATATAAAAAATATTTTATTTAAAATATAACATATATATTCAACAAGAATAACAGCTTGGTTATAACATATGATATTAAATAATAATATTTTAATAACACATTGTTATTTGGTGAAACACTATCTTTCATGTTACATAAGCTATAGAGGAAGGTCTTTGTTGCGTATGATGTATGCTAACCCAGTGTCACACAGATATTATGCTAACTCGGTGTTCCATGCATTGAAATATATAGAATAAATTTTAAATATTAAATATATTATAATGTATATGAATATTATATTAATTCGAATGGTTTTGGTCTTGTGTCATACACTCTAATGAATGTGAGGCACTTAATTTTTTTTAGAGAATCACAAACCATGATACACATTAAATTTATTGGATTTTACCTTTTTTACCATTCATGGTTTATGAAATATTACCCATGTTTCTTCTTCATTTCCCATATATCAGCCATGAGTGATGAGAGTTTGTTTCTAAATATCCAAAGGGTTGATCTACTTCAAATCTAGGCTGTTTGGGAACAGTTTGTTGAGTATCAATGCTCTATGTGATTCAAACACTTGTATATTATCTATATTATAGATTATGGATTGTATAATGTCTCCCCTTCCTCTAATTCCCTAAAACATACGTTTTCATTTGTCTCTACGTGTGGGATGTAATAGTGGCATGTTTCCTCAATAGAGGATATGCAATATTGTTTAGAGGTCCCTATAATCAAGGTAGGTGGTCTAAAAGTTATATTATATAGTCATGTTGTTGGTTTATTCAAATGTATTTGAGTTATTGGAGTATTATTTTTTGGTGAATTTTATTGCATGGTAAAAAATGATAAATTGTTTGGTTAAATATTGAGATGAAATAGTCCTGATCCATGTGGGAAACATAAGGGATTCCAGGACTGAGTATGTGGTCACCCATGGCTTTTTCCATAATGATGATCATGGTTATAGATTGGAGAATGTGAATTTAATTGGTATATAAGGTAAATCTGATGATAATTATGATTAACATGTTAACAAGGATTCAAGAAAGAAAGTCTATGTTATTTTTATTTTATTTGTTAAAATCAATTTTGAAATGTAATTGATTTATTTTTTATTAATTGATAACATTGAATAAGAGGAGTTTTTTAAAATTTTCATTTGTTAATTAATTATGAATTTTAAATTGTAAAAGTGTTCATTGGTTAATGAATGAATTTGACTAATGTGTTGATTGAACTATGAGTTGTAAATGGTATGTGTGTTCAATGATAATGATTTGCGAATTTGTATATATGGTAAATGTTCAATGAATATTAATGACATGGATTGTTGGTATGTGCGGTATTCACATGATTTTATACACCAATGGTTTAGGTTCTACTAAGGCTCTATACACCACCACTATAATACATAGATTAGGGAGTCGGACTGAGGCTCTAATCCCATAATGGTTGCATTGGATGAGACTATCTGGATTGAGGATCCACGGTTTTTGTGATGTAATTTAATGTGAAATAGATTCCCTAGTGAGATAGAAAAATTTATTTATCCCCTTATGCATAGTAGTCGATCGTAATATGTCAATTTTTAATGAATAAATTACATAACCCATGTAATAAATGATGAAATCAATTTAATTTAACTTTTTAACTAATAAAATAGTGTTTTTCAACATTTATTTCATCCCAATATTTTTTTGTTCATTCATACAATATCATCTTATAATATATATATTGTATACATCATTGTTTTTGTCTTACTAATTTTTACTCACACCCTGCCCGGGCCTCCATTCGATGCCCTAGTGGATTTTAGGGTTACAGGTCATGAAAAGGTTAAATTCCACATGATAGATGGATGATTTGGGTGTGGGATATTCTGGGATGAGGAATCAGAACATATAGTCGAGACCCTTTTTGCGATTATTTATCTTGTACTTTTTCCCTTTCAATAGGAATTGTATGACATGACACAAGATATTAACAATTTGATTGTGGTCTAGTTCCCATCTTTTTGAATTGGTTGGTTATGCATGTTTATTGTATGTTATTTTGATTATTATATATTTATTCAATCATGGAATTTTCCTATGAATAGTGAATATTCTCCAAACAATTATATTAGTCCCTCTATACTACTCAATAACCTCTCACATATAGGTAGGAACAACTGAGCTCATGTTGTTTGCCGACTCAAGGATTTGATTTGGTGGCTCCCATGTTAGGGAAATTTCAATTTTTATTTAAATAATTTATAAATGTAAATTATACATTAAATTGAGTATGAATAAACATTATTTCAATAATATAGATATATTAATCAAATATATGTCATTTATATAAGGTTAACATTTAATTTTTTATAAAAAATTATAATGTTTTGATCATTTTCTCTCTGGAAAGCCGTTTTTTCCTTGGATACACCTTATTTAATTAAATTTTAATTTTTACACTTATGGAAATTAAACTGTTCAAAATATATTCCATATTTTTACTCCAAATAATTTATATTAACTAATAATGTAATCATAAATTATTGAAAAAACAAATAGGTAAAAAATTAGAAATTATTAACTGTGTTCAAGATATAAATGGGTTTACCAAGGGGATAATATTAAAATATGATAGTTAAATTTACATTAACATTTTTTACAAAAAATTAATAGATGGATATATTTCAACAATATCTTTTCAAAGGCTCTAGAATACTCCATTTTTTGGGTTTTTTGAATGAAAAAATAAGGCGAACAACTTTTTAAAAAAAACTGAAAGTGTGCCACTCACCGCGCATATAGAAGGCCACCCCTATATTTTACTTATCACATCATAAAACAATTTTCGATAAGCCAATCCATTATAAAACCTATTTTCAAAATCCCTCTTCAAATACTAAAATCCAAGGTTTTGGAAGATGAAAATCCAAGTATGGTTGTTGGATAAATCCTGAAGTGGATTCCTGAAGAAGAGGTAACCTTCTTCAATGAGTTTTTTTTCTTCCTAATCCTCCATAATTAATTTTAAAACCATGATGAGATAATAACCACGTTGTATTAAATATACATATATGTTTTTACCAAATATTCAGGACGTAAAACATTCTACACTTTGGAGTCATTATATCATATATACCTTCTTAATATTTATTCCCCAGGGGATAAAATAATGGTGTGGCTGTATACGAGGGACCACAGCCTCGCGAAGCTATGTGATTAATTTTTCACTCACACTTTTAAAGGAACATAAAAAGGATAATGTAAATAAATATATGTGCTATAAATGAAAACATTATGATATTAATGAAATATTTATCATTCCAAAATGATAATCTATCATTTTATTCCAAAACATTTCACTAAATGAATGATGGTAACATTGTTCATGTGTATGTGGACTACTATATTCACCAATTGATATGTCTCCCTATTTAAATCCCCACCCAAATGGATGATATTTATAAATATATTTAAATAGAAAAATGATATTATTATCAATATGGAATGATAAACTATTACATTCATTGTTTCTATAACGGTCATTGAAAATTGGAAATTTCATCAATGAATACCTATGAAGTACCATATTTGTGATCATATCACACTTATTTTCTCAAAACGTGCTTTAATTATTAATATTAAATTTATAATAAACATAATATTATAGTTATTCCATGATTATTTTTCTTCAGATGATGGAAAAATGTTCAATGTTTGATGATAAAAAAAAATCAAAACATGAATGAAAAAATGAAGTTTTTGGCTGATAGGAGACTTTATCATGGAATTGTTAACATTTGGTAAATGGTGGGTCATATGAAAATTATATATGGTTTGATATATATTTTTTATTTTGAATCATATGTATAATAATCAAATATTTATTATTCAAGAAATTTGAATTTTTATGATAAAATTATGCATATAAGGTATGGGATTTCTACTCTCTTTTTTTTCTCAGAGACATATGTAAATTCACAGATAACGTTGTTTTTGCATATAGAACCCCATTTACATTTTATGTCACGAATACCATTATATAAAAAATATTTAAAATTTCATTTAATGTTATTTTTTAATGGGGAATAAGATTATAAATAATAAAAAAGTGTTATGATAATTTTGTACCAATTTTTATTTTTTGAGACTTATGTCATGTTATGTACATATCTTATTTTATAATGTTTATCTACACCATGTTGGAAAATAATATCATGAATTTTTTTCTCATGATATATTAAGTTTTATATAATTTTATCATTTCTTGGTGATAATAAGTCATTTTACCAATGTTGTAAGTGTATTATGTTATAGTCTCATTTTTTAATGGGATTTCCCATGATTATGCTTCAAATTATGAAACATATATGATATATATTTCAAGAAACTCGTGAATATATTTTCCATAGTAAAAATTTCTATATTTTACATGTTTAATGTTAATTTCTCTTTCTTTGGGTATAAAATAATTCAATATGTTGTTTTTTTGAAAAATCGTAATAATATTTATGTGTTGTCTAAAAAAGCTTTTCTACAATAACATGTTTTCAATATTTTTATTAATTTTTTTTAAAATTTATAAATTATTTATTCGGAAATTTGTATCCATGTTTTAATTATATAAAATGTTTTAAATATAATATTCATCTCGTCTTGGAATCACTACACATATAGATTTACCAAAAAATACAAAGGAATTTTTTTAAAAGTGTATGAAATAAAGTTAATTTCTATCGTCATGACCATTTTTTAATTGTCAATTAAATTATTTATTTTCAATGATATTTTTGAGGATTTTTTTTTTATTTTTTTGGTTTTAAAATTTGGTTTTCATAGTTGAAAAGGTAGTTTCTCCATGAAAACATTTAATATTTTCTAAAAAGAATTCTTTATTTGTAGTCAATGTCTTTTTTTAGATAAGGGGATTTTTTAAATATTTTTTAATTATTATATTTAACCATTATTTTTAAAAAATATAGTTATTTTCCTCAATAATTGAAACAAATGAACATTGAAAATCATTTTTTATCTAATATAGCAACATTTGTTGTAACCAATTTTTTACTGGGGATATGACTGAAGGATCCTATTATTATTATTTATATGAATTCCTTTTGATGAAAATATTTTAATGAAACCCTTTTCCCTTCCATGTGTTATACAATGATGAATTTCATACAAAGGTTGGTTATTTTTTTCACGGGTTATGCTATGATGAAATAATGAAATGATTATGAAGCACAAAAATTTAAAAATAGGTATGATATGATAAAATATTTATGAATCCCACTTCATTTAAATGGTTCTGATATAATGAATGTGTTTTCATCTTGTGTCACACTTATGTTTAGTTTTCATTATGTAATAGTGGTTATATTCTAACCAAGGATGGTGGTTACGTTAGGAAAAAATATGGGTTGGATATTTTCTTTCTTCTAATGCGTTGGTTAATGATTAATTTAATTTGATACTGAAGGGTTCATATAAGTTTATCCCAATCACAATAGTGGGTACATGGGAGGTCATCCAAAGGAAGATTAATGTATTCATGTGGTGAGATAAATCCTATGATGTTATGAATGTCATGGTGGATTTCTATAACATATAATATTATATGCATATGTGTATTCCATAATCACATGTTTTATGCCAATGTTATGTTAACATATCTAATGTTCATTGATTTTCTTATGATTCATTTGTTATAAACCTGAAATATTTTTGACATGATTCTTGATTATGATATTTGATATGTACTGTATGGATTTAATATGTTATGTTAATACCCTTATGTCCACATTATTTCTATTATTTCTATTTTTTATCCTTATTAATCATTTGGACACACCCTTTTTATTCCTTCCCACATGTAATCAAGAAATGTTATAAGTAGATTATTTATAAGAGTATTACTTAATGATATGTTCTCAACAATAGACCTTAATGATATTTAATTAAATGGGAAGATTGTGTACCTATAATCCAATGGAAATAAACTAATATAGTCATCATCCATGTTTTTGGGTAATTTAAAAAATATTCATCTAAAATTATGTTATATACATGTATTAAAAATCCTATATTGCACACCAGAATTCTTTATAAAGGAAACTACCTTGAAGTTTACTATTATTATAGTGAAAAGGGGCCTGAACACCCATATGACCCTAGACCCCCTTAGAATCCTGATATAGATATTAAAGGTGAACACATAAACCTAAGAAAATATAATGATTGCAATATGATCTAGGGATGTTCACAAAACAATCCTGGCCAAGAAGAATACCAAAATATCTCTTACAATCGGTTCCAAAACAGTTATATCCCTATAGTCCTCAACACTCATCATCCACTTCATAATGCTATAATTTGAATATCGTTCTACATGGAACTCTCTCCAGGTTCTACTCACAAACAATTCATCTTCTTGATAACCTATTATTTCTTCATTTCATATAGGTATGTATAAGTAATTAACATAGTATCTTTATACCAGATCATTTCCCCAAATTCTCAACCAATCACTGTTCTATAGACCTCTAATATGAAAAAATATATGTAAAGGAATAATATGTCCTTAAAATGGATCTGGAGAAAACAAACACTTAGGATCCCAATATAAACAAATAGAAAATCATTCCAATTCACATACATTTTTTAAGGGAAGAAAATATGAACAGAACACCTTTCGGATGTTTAGACACAACATATTTATCTCACTGCTCTAAAAAACAACATCCACAATTGATGCCCATATCCCCTTAACTGACTAAATCAAAACACACCAAGAACATATCTTGGTCTAATATTTGGAAAAAAATAGTTATTGATATCCTCCAATTATTTCTTCATATCTACACCTGAGATGCTCACATAATAATTTCCATAACAATACTAGTTAAAGGAACATAAAACCATGGACCATTTTTCAACCTCCCCCATCAAGTCAATCGTCTGATGATCAACATGAACAACCTAAATAATATAAAATTAATACGACACTCTTGGAAAATGCTTTGATTTTATTCCTAAAATAATAAATTGAATAATAAAGTTGAATGAATGGATTTCTACAATAGGATTATACAATTACTTCATTTATTACATTAACAAGCCATAATTTTTATCAATTTCTATATGAATTTTATTAATTAAGGTACATAGACCTCTCTTTTGAATCTACCCTACAAATTGAACAACCTAAAGTAGTCATTTAAAAATCTTAGATTGCATGATGCAGATCACCGGGGGCCTAAAATCTTGTTTCATAGTCAAAATCCCTAGAATATTTCACACACCAAGGTCAATTAGCTATGTTTCTGATAAAATAATGCATTATTCATAGTTCCTGACTCTAGAGTCAACAATATATATCAATGAATAACATTGATACCAATATATTAGAACCCCTACCCACCTCCAATGCATCCTCCCACTAGGATTGCATTGAAGGAAGAGAGACAATGAACTCCTGATTCCCACCTCTATTATGCACTTGGTAGTCAACGAACACCAAGAGTATAAATATCTGATTTGTGTATGGTATTAGTCTCAATAATATTAATTATTTTGAGATAACTGAAATCCCCATAAATAAACACTATCATATATTATAAAAATTAACTGATAACCAACCAAAAAACCATGAACAAAGTTAGCATATATGATAAATGTCTCTATGTAAATACCAAAAATGTCATGTATAGTTCAACAGTCTCAACTGCATCTCTATCCATAAGATATAAATGACTAGATTGGTCAATAAATTTCACTTTTAAACCAAAAAGGTTGTTTATATACATATGGAGACAATGCAAGTATACTCTCTTAGAACATACCTATATTCCATAGTGTAAATATGAAAAAAACATAAAAATCACCTGTTAAAAAAGATCAAAAACATAAAAAACCGTTACCATTCAACTAACCAATCCCAACATTGTTAGGTATGTAATATTACAAATATAAAATAGTGGGGGAGTAAATTGTATCTTTTATATAGTCATTAATGATTCAAATAATTATCCCTATTTGTTATTATTAATGATATAGAGTATTTAATTCATAAAGATAGTTGAGAAGTGAAAAATAAAGATCAAGAACCCAATGGTTTTGGTAATGGTTTGGGTAACAAGGATCCCCAAGTACACTCCACCGACAGTCCCTCACTTAGTTTGGTTATTTTCACGAGGCATGTCGACTTAAAATAAAACCCAAATAGCATAGTATGGGAAGTTGAAACCATAAAAATAATTCTTTAATAAAGAATTCTTGTTCTGTTATAATGAGAAAATAATATGCATAACTTAGTCTACAATGCTAAAACTCCCCCATTATTGATTTTGAGTAGCCAATATTCTAACAAATAAATAGAAATTTTTTTATTGGGAAAAAAGATTTATTTCCCATAGTTGCACATGAAAATGACATGAAATTGATCATCTACTTAAAAGATAACACTATTTAAGGAGTAACAATTTTGACGAGATCCTGGTTGGAAATGATCATCAACAATAATAATAATAGGCAAATTGTATAAGTTATAGTAAATCATCATTTCACACATCACCAGATGGAAACATGTATGTATCCAATGTGTTGCAATTTTGTAATACCATCGATGTTCATACTTTTATTTTTGGAATTATTTCTGTATTAAAAAAGACACCATTCCATAACAAATTATATCACCATTTTAATTTATCAAGAGAATCTGGTCTTTCATTCCATTTTAACAAATCTAATACTGTTGACTAATAAATTATGATCATTGGAACCTTACATATTCAAAATAAAGTATTGTATTCCCATAGAATTAGGAACAATTAAAACATTGTAAATGAGAATTTGAATAAATCATATAATTTCATTATATATATATATTTACTTCTAGATATCCATTGAAGAAAATACTGAAAATTTCATAAAACTAAAACTACACCATTAAACAAGTAAAATGTAGTGTTTATCTTCCAAGGGATAAAATTAGAAATTATATTTGAAGGCATATTCTTATTTATAAAATTAGGGTTAATAAACCATCAATTTAATCTTCAATCATATTGTTTCTTTTAAACATTGGATTTCATATCCATAAATTTTTAATAGTGTAGGTTTCATGATCCATATTTTTTATTCCAAAAATTGTGTTTTCAAGCCATATGTTCTACATACAATCATAGGTATGAATACTATTTTTAGACTACATAAAATCATGTCCATAAAACATTAGATAAGATACTTACCCTACAAATAGAATAAATGTATCCGTTAATATATTCCTTAAAAAATAGTTCACTTAATTTCAACAGTAAAAAATAAGGGTAATTATGAGCATAAAAAATAAATAATATTCATAGAGTATTGCGTAGGAAAAAAAATGTCCAACTAGACTCACCCTTGAATGCTCATCAAATCATGCATCAAATATTGTTATATAAAATATAATACATAATAATGAATGCTTCCCCACTATCAAGTTCTCAATGAATTAAGACTCTAATTCACAAACAATGAACATAATGTTCTCCCATCCCTTAAAAACTCATAACTTGTCACCAACATTCTTCTATTATGTTGTTTGAGATAGATCCCTACATACCTAACCTTTATGAGGTCTAGAATTTAGTTCTAGAATTATGAATAGTCAAATAAAACCACATCTATCATTTAACCAGAGCAGTAGGATATCATGAAAATGATGGAAATAAACCTCATCCTCTCATCTTACAATGAATTACCCCCATCTCAAATAAAATTACATCAATTATTTATCACAAAATATAAATTCCATTAACACATTTTACATCACATCATATATTAAAAAAAACCTAGGAAACCACCCATGATAGAAGTTCCATAAAAATGGGGTAGCTGGTAATCCATATCAAAACCATCTTAGTTGTTTGGAAAACAACCCAAAAACCGATATATTTGTATGTTGGAAAGGATATATAACCTGAGTGGGTGAATATAGAAGGACCATAAAATACATGATATAGAAATAAAAAAATACCCAACTTGTGTGTTCAAAACCATAGAACTTGTGGACACAAAAAACCCACCATGACTCCAAATTTTTATAATCAAAACTACTTACGCAACTATATGATACTCAAGACATATTTATCACTTAATCCAAAAAATTCATCCACTAATATCAATTAAATTATTTCTTGATTTATCATGTTTGGATATCTTCTATATATAATCCATTTATTTTCACTTATACCAATACCATTCAATTATAATTATATTAAATTAGATAATTAATAAAATGAAATTTTCATCCCATTATAATTCTTATACCAGGCCATGTAATTTTATTTTAGTACAATAATTTTATCCCTGGATACTTGGGATAATATCACTAGCACACCAACAAACAGTTCATCCATTACACCTCTAAATCTTCCACAACACCACACCACCCAAGAAATATCACCACATAAACCAGAAGTCACAAAACATACAATTCAAACATTGAACCACCACCGCCGCACAACACCTACATTTCACAACATCCCATTGTGTATCCTATACATACCTCGTCACCCAACATCCCTTTACATCAACCTCACTTCACCACTACAACACTACGACCTATGTCACATCCCATAACAACACTGTAACATCATCGACCCATACATCTCATTACCTATTTTCTCATAACCAACACTATAAAACCACCCACAACATAAAATTCTGGTAGTAAAACACAACCAAAAAATAATTATATCACATGTTCCAAAAAATTCATTTCAATTTATTCTTTTATTTTTTAATTTATGACAGGTATTATCACAAAAACAATATTTTGATGGGTTACAAATTATTATCCACATATACATTGTTTCTCCATATCTAAAAGTGTGATGACAACAAGAAACACAATAATGTTCACACACATATCTAATAAATCACAAAAAGTCTCCCAGTATATGTGATTTTCAACATTTTCCAAACTATTATACAATTATCATAAATGATATCAACCTATAGTAAAAACATACAATTACTCCCCATCTTCATAAATTTAAGAATTTAAATTTAAATTTATTTATTATGACAACCCTTAATATCCATACAATGGAAGGAAAAAAGAATTATTTTTCGACATGGTGGACATTAAAAAGAAACGAACAAGGATCCCCTACCATAAAGATATTTTCGATTCATTTCCTGCCATGTCAGGTAGAAGAAATAGCCCAAAAATAAAAAAATTCACTTGGATACCTAGGATTTACATGATCCACACTTAGGAATCATCATAAATATATCCCAACACACCCTAAAAAATAAACAACACTACTGTGAATATTTTACTAGACACCATGATGAAATAAATAAGAATAAGTGGATTAACAACCCTAAAAACATCAATTAATAACAACCAGAACCCAATGATCAATATAAGATGTATTAGATTTGAAATATTCTCAATTGAATAGAGTGTGAATTCATGTTTTGGGAGACTAGGGAGAATAAATAAGGAAATTATCCAATCCATACGGTTATAGATTGTGGGAACCATCCAGATTCTTGGAGTGAATTACATATTCACATTTTTAATTTTGTGGAATCCTGAAAATACAATCAATGAATCACCTTCAATGAATTAATGACTCATAATTAGAACACTAATTGAAATTTATGGGTCCTCGATCTCAACTTATTTTACCCCATGAATAATTAATTCACGTAGTGAATCCATTTCATGCCCTCTCCACCACCACATATATGCAATGAATGAATGGGCACAGAAGCCATAAATCACACACTCATTACATGAGTCCCAATTTTATGAGTTCAGTCTACTAATGTGGTTATAAATTAGTTTTAACCTCAAAATAATTTCACCAAGCCACCATCAAACACCCCCAACACCTAAACTATAAATTTGATGGATAAGAGAGTCACCAAATTTTACAAATACCATTAAAATAATTAATTTTACATCATTATAAATAACCTGATTAATATGGTCATATTTCCCAAGGAAAATTCTTCATTATAGTGTGTTACATAAAATAATTCAGTTTTGGAACAATTACTCACTCTCATATTTGATTATTAAAAGTATAACTTCTGAATTCCCCCATATATATTTAATCAAAATATATTATAATACAATGATTTATTAGTATGGTTAAATATATTTAAAAAGTATTTATTTTATAAATTTTAAATATATTACATATTTCAATAACATTTATATATAGATAAATCTATTTTAAAAAATTTATGAAGTAAATATTCCAAAAATATTCATGGTTATAAGTAGACCAGATTGATCATTATTAATGTGCTTCCATGGTTAAATAAATCATACATATTTATAAAAAATATTTTTTACTATTTCTCATATTTAAGAGTAATATATATCCAATTATAAAATCTAAAATTATTTAATTAGCCCTTCCATGTCATCTATTTATTGAAATTACTCATTTATATATGTTGGGTGGCAATGAAAAAAAGGTTATATAATCATAGATCAAGAACTTATAATGTTGTAAAATATTAATTTTATGGGAAATTAATTTAATTTATATATAATTTATTTGATGTATAAATCCATAAAACCAATCAATCATGTATTTAGAGTAAATGTTTTCATAATAGCAATATTCTATTAATAAAATCATAATGATAATTGATTTATCTATATATAAATAGTTATATTATTATAAGTAAAGACAATATCAACTAGAAATTTAAACTTCACACATATAACATTCACCATTCTAATATGAGTAGCATAAATTTATGTGAACCTTCTTATGTGAAATATGATATTGACTATTATGGATATTTTACATAATTTTTTTTAAAAAAATAATAAAATTGTTTTCATAGCCTAATTATCACATCACACACCAATAAAATCCCAACCATTTTTAAAAATGAGTTACATTTTGAACCAAGAATGAATTATTATAAAATGAAAGAGTTGATTTTTTGATGCAGGATAATATAATAAGAAACATGTATGCTTCATTATACATTTTATATGAAATAATTCTAAGTCCATCAAAACAAAAATAATATTATCTACCACCATATAAGAATACTTGATTTCATTACATCTTATGTAATATTTAAACAACACTGAAGTTGAAACTCCACCAAAAAACAAAAAAAAATCATCTCTATAGCTTCATAGAGTTATAATGTAATCATCCCCAACAAAACAACCTTAAAATAGTAAAGTATGTGAATTAGGAACATCAGTTAACTATATTTTTATAATCTAAAAAAAATATATAAAATAAATGTGAAACTATAATAATTAAATATATAGTTAAATAAAATAATAACCAATTTTATATGATTAAAATATATACTTTATCATCACAAAAATGTAATAAATAGAATAAAATAATACGTTATCCAAGAAAAACAATCTACATAAACAAAATTAATCCTTATAATTGATGCGCATTCAAGACCCCAACATATTATCTCAAAAACCAATCTAGAAACCCACTATTATTACAAAAAAATAAAATTACCTACATCTTTGAACCGAGAAGTGTCTAACCCACATAGACACACAATAAAAATAGTTTCACGACCCATCCCATGGGGCATGTTCCATGAATACCCCAATCCCACCTCTGATAGGCCAGGTGTTGGCGACTAGAGCTGGGTAGGAATATCCGAAAAATGGGAGGTATTAGCCTATGTACCTTAACACACACACACAAATCCACAAAAAAGGCATTGGGAAGTAAATAACAAAGGAACTTATGCATGTAGACCACTATGTAAAACACGACAAGAGTGAAACAAAATGTAATTTACAGGGTGGTTAAGTATGCCAGTATTCAATCCTTCCAATAGAAATTAATAACACAAGTAAAACCCCATGTCCTTAAATCGTGTCCTCTGAGTACCCTACCTGAAGGTTAGGTGAAGGGTAGCTTCTTTAGGTAGTATAAGTATACCTTGTAGGTCAGATCTCATATAAGACTATTTGGTCCTGGCCCTCCTTGGGCTACGTCAAAGCATCAAACGTATACACAAGGCATGACACGTGCGGGAAAATCATCTGTTATGTCGAGTAAAACAATACTCATTAGGGGAATCCAAAAACCACAATGTGAAAATACCACAGTGGAATGACCACCATGAAGATACAGTCTGCTCAATATAGGTATATGCCCATACATTTTTGAAGAACATCCAGATAAAATAATTTCAGACACTATGAATCATTATGATCTATCCTCATTGTTAGCATTAGGATTCACATTCTAGGTTCAATAGGAGACACTTAAAACTAAGTGAAACAATATCTATATGCTCATCTATCTGAGATTAAACCCTTCTATGAGGTACACTCCATCAAGAAAAACTCTACCACTCATAATGGTACGTATGAGAGAATGTGCTCCATCAAGAACATCGTATGAGGTCTAGATCAAGTGTCTATCTTTTTAGGTACAATCAAAATTGTATTTCACCAAATTCAAGACTAGTTAAACCCAAGTGGAGAGGCCCACACTCACCATGGTACAAAAATTAGGGAACCCTTCACCAAAATATTTCGTGAAACCTTCGTCGCACCTATAAGTAGTCTCATACACCTCATTCCGTTGTGGGAGAACTATCCCCTATCAAGGTAACATTATTTTAAAGTGTATTTACCCACTCCTTGTAAATGTGTTTGATAGCTGAGGGAGATCCAACTACAATGGAGGACCCACTCCCTATCGTTAATCAGGATGGGGGAGTGAAAATCTGTATATGAAGCCCACACCCTAATCCCACAGGGGAGTACAACTCTGGAAGGGCCGACACGCTGATCCCAAAGTGGAGTATGAATTTTTATGTTCAATACCTGCACCATTCTTGGTATGTGAGTATTAAATAGTGACTAGAGGACTCTCACCCTAGTATTAATGGGGAATACTGACCTTGTAAGTTCTCATGTGCAGGACCCGCACAGTTGAACAATATGGGAGTACCGAATCCTATCATAGAGGTCCCACACCCTACCCTATAGGGGATTTCTAACTCTTTGCATGTTTGATATGGAGGACTCACGCCCTATTCCAATAGGCTAGTACAGACACCACAGATAGATGACCCACTCCCCATTTCCATAATAAAGTATCTACTCTTCTATAACAATCATCTCCAAAAACTAGTTATGTAGTCCCTTTGGGGAGTAACACCCCTAGAGGAAGGTTCCCAAAGATAAAACATGCTCCCATAATGTGGGGAGTCCAAACTTTATTAAATATTCTGATTCATGCTCATGTGTGCCTGTACTGGGAAGAAAGAATACTAAAACCAGTTTTTCATCTAGAAACGCCCACAAAATCTCACTTGGTGTATCTCAAAAGGACCGTCTATTTGTAAGGGTCCCAACACCATAGACTTCTCATCAAACTGATGTTCTATTTCAATGTTATGTGCATTGTGTCGAGAAGGGCCCGGTTGGGTATGGTTCCAAACCGGCACGACCTAGGGTCTGTCAACTGATATGAGACTGACCCAGGTCTGATGGGTTTAACCCGACTCGTTTGGTCTGACCCACCCCAACAGGGCCTGGTATGATCCACCTGCCCAGCCTGCACATACTGGACCAAGCGTCTCAGTTTTTCGTGCCACCCCACTGCCTAGTTCACCCTCTCTTACCGGCATCATGCGGCCCAGTATCCTACTACATGTGTCTCAGCCACTTTCCATGTCACTCGGCAGAAGGGGTCATCCATCCCCCACCTCATCCATCCAGTCTGCTGACATGGATTGGGTTTCTTGCATGTGGCTGGTAGCATGTCACCTTCTTCCTCCGTGTGCCCACGACTTGTAACAAAGGTCTAGTTCACCCCACCACGGCTGAAGCCATGAACACCACTCACACAAGCATCCAAATAGATGCGACTACCCTTTGTAACTTCGCTGAACCAACATGTGGCTACAACTCTTTGCTGCAACTGTTTTCTAGGGTAATTTTCCACATGCCACTGGACGTGATCCCTTGATCTGTTCTTCGATCTAAAATAACGCCTGTAACTGTCGTGTAACATTCTTTATCACCATGGGATTTAATCATCATTGTGACCCATTCCACTGGAAATCACTCATTTGATGGAATCTCATATGTCACTTCAATCAATCTATCATCGTCATCATCGCACCTCTGTCGTGTCCTGTCCATTCCGGATCCCAAAAATTGTTTTGTGGCATCAAGAAATAGTTTTCCAATGATCAAACATTTTCCTACCCATGAAGAATGATAAGAACGTGGGGTAGAAAAGCATAATAATCAAATGGAGGATTGAACATTGTTTGTTGATTCGTTCTAGTCTCAATACCATTATTAGAAGGATCATGAAAATGACTAAAAAACTAGAAATCAATCAAATGATCATCAATCCCCAATATAACACCCATGGTGATAAAAATACTGAAACAATATACACAATCCTTCAATTGATTAATTCTCCAATTGATTCACAATATTCATAGGGATTCAACGATGGGGAAATGATGGAATTTAAAAAACAAACCCAACCTCAAGTAGGATCACTTGTAGACATTGATATTGGTCATGTCGCCACTTCAGTCTTTGTTCCACTTGAATCCGTCAATTCATCAATGATTGATCAAATCCTGAACACTAGTCCATCATCACCGCAGACAGAGTCTCCTTCTCCTGGAATTAGGGAATCTCCAAAGCTAAATATTCAGAATTATTAATTCTAATTCTAGACACTATCAGGGATTAATGGAAGGAAATGTGTTTATGTGTTTAAGTGTTACTATTTCACATTGAAACAATGTCGACACACTACTTTATTTTTGAAAGGAGAATGAGTTGCTCAGTTTCAATGTCGTAGTGTCACCGTGTTGAGAAATGTTAAATGGAAATAATAAAAAATTCATTAAGATTATTTTATTATCCTTCAAAAAGATCTGAATTTAAATTTTAACCTTGACCAACACTGGTCAAGGTTATGTCTTTAATAGGGAGAAAATATCATTACAATCTCAATAGTGGTCTCGTATTTTTAATCCAAGTCACCATTTGGGAGTTATGAGGATTCAAAGAATAGAATATTTTTTATTTAAATTATTTTTTTCATAGTTACGTACCAAAAAACAAACTTTTATAGTCGACCCACGTCAGCCAATACTAGGCTCTGACTGAGGAAATTAAGCCTCAATGAGCTCAATGGTTGTCTCAGGTTTTTAGTATATGTTCCCATTCAATAGTTATAAGGATTTGACAATAAAATAACTTTATTTAATTATTTTATTTATAGCCAAATGCTACATTCTATAGTTGGCCCATGCCAGCCAATGTTTGGATTTTCCTAATGAAAGAAATCCATGACGAGCTCAACCACTGTCTCAGGTATTCAGTTAGATTCACTGTTCATGATTTATAAGGATTTGAAAAATAAAATAATTTTATTTATTTATTTTATTTATTGTAATGCTATTTTTTGGTTTTCTCGCTAGAGACCATCACCATCTAATCTTAAATAATTACTAGGGTAAAACTACCATCTCAAATGCAACAGTTCCCTCTGTTTTCTATTTCAAGCATTTAATAATTTGTTATTCTACTTTTTTAGGAAAACTTATCACATGTGCTATTTAAAAATATAAAAATTTACGACGAATAATTTAGGGAACTCCAAGCCTAAAATTTCATAGTGTCGTAGTGCTTGGTCTCGTTATTTTTCTAATAATTACAAAAAATAGAACTAGAATATCTGAAGTCATTACATTCTCCCTACTGTAAGGATTTACATCCTCCAATAGGAAAAAAATGTTTACTCGATCAATAAGTGAGAGTACTGAGCATGAATATGAGCCTTCCACCCCCATGTTTTTATATTAAGATCTATGTTAAGCCTCCCGAATTGCAACAAGAGATAATATTGACCAAAAAGGATCCCAAACCAGGAATTATGTCCTAAGGCCTTGAAAATATGACTATTAGATCCCAACTACAACTATCAACTCCAAGACTCAGATCACACTATCAGTGATAGTGTGTGATCGTCGGGTATCCTCCCAGAAGAGCCTCTAAGCACGAGGATCAAGTCCATGGGTTGACCATAAACCCTATGTCTCAAATGAAATAGATGAAAAAAAGGAGGAAACTAGATTCATTGTCCATTAATACTGCAGAAATAGGGAAAGGACGCAGGTCGTACCTCAAATATCTGATGGAGTCTCTGGGTCATATGTCTTGACTGCATGCATCTATCCTTACACACATCCTCGAACCCCCTAAGCCTGGAGTGGGCCAGCCGCAGCCCTTCCAGCTCCTCTTACTCACCTGCCATCTTACAGAACATCTTTATCCAAGAATTGTCTCCTCCAAGGAAGATCGCCAACCATATCCCTCTTAATGGAAGGACAAGTTGGATAATATCTAGAAATATTCCCTCTACCATTGAAAGAATAACACCTCCTCTCTTACGAATAATCAGTTCCTTGATGTTTATCTTATTCCACAGTCCCACACGTACGAGTTCGAGCATGGGTATTCTTCATACGCCATGATCCTATCACTTGTCATTTGTTATCTCGTACAAATGCCTCTATCTCGTGACCTCTATTGTGGGTCACATCCATATGTTCCTTAGAACATAAAAATATCAACCACATGGGCTCTCTCCAACTCCCACGCATAAGTGGGAATATTCAGCAAACCCACTAACACCATAATCTCTCGATGTAATCCCCGCTTGAAGTTTTGAGCTCGGAAAAACCAGTATTGTACCATATCTATTGAGTACCTTGATAAGTCGGTGGACCTCTATGAAAACACTGCCACTATAATGTTTCCATATCGATGTTTCTGATGATATAGGATATATACTGACCTCAGTGTGGATGGGTAAAAATATTCACTAAAGAGTCATTATAACTCCTCTTATGTGAGTGTATCCTCGTCATTCAATTATATCCCCATGTTTCACATGTGTCCCGCTGATCCCTAAAAAGGATCCTAGCTAGGACCACCATCTGATCGAGAGATGTCCTCACTAATAGGAAAACATGATTGACTTACTCGAGCTAGTAAACTAATGTCTAGGGGTCTATATCACCAAGGTAATTAAATGATCGTTACCTCTGGAACTCATGTAGTGTAGTCATATTGTGTGCATCCTCATCCAAAACTCTCGATAAAACATGCTGCTCTGTGGGTGGTGGTGGCACTGAAAAAACACATGGTGGAAATGCCTCAATGTCAGTGCCTACAACTAAAGCCTCATCACGGGGAATATCGTTATCATGATCGTGCTATAGAATCCTCTATGGCCATCATCTGGGAGTATTCTTGAAATGGATCATGTTGGACCATGATTAATAGAGTACATCTGGTGCGATAACTCAAGAAGGACATAGAAAACAAAAACAATTCCAATATGATGCATGTAGAATTTATTTCACGATGACCAGTGTCCTAACGCAATGAGTCGAAAAGTAGGTAATCAGAGTTTTAGTCAATAGATTTGTTAGCTTCGTCACCAACACTTGAACCTCAAGCATAAGAGATGAACATTAAACATCTTAACATTGTCTCTATGCACCCTAAACCAAGCTCATGACATTGGGGTCCTAATGTAGAAATTACCTCCTATGATACAACTATATTACGACCTATCCACTATAGATCTTATCATGAATACCTGAATCCCACCTTTAATAGACTTGGGAGGTATTAGCCTATGTACCTTAACCCACACACACAAATCCACAAAAAGACATTGGGAAGTAAATAACCAAGGAACTTATGCATGTAAACCACTATGTAAAACACTACAAGAGTGAAACAAAATGTAATGTACATGGTGGTTAAGTATGCCAGTATTCAATCCTTCCAATAGAAATTAATAACACAAGTAAAACCCCATGTCCTTAAATCGTGTCCTCTGAGTACCCTACCTGAAGGTTAGGTGAAGGGTAGCTTCTTTAGGTAGTATAAGTATACCTTGTAGGTCAGATCTCACATAAGACTATCTGGTCCTGGCCCTCCCAGGGCTACGTCAAAGCGTCGAACGTATGCACAAGGCATGACACGTGCGGGAAAATCTTCTGTTATGTCGAGTAAAACAATACTCATTAGGGGAATCCAAAAACCACAATGTGAAAATACCACAATGGAATGACCACCATGAAGATACAGTCTGCTCAATATAGGTATATGCCCATACCCAACTTGTGTGTTCAAAACCATAGAACTTGTGGACACAAAAAACCCACCATGACTCCAAATTTTTATAATCAAAACTACTTACGCAACTATATGATACTCAAGACATATTTATCACTTAATCCAAAAAATTCATCCACTAATATCAATTAAATTATTTCTTGATTTATCATGTTTGGATATCTTCTATATATAATCCATTTATGTTCACTTGTACCAGTACCATTCAATTATAATTATATTAAATTAGATAATTAATAAAATGAAATTTTCATCCCATTATTATTCTTATACCAGGCCATGTAATTTTATTTTAGTACAATAATTTTATCCCTGGATACTTGGGATACTATCACTAGCACACCAACAAACAGTTCATCCATTACACCTCTAAATCTTCCACAACACCACACCATCCATGAAATATCACCACATAAACCAAAAGTCACAAAACATACAATTCAAACATTGAACCACCACCGCCGCACAACACCTACATTTCACAACATCCCATTGTGTATCCTATACATACCTCATCACCCAACTTCCCTTCCCATCAACATCACTTCACCACTACAACACTACGACCTATGTCACATCCCATAACAACACTGTAACATCATCGACCCATACATCTCATTACCTATTTTCTCACAAACAACACTATAAAACCACCCACAACATAAAATTCTGGTAGTAAAACACAACCAAAAAATAATTATATCACATGTTCCAAAAAATTCATTTCAATTTATTCTTTTATTTTTTTAATTTATGACTGGTATTATCACAAAAACAATATTTTGATGGGTTTCAAATTATTATCCACATATACATTGTTTCTCCATATCTAAAAGTGTGATGACAACAAGAAACACAATAATGTTCACACACATATCTAATAAATCAAAAAAATTCTCCCAGTATATGTGATTTTCAACATTTTCCAAACTATTATACAATTATCATAAATGATATCAACCTATAGTAAAAACATACAATTGCTCCCCATCTTCATAAATTTAAGAATTTAAATTTAAATTTATTTATTATGACAACCCTTAATATCCATACAATGGAAGGAAAAAAGAATTATTTTTCGACATGGTGGACATTAAAAAGGAACGAACAAGGATCCCCTACCATAAAGATATTTTCGATTCATTTCCTGCCATGTCAGGTAGAAGAAATATCCCAAAAATAAAAAAATTCACTTGGATACCTAGGATTTACATGATCCACACTTAGGAATCATCATAAATATATCCCAACACACCCTAAAAAATAAACAACACTACTGTGAATATTTTACTAGACACCATGATGAAATAAATAAGAATAAGTGGATTAACAACCCTAAATACGTCAATTAATAACAACCAGAACCCAATGATCAATATAAGATGTATTAGATTTGAAATATTATCAATTGAATAGAGTGTGAATTCATGTTTTGGGAGACTAGGGAGAATAAATAAGGAAATTATCCAATCCATACGGTTATAGATTGTGGGAACCATCCAGATTCTTGGAGTGAATTACATATTCACATTTTTAATTTTGTGGAATCCTAAAAATACAATCAATGAATCACCTTCAATGAATTAATTACTCATAATTAGAACACTAATTGAAATTTATGGGTCCTCGATCTCAACTTATTTTACCCCATGAATAATTAATTCACGTTGTGAATCCATTTGATGCCCTCTCCACCACCACATATATGAAATGAATGAATGGGCACAGAAGCCAGAAATCACACACTCATTACATGAGTCCCAATTTCATGAGTTCAGTCTACTAATATGGTTATAAATTAGTTTTAACCTCAAAAGAATTTCATCAAGCCACCATCAAACACCCCCAACACCTAAACTATAAATTTGATGGATAAGAGAGTCACAAAATTTTACAAATACCATTAAAATAATTAATTTTAAATCATTATAAATAACCTGATTAATATGGTCATATTTCCCAAGGAAAATTCTTCATTATAGTGTGTTACTTAAAATAATTCAGTTTTTAAGCAATTACTCACTCTCATATTTGATTATTAAAAGTATAACTTCTGAATTCCCCCATATATATTTAATCAAAATATATTATAATACAATGATTTATTAGTATGGGTTAAATATATTTAGAAATTATTTATTTTATAAATTTTAAATATATTACATATTTCAATAACATTTATATATAGATAAAACTATTTTGAAAAATTTATGAAGTAAAGATTCCAAAAATATTCATGGTTATAAGTAGACCAGATTGATCATTATTAATGTGCTTCCATGGTTAAATAAATCATACATATTTCTAAAAAATATTTTTTACTATTTCTCATATTTAAGAGTAATATATATCCAATTATAAAATTTAAAATTATTTAATTAGCCCTTCCAGGTCATCTATTTATTGAAATTACTCATTTATATATGTTGGGTGGCAATGAAAAAAAGGTTATATAATCATAGATCAAGAACGTATACTGTTTCAAAATATTAATTTTATGGGAAATTAATTTAATTTATATATAATTTATTTAATGTATAAATCCATAAAACCAATCATTCATGTATTTAGAGTAAATGTTTTCATAATAGCAATATTCTATTAATAAAATCATAATGATAGTTGATTTATCTATATATAAATAGTTATATTATTATAATTAAAGACAATATCAACTAGAAATGTAAAATTCACACATATAATATTCACCATTCTAATATGAGTAGCATAAATTTATGTGAACCTTCTTATGTGAAATATGATATTGACTATTATAGATATTTTACATAATTTTTTAAAAAAAATAATAAAATTGTTTTCATAGCCTAATTATCACATCACACACCAATAAAATCCCAACAATTTTTAAAAATGAGTTACATTTTGAACCATGAATGAATTATTATAAAATGAAAGGGTTGATTTTTTGATGCATGATAATATAATAAGAAACATGTATGCTTCATTATACATTTTATATAAAATACTTCTAAGTCCATCAAAACAAAAATAATATTATCTACCACCATATAAGAATACTTGATTTCATTACATATTATGTAATTTTTAACCAACACTGAAGTTGAAACTCCACCAAAAAACAAAAAAAAACATCTCCATAGAATCATAGAGTTATAATGTAATCATCCCCAACAAAACAGCCTTCAAATAGTAAAGCATGTGAATTAGGCACATCAGTTAACTATATTTTAATAATCTAAAAATATATAAAATAAATGTGAAACTATAATAATTAAATATATAGTTAAATAAAATAATAACAAATTTTTTATGCTTATAATATATACTTAATCATCCCAAAAATGTAATAAATAGAATAAAATAATACGTTATCCAAGAAAAACAATCTACATAAACAAAATTAATCCTTATAATTGATGCACATTCAAGACCCCAACACATTATCTCAAAAACCAATCTAGAAACCCACTATTATTACAAAAAAATAAAATTACCTACATCTTTCAACCGAGAAGTGTCTAACCCACATAGACACACAATAAGAAATAGTTTCACGACCCATCCCATGGGGCATGTTCCATAAATACCCCAATCCCACCTCTAATAGGCCAGGTGTTGGCGACTAGAGCTGGGTAGGAATATCCGAAAAATGGGAGGTATTAGCCTATGTACCTTAACACACACACACAAATCCACAAAAAATACATTGGGAAGTAAATAACCAAGGAACTTATGCATGTAGACCACTATGTAAAACACAACAAGAGTGAAACAAAATGTAATGTGCAGGGTGGTTAAGTATGCCAGTATTCAATCCTTCCAATAGAAATTAATAACACAAGTAAAATCCCATGTCCTTAAATTGTGTCCTCTGAGTACCCTACCTGAAGGTTAGGTGAAGGGTAGCTTCTTTAGGTAGTATAAGTTTTCCTTGTAGGTCAGATCTCACATAAGACTATCTGGTCCTGGCCCTCCCTGGGCTACGTCAAAGCATCGAACGTATGCACAAGGCATGACACGTGCGTGAAAATCTTCTGTTATGTCGAGTAAAACAATACTCATTAGGGGAATCCAAAAACCACAATGTGAAAATACCACAATGGAATGACCACCATGAAGATACAGTCTGCTCAATATAGGTATATGCCCATACATTTTCGAAGAACATCCAGATAAAATAATTTCAGACACTATGAATCATTATGATCTATCCTCATTGTTAGCATTAGGATTCACTTTCTAAGTTCAAAAGGAGACACTTAAAACTAAGTGAAACAATATCTATATGCTCATCTATATAAGATTAAACCCTTCTATGAGGTACACTCCATCAGGAACAACTCTACCACTCATAATGGTACGTATGAGAGAATGTGCTCCATCAAGAACATCGTACGAGGTCTAGATCAAGTGTCTATCTTTGGAGGTACAATCAAAATTGTATTTCACCAAATTAAAGACTAGGTAAACCCAAGTGGAGATGCCCACACTCACTATGGTACAAAAATTATGGAACCCTTCACCAAAATATTTCTTGAAACCTTCGTCGCACCTATAAGGAGTCTCCTACACCTCATTCCGTCGTGGGAGAACTAGCCCCTATCAAGGTAACATTATTTTAAAGTGTATTTACCCACTCCTTGTAAATGTGTTTGATAGATGAGGGAGATCCAACTACAATGGAGGACCCACTCCCTATCGTTAATCTGGATGGGGGAGTGAAAATCTGTATATGAAGACCCACACCCTAATCCCATAGGGGAGTACAACTCTGGAAGGTCCGACACGCTGATCCCAAAGTGGAGTATGAATTTTATTGTTCAGTACCTGCACCATTCTTGGTATGTGAGTATTAAATAGTGACTAGAGGACTCTCACCCTAGTATTAACGGGGAATACTGACCTTGTAAGTTCTCATGTGCAGGACCCGCACACTTGAACAATATGGGAGTACCGAATCCTATCATAGAGGACCCACACCCTACCCTATAGGGGATTTCTAACTCTTTGCATGTTTGATATGGAGGACTCGCGCCCTATTCCAATAGGCTAGTACAGACACCACAGATAGATGACCCACTCCCTATTTCTATAATAAAGTATCTACTCTTCTATAACAATCATCTCCAAAAACTAGTTATGTAGTCCCTTTGGGGAGTAACACCCCTGGAGGAAGGTTCCCAAAGAAAAAACATGCTCCCATAATGTGGGGAGTCCAAACTTTATTAAATATTCTGATTCATGCTCATGTGTGCCTGTACTGGGAAGAAAGAATACTAAAACCATTTTTTCATCTAGAAACGCCCACAGAATCTCACTTGGTGTATCTCAAAAGGACCGTCTATTTGTAAGGGTCTCAACACCATAGACTTCTCATCAAACTGATGTTCCATTTCAATGTTATTTGCATTGTGTCGAGAAGGGCCCGGTTGGGTATGGTTCCAAACCGGCACGACCTGGGGTCTGTCAACTGATATGAGTCTGACCCAGGTCTGATGGGTTTAACCCGAATCGTTTGGTCTGACCCACCCCAACAGGGCCTGGTATGATCCACCTGCCCAGCCTGCACATACTGGACCAAGCGTCTCAGTTTTTCGTGCCACCCCACTTCTTAGTTCACCCTCTCTGACCAGCATCATGCGGCCTAGTATCCTACTACATGTGTCTCAGCCACTTCCATGTCACTCGGCAGAAGGGGTCATCCATCCCCCACCTCATCCATCCAGTCTGCTGACATGGATTGGGTTGCTTGGATGTGGCTGGTAGCAGGTCGCCTTCTTCCTCCATGTGCCCACGACTTGTGACAAAGGTCTAGTTCACCCCACCACGGCTGAAGCCATGAACACCACTCACACAAGCATCCAAATAGATGCGACTACCCTTTGTAACTTCGCTGAACCAACATGTGACTACAACTCTTTGCTGCAACTGTTTTCTAGGGTAATTTTCCACATGCCACTGGACGTGATCCCTTGTTCTGTTCTTCGATCTAAAATAACGCATGTAACTGTCATGTCGCATTCTTTATCACCATGGGATTTAATCATCATTGTGACCCATTCCACTGGAAATCACTCATTTGATGGAATCTCATATGTCACTTCAATCAATCTATCATCGTCATCATCGCACCTCTGTCGTGTCCTGTCCATTCCGGATCCCAAAAATTGTTTTGTGGCATCAAGAAATAGTTTTCCAATGATCAAACATTTTCCTACCCATGAAGAATGATAAGAATGTGGGGTAGAAAAACATAATAATCAAATGGAGGATCGAACATTGTTTGTTGATTCGTTCCAGTCTCAATAACATTATTTGAAGGATCATGAAAATGACTAAAAAACTAGAAATCAATCAAATGATCATCAATCCCCAATATAACACCCATGGTGATAAAAATACTGAAACAATATACACAATCCTTCAATTGATTAATTCTCCAATTGATTCACAATCTTCATAGGGATTCAACGATGGGGAAATGATGGAATTTAAACAACAAACCCAACCTCAAGTAGGATCACTTGTAGACATTGATATTGGTCATGTCGCCACTTCAGTCTTTGTTCCACTTGAATCCGTCAATTCATCAATGATTGATCAAATCCTGACCACTAGTCCATCATCACCGCAGACCGAGTCTCCTTCTCCTGGAATTAGGGAATCTCCAAAGCTAAATATTCAGCATTATTTATTCTAATTCTAGACACTATCGGTGATTAATGGAAGGAAATGTGTTAATGTGTTTAAGTGTTACTATTTCACATTGAAACAATGTCGACACACTACTTTATTTTTGAAAGGAGAATGAGTTGCTCAGTTTCTATGTCGTAGTGTCACCGTGTTGAGAAATGTTAAATGGAAATAATAAAAAATTCATTAAGATTATTTTATTATCCATCAAAAAGATCTGAATTTAAATTTTACCCTTGACCAACACTGGTCAAGGTTATGTATTTAATAGGGAGAAAATCTCATTACAATCTCAATAGTGGTCTCGTATTTTTAATCCAAGTCACCATTTGGGAGTTATGAGGATTAAAAGAATAAAATATTTTTTATTTAAATTATTTTATTTACATTTACGTACCAAAAAACCAACTTTTATAGTCGACCCGCGTCAGCCAATACTAGGCTCTGACTGAGGAAATTAAGCCTCAATGAGCTCAATGGTGGTCTCAGGTTTTTAGTATCTGTTCCCATTCAATAGTTATAAGGATTTGACAATAAAATAACATTATTTAATTATTTTAATTACAGCCAAATGCTACATTCTATAGTTGGCCCATGCCAGCAAATGATAGGCTTTTCCTAAAGAAAGAAATCCATAACGAGCTCAAACACTGTCTCAGATATTCAGTTAGATTCACTGTTCAAGATTTATAAGGATTTGAAAAATAAAATAATTTTATTTATTTATTTTATTTATGGTTATGCTATTTTATGGTTTTCTCTCTAGAGACCATCACCATCTAATCTTAAATAATTACTAGGGTAAAACTACCATCTCAAATGCAACAGTTCCCTCTGTTTTCTATTTCAAGCATTTAATAATTTATTATTCTACTTTTTTAGGAAAACTTATCACATGTGCTATTTAAAAATTTAAAATTTTACGATGAATAATTTAGGGAACTCCAAGACTAAAATTTCATAGTGTCGTAGTGCTTGGTCTCATTATTTTTCTAATAATTACAAAAAATAGAACTAGAATATCTGAAGTCATTACATTCTCCCTACTGTAAGGATTTACATCCTCCAATAGGAAAAAAAATGTTTACTCGATCAATAAGTGAGAGTACTGAGCATGAATATGAGCCTTCCACTCCCATGTGCTTATATTAAGATCTATGTTAAGCCTCCTGAATTGCAACAAGAGATAATATTGACCAAAAAGGATCCCAAACTAGGAATTATGTCGTAAGGCCTTGAAACTATGACTATTAGATCCCAGCTGCAACTATCAACTCCAAGACTCAGATCACACTATCAGTGATAGTGTGTGATCGTAGGGTCTCCTCCCAAAAGAGCCTATAAGCACGAGGATCAAGTCCATGGGTTGACCATAAACCCTATGTCTCAAATGAAACAGATGAAAAAAAGGAGGAAACTAGATTCATTGTCCATTAATACTGCAGAAAAAGGGAAAGGACACAGGTCGTACCTCAAATATCTGTTGGAGTCTCTGGGTCATATGTCTTGACTGCATGCATCTATCCTTACACACATCCTCGAACCCCCTAAGCCTGGAGTGGGCCAGGTGCAGCCCTTCCAGCTCCTCTTACTCACCTGCCATCTTACAGAACTTCTTGCTCCAAGCATTGTCTCCTCCAAGGCAGATCGCCAACCATAACCCTCTTAATGGTAGGACAAGTTGGATAATATCTATAAAATATTCCCTCTACCATTTAATGAATAACAACTCCTCTCTTACGAATAATTAGTTCCTTGATGTTTATCTTATTCCACAGTCCCACACGCCCGAGTTCGAGCATGGGTATTCTTCATACGCCATGATCCTATCACTTGTCATCTGTTATCTCGTACAAATGACTCTATCTCATGACCTCTATTGTGGGTCACATCCATATGCTCCCCAGAACATAAAAATATCAACAACATGGGCTCTCTCCAACTCCCACGCATAAGTGGGAATATTCAGCAAACCCACTAACACCATAATATCTCTATGTAAGCCCCGCTTGATGTTTTGAGCTCTGAAAGACCAGTCTTGTACCATATCTATTGAGTACCTTGATAAGTTGGTGAACCTCTATGAAAACACTGCCACTATAATGTTTCCATATCGATGTTTCTTATGATATATGATATATACTGACCTTAGTGTGGATGGGTAAAAATATTCACTAAAGAGTCATTATAACTCCTCTTATGTGAGTGTATCCTCGTCATTCAATTATATCCCCATGTTTCACAAGTGTCCCGCTGATCCCTAAAAAGGATCCTAGCTAGGACCACCATCTGATCGAGAGATGTCCTCATTAATAGGAGAACATGATTGACTTACTCGAGCTAGTCAACTAATGTCTAGGGGTATATATCACCAAGGTAATTCAATGATTGTTACCTCTGGAAATCATGTAGTGCAGTCATCTTGTGTGCATCCTCAGCCAGAACTCCCGATAAAACATGCTGCTCTGTGGGTGGTGGTGGAACTGAAAAAACACATGGTGGAAATGCCTCAATGTCAGTGCCTACAACTAAAGCCTCATCACGGGGAATATCGTTATCATGATCGTGCTATAGAATCCTCTATGGCCATCATCTGGGAGTATTCTTGAAATGGATCATGTTGGACCATGATTAATAGAGTACATCTGGTGGGATAACTCAAGAAGGACATAGAAAACAAAAACAATTCCAATATGATGCATGTAGAATTTATTTCACGATGACCAGTGTCCTAACGTAATGAGTCGAAAAGTAGGTAATCATAGTTTTAGTCAGTAGATTTGTTAGCTTCGTCACCAACACTTGAACCTCAAGCATAAGAGATGAACATTAAACATCTTAACATTGTCGCTATGCACCCAAAACCAAGCTCATGACATTGGGGTCCTATTGTAGGAATTACCTCATATGATACAACTATATTACGACCTATCCACTATGGATCTTGTCATGAATATCTGAATCCCACCTTTAATAGACTTGGGTCTGGTGACTATCACGGATTAGAGATATCCTAAAAATGGGAGCCATCAGCCTATGTACCTGAAAACACACCCACAACTCCAATATAAAGATGCTGGTAAGTAAAAAAATACAAGGAAGTTATGCATGCGGACAAATATGTAAAACACAACTAGAGTGAAATATAAAGAATTGTACAATGTATAAAACCAATACAGTATAGATTCTCTCCAATAGAATAGACAAATCACAAGTAAAACTCCATGTCCCTAAAGCTCATCCCCCGGGATCCCTACCTAAAGGGTAAGTGAAGGGTAGCTGACTGAATGCGTAGGAGTATGCCTCATCTGTATGATATCACTGAGCAACACCCAGTCCTATCCCTCCCTAGACTTCGTCAAAGTATCAAACTACTACACAAGACACGACACATATTGGAAACGCTTAAGTAGGTGTGATTAAAATAATACTTAGTAGGGGGCCTCGAAAACAACAATGTTAAAGACCAAAAATGAAACACCACCAAGAAACATTGTCAGCTCAACACAGCTATATTTCCACACATATACCAACAACATATACATAAAATTATTTTAGACACTATGAATCATAAGATTCCAACCTCATAGCTAGTAACAGGATCCTCGTCGTAGTTTTGAAAGGAAACACATAAAATTAGGAATAACACATTCCACAAGCCCTACCATCCTAGATGGAACCCGTTTGAGAGTTACTATCCTTCAAGAACAACTCTACCTTACATAATGGTATGTCTGAGGGAATGTGATCCTTTGGGAACATCCAAATAGGTCTAGATATAATTCCTAAAACCAAGGGTTTAGTCAACGTAGTCTTGTGTCCAACATATGTCTAAGGAAACCCAAGTGGAGATGCCCTCCCTCAGCATTGTACATAGATGAGGGAGCCCTAATCCTAACCATATCGCAAAACCTTTGACACTACTATTAGGAGTGGACCAAACCATAGTCCATCAAGGTATAACTAGCTCATATCTATGTAAATTTCTCATCAAGTGAAGGGTGTGTTCATCAAAACTGTTTCTGTCTACCGAGGGAGGTCCAACTCTAATGGAGGACCCACTCCCCGCCACTACCCAATTTGAGAGAGTTAAACTCAGTAGGTGAAGACCCATACCCTGATCCCACTTGGGAGTATGAATCCTGACATTCCCATACCTTGATCCCATAGGGGAGTATGACTTCATATGTTTAGGACTCGTACCCTTACCAGTAGGGTAGTAACACGCAGTGACTTGAGTACTTGCGCCCTTATACAATAAGGGAGTACTGACCCTTTCAGTTCATGTGTGGAGGACTCACTCCTTGAAAAAACTATTAAGTACTAACACCCATCATAGAGGACCAACACCTTACCCTGTATGGGAGATCTGACTCTATGTACGTTAGTTATGGAGGTCCCACACCCTTGTCCTATAGGTGAATACAGAATCCATGGATCGATCACACATACCCTGATTCCACAGGGGAGTACCTACTATTACTTCATGAAAATCCATGTGAACCCAAACCCTAGTCCCTCATGGGATTAACACCTCTGGAGGATGCTACCCAAAGAAAACCATCCCTCTCCCATGATTTTGAGGAGTCCCAACATTACGGAACACTCCGATTCCCACTCATGTGTGCCTGTACTAGGAGGACCGACTCCTCAAACAATTATTATTCCTATCAACATTACCATATACTAACATGGAGTATCTCAAAAGGAATGTCTTTTCCCAGGTGTCCCAACTCCAGAGATGGCTCATCAAATGGACACTCTGTTTGAATGTTATGGGGCATTTAGCAAACAAAGGGACAATTGGAACTGGGTCCGGACCTACCTGACCCGAGGTCCACTGACCGAACTAAGTCCGACCCATTTTTGATGGGTTTGATCATACTGGTTGGGCTTATCCCAGACCAGCTGGGTCCAATCTGATCTGCCAGCTCGGACCACCACACAACCCGATTCACCCTGTCTGACCTGCATTGTGCGGTCCAGTCTACTCTAGCATGCCTCTCAATAGTGTTCTGCATCTCCCGACACAAGGGGTGTGATTCCAAAAACACATCCATCTAGTACACTCATATGGAAATGATTTCTCACACATGGACGACAATTGGTCGGTCGCTTCCTCTGTGTACCAGCGAAATGAGTCCCGAGTCTGGTTCACCCTGCTACGGTCGAAGTCGAAGCATCCTCCTACAACAAATCCAAGAAGACACGGCTACCCCCCGCCACCACGGCACACCATTGGAGCACACCTCCAGAGTTTCACCGGTGTGTGGTCCACTACCACATGCTTCCACCGACTACATGGGGAATTTATCACAGGCCACCAGACATGCTCCGCTGGTACGTTCATCAATCCAGAAAAATGCCTACGATGGTCATGTAATGTTCTCCATCACCATGGGATATCATCCTCATTGTGACCCCTTCTTCAATAAAATGCCCATTTTGCAATATCTCACATGCCACTTCAATCTGTCCATCGTCTTTGTCGCACCTTCGTTGTGTCGTGCCCATTCCATATCCAAGTCGTCGGATCATTGCGTCACGAAATAGGTGCACAACAATTGACTATTCTACCATGAGTGAAGAACGTGAATAATGTGGGGTAGAAAAGCACAATAATCTACCCAAGGATTAAACATCAACCATTTTATCATTCTGAACTCTATCTTATTGTTATAAGGATCAATAAAATGATGAATAATATAGAAATCAATCAAAAAATCATCAATCCCAACTCCCATAGTAAATACCATCCCGCAAAAATACACACAATCCGTGAATCGATCTTTTCGGAATTTGATTCATGTCCATCTTTGGGATTCGAAACAGGTAACAGATGGAATTTAAATAACAACCCCTACCTTGAGTTGGATCACTTTCAGACATTGATTGAGGCTGGGTCGCCACATCAAACCTTGTTCTGCTCGCGTTCATCGATTCATCACCACTTGATCGAATCCTGAACTTTGGTCCATTATTGATGTCTAGAGAGTCTCCTCCTCCTTTCCATAGGGAAACTGTAGAGAAAAATCTCCAGCATTATGAATTCTAAAGCCGGACTCTGTCCCTGATTAATGGAGGGAAACCCATTAACACATTTTAGCATTATTTTTTCTCTTTGAAACATTATCTCCATTTTTCTTCTATTATGATAGGAGAATGGGTTTCTCCATCAAAGCGCCATATCATCACCATGATAGGTTAAAAGGAAATAAAATAAACTTCTTTTATTTTATTTTCTTCATCATTAATTAGATCAAAAATTAAATTTTACAATTGACCCACGCTGGTCGAGGTTATATCGTGCTTATGGAGAACATCTCTTTAAGAACTCAACAGTTGTCTCAGATTATTAATTCATGTTACCTTTTGTGAATTATGATGATTCAAAAAATAAAATTATTTTTATTTAAATTATTTTATTTACGTTTACATCCCAAAAACTAACATTCATAGCCAGCCCGCGTCGGCCGATGTTATGATCCGACAATGGAAAACATTCCCTCATGAGCTCAACTATGGTCTCATATTTTCAATCAGTGTTAACTTTAATGAATTATAAGGATTTAAAAATAAAATAACATTATTTAATTAATTTATTTACAGACAAAAACTACTATCCACTATTGGCCTGGGTCACCCAAGGTTTGGATCTTCCTTAAGAAATAATTCCCTCACGAGCTCAATGGTGGTCTCAAATTTTCAATATGAGAAATCGTTCATGAGTTATAATGATTTAAAAAATAAAATTATTTTATTTATTTATTTTATTTACTACTATTCAATTTTTGGGTTTTCTCATTAGAGACTCATGCAGAGTAAACATAAGTCACGCCTATGGTAAAGTTTCCATCCCAAATGTAACAGTTCCCTCATATCTCTTATATGGGCACCCATTTAATATTTATTCTAATTTATCATGAATATTTCTCATGCATGTTATTTAAAAACATAAAATTTTTCGATAGAACATTCCTGGCACTCCGGGCCTCGGAAGCACATGCTGTCTCAACACCTCATCTCATAATTTTCAAATGAATTTTCTAGAAATAGAATTGTTAAAATCCGAGTCATTAAAAATAGCATGTTTCTATTAAAATTAATTTAAATTCTACTATGATGAATCATATTCATTCAAATATTTTGTGTTTTATTTTTCCTATTTTAGATTCCATCAATATTAAACCATTCATAAGTCATTATAGTTTTAATTAATAACTCAAAATAACTTTTAAATTAATATCCATTCTTCCAATCAACAATAATTCAAATACTTATATAAATCATTAATACAAATAATAAAAACTATAAATATAACCAAGAAGGCATCAAAAACAATGTGACGATGAAATAAGGAATAATAAAATAAAATAATGAATACATCATGTCCAAATATATCAATGGTACAATCCCCAAGTACAAATAGAATAATCTCTCAGCTCTAACACCACCTTCCCATCCCACGGTACCAGGATGTAACACACAAAATAAATGACGACTTTGTATTCTCAATTTTGTAGTGAATTTAATCTAAATATGAACCAATGATTCAATGAATGTGTTGAGAGTATAAAATCATTATGGTTCCCTAAATTGTTTCTATCACATTCCACTAAGACATAAGCTAGTTTTCCCAACTTATATAAGTCATTTGGAAGATAGTTAAACATTTTATAAAAATACATATGTGAATTCCAAGTGAGAAAAATATAAATATTTTTATTTCAATAAATTCATATTTTAAATAACATTTTACTTTTTCAAACACGCACATAAATCCATGCAGATAAAATTTGTGTTACTAATAGTGGTGTTAAATCATGACCAAAATATGTCCAACCAAGACGGTGGTACACCCTGACCATAATAAATCCACTTAAACAAATTCCATCCCAATAACTCCAATACCTTTCAAATAAAAAAATCTCTATTTATTAATTTAAATCATCAAACCATTAGGATACAATAAAATAATTAAATAAATTTTACTACGAATTTTATAATTATAAACCACAATGGGTTATCAGAACCCCATTGAATGTTCCTTATTTAAAAAATACAGACCAAAATAATTTCATTCATTCTATCACACAATATAACATAAAATATATTTGAATAATGTTTGAATAAAAATAATACTTAATGTTCAAGATGAATTGGATATGTAATGAATCTAAATACCAGTAAATAGATTTTGAAAATGATGATCATCACAATAATATCTAGATATGGGCTGGAAACAAATTCACATCAATAGATCAAACCAAATCTCATCGAAATTCAGGACCAAGCACATAGTTCTACAAATAATGGACACAACCTATTGGTCTAAGTGAGATTAGATCAATAAACCTTAGAATAATATGGGATATAAAGGTCATAAATACAACTATAGATATCTGACACAAATTTATTTGTCCAAATGTCACTCTAGAAACATATGGAATAATCTTGGGTTGCCTGAGAAGATGAGGGATTTAGTTACCTAGATGAATTTGAGACTAATGAGGGTTACATGAATTATTCTGAATAGAAACTACAATGAAAATTAGCTGAGAAATAGTACATAATAACATATCTTTCATCACCAAGGTATATATGTATTTGTATTGTATAAACTACTACATAATTCAAGAAACCTTGTGATTGACTTCTTATTTAACACACCATATGAGAATCATATTATAAGATATGCATTGAGACCAATTTTTTCGGATTGAGAGATTGATTTAGACCCCTATACAATGGAATATCCAAAAATTAAACTATATTTCAAAAAAACCATTACTCAACATGGGTATCGAAAATAGATGAACCACAAAACAATTCTCATTAAAGCACTATGAGACAGTTTTTCCCTCTAAACATCAGTGCACAACCAGTCCGAACTCAATGATTTTTCTATGAAACTTCACCCGACCATGCTATTATAGAGCCGTAATCCATGGTTTATCCATTCCAAAAATGAATGTCTCTCAAAATTTCAATCCTTTATCCCTTTTGAGAGAGACAGTTCACTCCACACTGTAGTTACCTTCCTTATTGCATAAAAAGGAATTGTTTTCCATAGAAGTGTTGTTATTTCTATAATATAACTACCTAATATAAATAGATTCCAATTAATTAAACCCCTATTAAAATTTCAAAAAATGATGTCATGCCATAAACTATGTGAACTACATTATACATAGAAATTATCATCCCTTCATCATAATGTGAAATACTTATATAATGGGAATACATCAGAACATATATCCAACATTTTTTTTCACACTCATATGCATCAAATAAATATGAACATGATATAGTAAAACATGTACTAAAAATATTATCTCCCCACATCAGAGCTTCATTTTTTCCTTTCAACATTCTTTATTGGCACATGAATCCATCTATCATCTGATTCAATATAAATATTGTTTCATTGAATCTGATAGTTAGGATCAGGATGAAACATATATAACTAAGATTCATAGTGAGTGTTTTGAGAAGAACTGATCATTATTTTTATGTAAAACAAGTAACTGAAATCACCCAACCAGTCATGTAACACAAAAGTTAAAATTGTCCAATGAGATTACAATCCTTTTAAAAATATGAATATTCCCTATCCTTAGAGGGATTCTCATGAAAATGTTATCATTCACCTAAAATATTAATGGTATTTGATGATTATCCATCAAATATTTCTAATGACTATAATCTATCATCATTCTCTTGTAGATAATTGTATTATTATAAATTTTATTTTGCACTAGGGAGGTATGATAAGTTTTTTGTCTCATATTTCCACCTATAAAAGTAGAGAAGAACATGGAAAATAATATAGTAATTTGAATACATATATACTTATTGAGTCATCATAAATAATATTGAATGTGCAATCCAATAACGATATGTTCTCTTACCAGACTCCCCCATAATCTATTTCATAATAGATCAATATTTATTATAATTTTTTGATCATCCATTAAATATTCTCAATTTTTATGGATGATAAACAGTGTTAAGGTTTAATTTTTTCCAAGGACATAGTGTAAGGACATCCAAAACATAGATGTGAAACTAAGGTCCCAATAAGAACATATTGAAATGAAAATTACATTCATCATTATAAAATTTAGTATGCAGTGTTTCAAAAAACCTTCCACCATATTGGATTTGTGAATTGTGACAATATTGGTTGACATCATGTGTTTTTCCACAATTACCTATATAGCATCGTATTTTATAACTATTCATGGTTGGTCTTCCATAAAATACATTTCACTCTTCTCTAATTTCAAAATCGGAATCATTATGGAATGAAACATATGTATAGATTTAGGGTTTTCTAACTTTACCTCTTGAAAGGTGACTAATCTCGAGAAAAACTCTTCCAGTTTTATTATCATGAAAAACCACCAAAACTATGATCTTAGTACTCTATAATTTTTATGGTTTATCTGATGAAGAAACCATATTGAGCTGTAGAAGGAATAATAGAGTTGTTCGTGATTTTTTAGAGGGACTAAAATCTAATATATAACTCATATCATAGACCCCCACATCTTCTATCTATCCCTTAATGGTCTCTTGACCATTGTGTCATGGACTTAGGGTTGAATATTCAAGATCAAATGTTTGAGAATATATAACATTTTCAACCCAATATGGAATAATAGAGACCTTAAATAAAACTCAAAATTTGTATGCTTCTTATAGTAAAGATGAATATCATCCATGATTGAGAATAGTTTCCATTAACCTGAGGCCTCATTAGCCACATTAATTTATGGTTTCCATCTTAAATTATGAAAAAATAATTCATTTTAATATTGAATACATCAATTCAATGTAAAATATTATAAAATAACCCAACAATCTATGTTTCCTTAGTTTCAAAACCCTTTTTGAAAATCATGTTTCAATTTATTATAACACAAGAACATGTTAAATTACATAGTATAATGATAATGATGCAAATTCAATTTGAATTATAATATAAAAATCTATTTGAATTTTTATTTTTTATGTTTTTCATGCACAAAAAACAATAGTGTTCCATATGAAATGTCATGATCTCCCTACATGTGAACACAACCTATCTTATATCCAAATTAATCAAAATAGACCAAGAATCCTTATCAAAACATAGGAAATTTATGAATTGGTGTTGATGTTAGGTGATCCTTAAGAACATATAAATGTTTTTTTAAATCAACACCTTACTAAAATGGAACATCCCTCCTCGTCAAAGGATTCATTACTGATAAAAGAAATAAAAAATCATAAAAAATCATTTCATTATATTATATTAATCTAAATAAACTATATTTTAAATAAAAAGATATTAATTGTTTCCCAGAGATAAAAAATCCATCATTTCATGATCAAAATTACATTATTTCAAAATGATATGACCAAGGATATACACCCCTTCTCTCCATACATCAAAATTATAAATCTTAGAATAAATGAGAAGTCATGTAAATTATCCCTCCACTACATGAATATGATCTTCATGATCCTCTATAATCATATAGTACAATAGAATATCAAAAATTAAAACCACTAAGAAAAAAAAATAAGATACCTTTTAAATAAGTGATTCATTAATGACATAAAGTCAACTTTTCCATTTTTATAACCCAAGTTGAAAATAATGTATTCATAATATCCACAATACTATAAAAGTCTATCTTCAGAATACTCTACTTTTGAACTTTAATTTTGTGATATCATGATTATATTTCAAATTTAGAAAACTATCTACTCCCTAAAATTAATTAAACAAATCAACAATTCACTTTAAAGGATACTGACTATTAATTTAATTTTTACTAAGAATATATTAATAAATTGAAATCCCAAGAGTTCTATCATCCTACAATTAAAAAATTACAACTCGTGCCAATGTGGATTTCCTTCGTAGAATGAACAATATTCATTACAACTCTTCCATCATGACATTAAATTCATTACATTCAACTTGTTCCATCCAATAATATAGAATTTGTATATTAATTCTCTCCAGTAGGAGATCAATTATAACATTTATTTCATATTCAGCGGGTAACATAGAAATTATATTTGGAAAAAACATCTAGAAATTGGTCAATCAAGTCTTGAAATTATATGTTTATTCTCTCATCAATTGATTCCAAGGTAATTGATGCTAACCTATAAGAGACAAACTTTTGAACTAAGACTAATAATCCTTGTCTAGTCACATTAACATCTGAATCACCTGTAAAGTGATTTTTATGTCAATCAAGGGAAGTGAAACTGACCTTCCATGCATAATATTTGATATGGTTCTTGAATATTGTTAACCAATTAATTACCAAAATCTTGTTATATGTATCTATTTATAAAATAGAGAAATTATACAGTATAATAGTCCCATCAATCATTACACAAAAAATTTGTATGGTTAATGGATCAAAAATATTACTACCCCTGATGTGTATAATTATTAAAGAGTGAAGAGATCATCTATAAAACTAAACCCATATGTTCAAATAGATGAAAAGTAATAGAAAAATGGGCTTCACCCATATCAAAAATTATTCAATACATGTAAAATTCAAATAAACAGTTCCTTGAACCATAAATGGAACAGATTGATCATCCATGATCACCAGTTTAGAACTATAAAGCTCTTTAGTAGTTTCCACAAGTCCCTTTATCTACTATTGGGAATTTACAGATTGGGAAGTCAGGGTGTTCATTGAACCACCTTGAATATTTCATTAATATGGATAAAAACTATTATGGCAAGATCAACACATCAAGGCATAGGTTATTTTGGAATCGTGAGTTACATCTCCAGAACTATAGTTCAAATCCTTACAACAATAACATTGAGTTTTCCTCGTCATATTAAATTTATAGCATCCTCGAGATAGGGTCATATATTCTACCTTATAATGACTATTTTATCCATGTTTAAAGTAGATAAGATTTATATTGGGTCATGGTACAAAATTTACAGATCACGTGGTCTGATTCCATAACCCACCCTCAACTTCAAAGTAGGTTATCATCTTCCCCTTATTTCTATTGTTCGAGTTCCCATAAATTATTTGGTCTATAAACGCAGTCCTTCAATACATGTATCATAAAATGTCTATTTTTACCACTACAACACTTTTTAATATTTTTCTAATGTCATCAACACACACACACAAAATATCATTTGAAGATACTATATTACATGCTGAGAATCAATCATATGTTCCCTCAAGAATGAAATAGAAAAAATAAAAAGGAAATAAAGACAAAATTCTTAAAAATATTATCATACACTATGATGGATATTTTTATTTTCTTTTTTTGAATAAATTATTAATTCTTGTAATTCTAAAAATGAGATGGTATATTTTTTTTCAAAAAAATTCGTCAAAATAATATTATGTAATGTTATGGTCTACCATAGCATGATAATCTATATCCCCCCATTATAATGCATGATCATACATTATATAATTTTCCATAAAAATATTTAATTTTTATATTGTATGTAATAATTCAAAGATTCATTTTTTTCTAATTCATCCACACTTCAATATTCTTTATTTTATTAATCTCTTTCCACATTGTTGTAATCTTCTACTAAAACTAAGCCATGTGGTCAAATTATCATGGATTATCATTCCAATTTCATTTTTCTATAACATAGAAATACAAAAGTATTGTTTGGAATAGTTTTTGGATCACTATTGGCTTGTGTGAAACCACATTTTTAGAAGCTTATTTATTATGATTCTTATGATGTCTAAAAAGTTCCATTTACCAAACATAAATAAAACTCCATTTTTCCACTCAAACTAAAACATAATTAGTAGTTAAATTTAAAAAATTACCCCAACATAAAATAAATATATTTTAAAAACATGACTTTTAATCATTTTACAAAATCATTATTCTCATAATTAACAATGAAATCCTTATGGGAAATATTGATAGCAGTGAATGGTATACAATTATCATTTGATATATCCATTGTGAAGTTATTATAGCTCAACTATAACTATTTTACAATCATTTTTACTAATTTTCCCAGGTAACAAGAAGATCATCATTCAATAATCGAAGATAATACATGAGAATAAATTATAAATCTAGCATATAAAACAAAATAGTGTGAAGAATTGGATTGAGAGTAGAATAAGGTACAATTTCTGACAATATCAATGATATTATGACTATAAAAATATAAGGTACAACACCTATGTACAACCTAAACCATATCTAATATATGACACAACCTAATATGCCTCGGTATAAAGATGAACCACTAGATAAATATGATAGATTTCCCATCCTTGTTTCTCAGTAAATGAAATCATCAAAAAAAATAAAGTTCCTAAGAGGGGAGTTTGTATTACAATGTTGAAATTCTGCCATCGATTTCCAGAAAAAATTCTACAATGAAATGAACTTATTACCCCAATTTATATAAATTATTTAGAAAAATAATAAATAATTTACACATAGAAACATGTGAAATACATGTGAGAACATGATAGAAAACTTATTTCAATCCATTATTTTTTTCATAATAAATTAGACTTTTTCTACATAGAAACCCATCTATATACACAATATTGGGGTTAATATTAATTGTGGTACTTATTCACTATAATCATTCCATCATTAATGGGGGTACTCCCTGGAAATAATCACCCACATAGATTCATTCCAACCCAATCATGTGTATATGTTTTACACAGAACAATTATTATTTCGAAGACATTTCCCAAGCATCACATAAAATTAAAATCATAATTATAAAATTATAATCCACAACAAGTTTTCCAAAACCAATCAAAAAATTCATATTTATAAAAGACACAAAAAAATTATTTTCTTCAAGATATCACACATGAAAACATATAAATAATGGGGGAAATTTTGGAATATAACTGATAATTAATGTTCTTAATGAATTAGAGATGATAGAAAATCCACCCTCCTCTAATCATATATAGAAAATGACGAGTGAAAATTAGAACATATATACTCTAGTTCACAATACCTTCTGTTAAATAGATCTAATATGATATCATCACAGTTCACATACTATAACACATTAATATCTAAAAGAAACTTGATATAAATTTCCAACAGAGGGGAGAAAATTAAACATAAGAATAATAACAATGATCTAGGTTATAGAATTGATTTCAGGTCTCCATCGCACTTTAATTCATCCAAATGTCACTCATGGATGAAAGACAGTCACTTTGGGACCCAAGGTAGTGATAAGAGTTTAGGTCAATGTAAGAACAGAAAATTAATGATGACTAATCTCCTTAATCAAAATAAATAACAAATAGAGGATCTACTAAGAAATCCCATAACATATTTAACACATTATTATCATGATGTAGTTGTGTTTCAAACGAAAACCCATGATTCATGGAATGTGATCATTCCACAACCTTCCCTATCATCTCTGAGCCCAAGACATATTGAAAATATTATAGAGTTGTTCTAATATTATAATATATGGACTGGGGTTCTTACCCCCACACTATAATATAACCAATAAAGGGCTTACTACATAACATACCCATTATTCCATAGAGGTGTTGAAATGGAAGAACCAACCAAATTCCCCCTTAGAGCACTATAGCCCATCCACCCCCTCAGTAATCCAATGATAAACATGTATTAGCTATGTCACCACTCTATGACACAATTTCATTATAAGATACCCAATTTTTTAATCTACATCATTATAATTCCAAAACATGTGGTTGCATAAAAATTTTATCAATGATCCTCCACATCATAATCAATTCATTCCTTAATGAAAACAATAATCCTATGGGATAACAAAGATCTTATTTCCATATAAAAGCAAATATATATAAATGAAAAAATAATTTATAAATGAAATACAAAAAAATTATTAACCAGTTTACATTTAATGATAATTTGAATAAAAGGACAATGTAACCAAGTCTGTTACAAAAATACATATACCTTAATTTATAATCACCTTCTATGAATTAATTTTTTTATTAAATCAATCCCCTTCTAAATTTCATGGAATTTTAGGGGACAAGATGGAATTTAGTGGCATTCTAGTGGCATGAGATGAGTTTTTTTCCATCATGAAGGCTATCACAGCATGGTAGTGGGTGTGTTGTTGGCTGTTGTGGGGATATTTTTTGATCTTTGAGAATTTTGTGATGTCATTTAGTGTTTTAAAATAGTGTTGATTAATTTATGAGCTATCTTTTTTAGTTTATGGATTTTTTTTCTTTTTATGTGGTTCATGGTTTCCCATTGTGACTAAAATATAGTGAGAAAACATTTTGGATGGAATCATTTCTATAGATATTCCCCTATCAATAAAAAAATGATGAATACCGACAATTTGTTTCAATCAAAAAACATATATATTGGTAAAAATTATCCATTCCAACATATATTATATTTTGGACATTATTATTAAATGTTTCAACACCTCATATTAATAATATTTATATTTATAATATTAATTTTTTAATATCAAGAAATCATTTTTATTAATTATATTTATCGATATATCATAAATATAATAAAAAATATCCTCTTGTTATATGAATAATTTTTTTAATTATTATCATAAACCATTAAATGTAATAGTATACATAAATTTTAATGATAATTATTCAAAATCAATATATATTTTGATAAAATGAATGATTACATTTTGAATTAAAATATTGAGAAATTAATAATTAATAATTTACTTATTAAATATAATCTCAAATTACTATGCTAAAATTTTTAAAAATTGATAATAATTAATTTTTCATAAACATATATTTTATAATAACAAAAAATAAATATATTTATAATACCCATTCTTTGAAAACATATGTAATGGATGTGTGAATTCAACCATGTGAACCTGGAATCCTGAAACTCTAATAATATAGACGAATTCATGATTTTTTCAATCACTAATGTATGTACCACTTCCATTCATCACCACTTTGTTTCTCCCATTCTATTAATCTATATCTAATTTTCCCTTCGAGTTACCACCATTGGTTCATCACCCCTTCGTTCATCAAAAAATTTGTTACCATTCACATGTATTCTTTCCGTCCTCATATTTTCTATCCCCATGTACAAATTATTTCATTGAAAACCAGTTAAATATATCTATATTTATCTGTATCTGTTTTTTCTCCTTTCTCATTCCATGCTTCCCCAACTAGATGAATGTTTTAAAAATATCAATGCTCATCTCATGTAGGGGTAATTATTATTTATAATTTAATTTTCATTAATTATATTCATAATTTTGAATAAAAAAGAATATTTTGAAGTCTGTGTTACATATAAAAGAATTATACTGTGAAAAAATGATGAATTTATTTTATTATCCCATGAATGTAACTATAAATTTTTATTCAGTTATTAAATTTTTGTAATTAAAATTTATTCCAATATGATGGTCTTATTTTTTTCATTTAATTTCTCTATTTTTAAATGAATTGGAGTAATATACCAATAATAATGAATGGACACATTATTGAAATCATGATTAAATGGGCCTTTTTGTGTCTCATTATTTGAATTATTTATTATTGAATTAAAATTAATTTTTTTCAATCTATATATTATAGTAAAAAATAGTCTACATATAAATTTAATACCTTTAATTGCTGGTGATAATATTATATATATATATATATATATATATATTCACCACAAATATATTATTAGAAGGCGATTAATCATACTCATATGAATAATGTTTGGATTATTTTATTTTGATATAATTAATTTTTTTGTTATAGAGTGTCGAATGCCTCATTTTTCTTCCTTTTTTTGGTTGATGTATTAATAACATTACGTTATTAGAGCATGATTCCCATTCCCGATAGTGTGTAAATTCATTATATTCATTATATTACATTAATCATTAGAGGTACTATACTATAAAGTCTTTATAAAACTTTTTAAAGTTCTTTCCTACTCTTGATAGAATTAATTACGTTAAATATCTATAAAAACATATATCTATATTAAAAATTATTTACATTTTCATTATCAAAATGATATATTTATATGAAAAAAATAATCTTATAATTTCTTGTTCATATCATAGTATATATAATAATTTATAATTTATTGATATATATTAAAATGGAATATTATTTTTCTTATAATATGATACAATGAAATTTCTATAAATTATAGTAATGTTGTCTTTAAGAAATTTCATTCCTATATGAATAGATTTTTTTGATGTTTTTCATTCAATTGGGAATATATTTCAGAGTTCTCATATTGTAATATATTATAATTTTTAAAAAATTTCAATAATTTTTCTCAAATAGATTCTAATTATGATAAAATTATGATGGATATTTGTTTTATTGTTATATTCCTAACATTAACGACTTAAAGTATTTGGTGTCTTTTTATTAATTTATTAATTATTTTCCTTGGGAATTTTGATAGATACATTGGTTGGAGTATTTTTTTTGTTATTCATGTTACATATGCTTCTTGTAATGATATTTGTAGACATTTATTATTTAATCAATTGAATTAGATAACATAGGTTGATTTTTTTGTTTACCGAGGTGTGGAATGTGTCCCACTATTTATGATTTAGTACATTCAACTGAATGGTTTTATTATTTCTTTTTTTCATAAAATTATCATAGTAAGATCATATTAAAAATGTAAAAGAAATGACTAAGTTCATATGAATCCCAGTGAGTTAATCGAGTGAAACTCATCAAATCGCATTATAATTGTCTTATGAGCAAAAAATATTAAATTTTAGGGTATAGATTTTCATTGATCTGTAATCCATTGGGATGTCTTTATAGAATCTTAATATCTCTTTTAGCCATAACAGGAATGTGTTAAATATGAGAACAAGGATATCAACATTGGAAAAAATAAATGGGGTTTTGTGAGTTATAGAAAAATATAATGATATAGATATTAGGATAAAATGGAAATTTAGTTGAATAGAATGTGAGGGATATCCACAAAACCAACTTCATAGTGGTTTGTGTTGGAGACCCCATTGAAATAAACGATGTTTTAGAGGTGCTGATATACTATCGATGGATGTGTACCACCTTTTCATTATCAATATTATTTTTTCACATCATGAATATTGTTTTATATTTTAGTATCCAATCCACTTATTCGTGTTTTATGTTATATATGTATATTACCTTCTTCCAGTATCAATGTTTCTAAGTGAACGATTCTCAGTTCATCGCCAATTTCATTTTAATTTCTATATAATTCTCTACAATAGTTATGCGTTTGCATGAATTTCAAATAGTTAAAGTGAAAAAAAATTTCTCGTGAATTCATAAATATTTTACTATATATTCATTGATGAATTATAGTTGACATCCATTATTTTGAATGAGTCATTTGGGAGTATTTAATGTAATAAATAACTTGTAATTTATAAGTATTTCTCAATACACAAAACACAATTACATTAATTGTGTATTGTATGAATACATTAAGAATGTTCATTCATGAAAAATATAAGTCATAGTGGAATGACTATAATCATGGATTATTTAAAGAAAGAAATTATTTCATCAAAACAATACATGAAGAGTGACATGAAGGGGTTAACGATAAATATAATCAAAAAAAGATAAGAGAATGAAAATGCATATATTTCTAAGAATGAATGTATGAAACCAGAATATTAAATTTAACTATATTAACAAATTTTCTTTAAATTTATAGTATTAAATATTTTTAATTGTGAAGTATGATTATAAATATTAATGAACCATGGATACACTCACCCAGTAGAGTGTGATGTGTTTATATTTCATCACTTAAATTGATGTGGAAGAAGTGAGAATTAGTTTGAAAAATCCTATAATAATTCTTGAGTCGATATATGAACTAGTATAGACATTTTTCTTAATATTTTATATAGATAATGAGAATATAAGGAATTTATTATATATTGTATGTGTTTTGATGGATCATTACCATCTTTTCAATGGGGTATGAGTCTATGAATAAGATTCTGAATGTCCATCACAATGGAATGATCTTGTTAAACCTATACATCGATAATTAATTAGATGGATGTATAAATCATTAAATGGATTTTTCACCTAAAAGGTAAAATAGAATGAAAAACTAGAAAAAAATATTCATTCACATTAACTTTTAATAGTTAATCATTTTCCATGCTATATAGAACCACTAAAATACTAAAATATTGACCAGTTAAATTTTATAAGGTTAATTATAATGACTACTATAATATATGGTTGAAGGGAATATTTAGAGTTCTATGAATATTATTATTTTTATAATTATTACATGGAGTATTATCTATGAAATATTGGTAATATATCACATAACATACTTATTATTCATGAGTCTTAGTGTTCAAATTAGAATTCACAGATAACATTAATTCTACATGGACTATAAAGATGGACTATATGTGTAATCTAGAAGATAAAATATTTTTTCATGTTCTAATTCAATTCAATAAAAAACCAGGAATATATAATATTTTCTAATAATCATTTCTAAAAGGTAATGTGAAAATATTTTTTCTGATTATTAGTAGGTATTCATACTTATATTTCATTTGATGAGAATATCACAAATCAATATCTAATAAGGGATATGACCACCAATTGAAATATTTCATTCCATTTCCCTTATTATTAGGATTGTTGTAGACATTTTAGTAGCTATGTGTAATGGTATAAACAATTTTATTTGAGGGTGGGTAGTACAAATTAATGAGTATTGTGATGAATTATATCTTGAACAATCTAATATGTATGATTTTTCTTCCACAACCCCTATAATATATGTTTTTTCATGTTTTCAATTATTTATTAGAGGTGGATTTTGATTTTGTTATGTCAATTAATAGTGTTTTTAAATATTTTTTTACCTTCCATTAAAAAACCATTTACTCGTTTTTCCTGAAATAATAATATATAATGGTGGGAAAATATATTTTTTTAAATCTTAGAAAAATTTGATTTATTGTTTTTATGGTGTTTTATTATAGGAGTTATTGTGACTAATTCATCTTACTATATTTAATGTTTTTTTGGTTAACTATATTCAATTTCTCCATTACCCATGTATCTTTTCCAAATGTTATATTAAATAGTTCTTTTCTAAACCAACATTCATTGAAATTTTAAGTAAAATCCAAAAATATCTTAGTGGTAGATTTTGGATTATGTGTAGGGATTAAAAAGTTAATATAATATATTATTGGAAAATTAAAATGATATCTATTGTTTTATAAGAATATTAAATTTTGAAAAAAAATTATTAAATTTCATGAGTACTTATTTTGGATTAGGAAATAAAATTGTAATAGAGATATATTTTATTTATTTATAATATAAAACCCTATAATATGATTTGGTATCTTTCAAACATTTAGCGAATTGTGAAATATAATTTATAATATTCATCCATAAGAATATTAATTTTAAATTATTCCTTCATGAGAATATATTTAATTAGAAAAACACATATTCTTAATTTTTTTAAAAATCTAAATAATATATGTATTTTATATAATAAGTAACAAAATATATGTGATTCTTAAACAAGATTTATTCAATAATTATTTTTTTCATTTTATGAATCTCTTTTATTCAAAAACATGATTACTGTCTCAAAAAATATTTTTTCTAGTTTTATATAGGGCATAAAATCCTTCAATCATAGGTGTAAGAAATGGGACCCGACTATATTAGTGGCAATGATCATTTATGACAGATATATCTAAAATAAATGATGATATAATTTTTTCTAATAATACAGATACTTATAGGTAATAGTTTCCATTGATTCCACATCATGATCGAGTTGGTATTATACATTCATGGACTAAATATCTAGTGTGGAATAGAATATTGACAGCTAATGATCGAGATATAGATATTAAATATTAATTTTGAAATATTTATTAATATTTAAACATGTTTGTAACAAATTTCTTGGAGCTCCATAGTATATATTAGCATTTTAACATGTGAATAAATTATATGTGAATGGTTTTTTTCATATAGATCCCCATATTTTAGAAATATCATATTAGATAATTTTATAATTATTATATAATAAATATATTAAATATATTTACAATAATTATATTAATAACTAAAATATAAAATTTTATATACATGTATTTGAGTATTCATAGATAATATTTATTTTAGATTATAAATTACAAATAGATATTAATTATTTTGATTTCATATAGAAACTATAATAATAAATATTATGATATTATAAAAAAATCTCTTATATGAAGCTATTTATAATAATATAATATAATATATAAATATATATGATTTCGGTATTGTTTAAATTCCAATAAATCTATTTTATAAATTACAATAAGATTTTGAGGTAATGTTTTTTCCAACAATTTAATGATAGGATAATTATATGATTGTAAAACACCATATCAAAATAAAATATTATTTTATCATAAGTTATAAATTTATTGTAAATATATAATATCTTTTTAGTCTAGGGGTAATATGGAGAGTATTTAAATGATAATGGATGGAGTGGGGTAATTTCTTTACCTATGGATTCTACAGATCAGAAACATGCACCATTTTGAGGACTAGTTTACTAGGAATGTTGTTTATCAAGGTCATTCTATATAAAATTTTAAATAACCCTTATGTTTTATATCTTTACACGAAGATTATTATCATATATAATCCTGTTATACATGGTGAAACTATGTGTTATAGCTCAAAATGAAATAGGATTTACTAGGGTGGGTTTTAATAGTTATGGAATTTACCCAATGTAATTGTCAGAGGAAGTGGTCTCCTACTATTAATCCAAATTCTCCTTCACCATGCCCGAGATTAATGTTTATATAGCCATTTTGAACATGGTAGAAATATATCATCTCGTTAACTGAAAAAGAATTCAATTTTTTCATTCCAATACATGGTGTTGGATGCCATATAGTATCCCCCTATAAATATGGTGCTTATACATTAGAGGATTGATTTTATTTAACTCCCCATAAATGCTATCCAAATCATATCCCCTCACCACATACATACTTGTTACTTAGATAGTTTAAATTCCTTAGATTTCAATATATAATTTTCTCTTAGATAAATGCACTAACATATAATTATATCCACATTATTCATTACAAAACTTTTCATAAATGATTATTTTTGGAATAGTTGAACTATTTTTTGGATGATATTAAAAAGTGACCTTATAAAGGTTTGTTTTCAATGGGTTATGTGGTAGTGTTTTAGAGATCATGGGGGGGTGATACTAGTTCTTATATTCTTTCTCATAGAACATTAATCATCATAATGTAATTGGGTATTCATTAATCACTTTAAAATTTGTTTATTTTTTTAATCATGATTTGGTTTTCTTAGGTAATATTAGAATATATTTCTTTAAATATAATAATCAGATTTAATATTAAATCATATGTGATTTTGGGATTTCATGTTTAAATGGTTATTCATTAATTAAAATTGATTTTATAGATAGTTTTTATCTACATTTTTATGAATTTTTATTCCACAACATGATTCATTTTGTAAAAATTTTATATTCATTAAAAATATAGTATGGAAAAAAGAATAATGAAAGAGGAATGTAAATTAAATTACTATATTTATTTAATTTTTTGGAATATTAGTGTATTTTATAGGGTATGTATTTGGATGATTCCCAAAAAATTATACTTGCTTTTTCAAGGTTTTTTTGTCACTAAAACCTATGAAAAATTAATAGGATAATTAAATATTATAATGATTTTTTTGTAATGATATATTTTTAGGACTGGGAAATCCCAAAAATGTTATCTAATGTGTTGTATAACAAAATTTTATGGACTTTGTTTTCCCATGAGCGTCTCATGTTAGAAATAATTTTTTTAATTATGGTAGATAATTAAAATTTATTTTTAAAACTATAATGTTATGTATTAAGGGATAATTATCTATTTTTTATACATTTTTTATATTTTGATACTGGTGTTGGAATGATAGAGTGTTTTATGTACACAAATGTCAAGTATGAATCCAGAGAGGCTTGAAGAAGGTGAAGAAGAAAGATTTCTCATTAGTTATATACTTATAATTTCATTTAACAATCATGTTTTTTAGATATTGTTTTTATTGAATAAATTTTTGGTCTTAGATTGGATTTAATCCTCATAAGTTCCATATTGGTCAGGGTAGGATTGATTATTTTTAGAGTGACTGGAAATTGGGTAATTTAAATACAATTAAGATTTAAATAAATTAATTGATTCTTTATTTCTTTGTATAGTGATTTAGATATTAATGGGAACCAATGGATAACAATTATATAATTACTTGGTAATGATTATTTATTTTTCTGATCTATGATTATATTTTTTTCTAATATGATATTTTCCCTAGGATTTACTAGTTACATTGAGGAAACTTTATGGAGTATATGTGTTTCTTGAATCTATATATAGGTATTTTTTGTTATTTTGTTGTGTATGATATTATATTAATGTTATATTAGTTAATTTCTATTACCACTTGATTCAATAGGGAATTTTTTAAAACAATTGGGGGATTTTCAAACCATCCATGTTGGTGAGGAAAGAGATTAAATAATTATACCCCTTCTTTCCAATCTCTCTATTATTAAATTATGAGTAAGGGTATATGTGATTTAATAGTTTACAGTATAAGGTGGATGTCTAAATGGGTTATGATGGATATCAGATATTTACTACATTTCGTTGCAGTTTAAAATAGTTGAAGTATATAAATATTAATTCAATTTGGTGGGGTTGGATATGACATCCCATATATTTTCTTATATGTGATGTAGTGGATAATTTTATAATTAATTTTATATTGCCTCTAATGGGTTCTGAAATATATTATTTTAATCAATATAGATATGATAAAAAATATTTGATGTTGCCTGAGATTTGTCACTGATAGAAATTTAATGTGGTTATTAATGACTTATAAAAGGGTTTTAATCATAAGAGGTTGGAATTGGGTAGTGAAATTGAAAAACCATTGAGGATAGGGAAGAAATAATTATTTTTACATATATGTACATGTATGGATATTTCAAATAGTATTAATTAATTGATGTGTAATTTATAGTGAGGACAATAAATAGTTTTTCCTCACTAGGAGATGAGTTGGTTATGTTTATTAATTATAGTGAGTTTCATTCATTCTATAAAATTTTACAATAGATATTACAAAGAGGAACCTTTTATGTATACTTGTTTGGTAAACCATTGAATATATAGACTCTTCTGTAGGTCATTATGAGATAATTAGTGATCAATCTAGGAATTACTAGATCATTGAGATGTTAAAAAATTATCGATGATAATACTCACTTAATTGGAAGGTTTTTGTATTTTCATTCATTATATTTTTTGATGTTTCATTTGTTCCTCAATTGAACTATTTTGAAATTCTATCGAGTTCATCAGTAGTAGATTATTTTCTCTTAGAATTAAATTTATGTAAATAGTGTCATGAGTCTAATTTTTTATTATGAAAAATTGTTGATTTCAACTATACCAAGGCCACTAGTCGGTGGGAATTGGGGTTCATCATAACACTCTTCCCTACTAGTCCATGTAGTGTACCAGCCAATGGATGGTCCTAACATATTGGTATCCTAGAAGATGGTTGACTGTTAAGATGGTGTTTGAAGATAGGAATTGAAACACTCAAATTTCAATCATATGTTTAAACATTTTTTGTAAGGAGTTAACCATTTCCATGTTCAAACACACACATACATCAAAACAAATAATCATAATGTTACTAATAATGGTGTTACTTCATGACCGTAATTTTTCTATAAAAAAAATTATTATCCCTAACCATTATATATCCAAAAGAGCAAATTACAACATAATCATGTAAATACATGTCTCCTTAGAGAATAAATATTTTTATTATATTTCATCACAAATTTTGGAGCATCAAAATAATTTAATAAATTTAATGTCATAATTTTAAAAATATAATCCTCAAATATTTTTTAAAAACACATTTAATTTCCCCTATTTTCAAAATGCACAACAAAACATTTTCATTCATTATATCACACAATATAATATAGAAATTCAAGGAATAATATTTGAATAAAAATTAGACACAATGTTTTTGATGTTTTAGAGATGTGATGTAATCCATAAACCAATAAATGGTTTGTGAAAATCAATATCATCCATAGAACATCATGATCTAGGATTATAATAACCCCCCTTCAATAGATCAAACGAGATCACATCACTATTCTCAACTTATCAGATCATTCTATCCACAATGGAAAAGATATATATCTCTGAGATAAAGGGTAAGAGTAAATATATGAATATATTTTGACATAAATGGATACCTAGAGACCCAAGAGAAATTTATTTTTCCCAAATCCCACTTCGAGATAAAAAATAATCACCTTTTGTAGCTAGAGAATAATAGGGTTCAAGACCCTAGAAGAATATAAGACTAATGTATTTTACATGACTTATTATAAATTAAAAACACAAAGAGGGTCTCTATGAAACAGTACACAATGAAATACCCTTTATCACCATGGCCATAAGTTTTGGCACACCAAAACAATGGTGTAAGTTAAGAGACCATTCTATTGAATGCCCAATCATCTTCCCATCGGAGAATCATATTACAGGATATGTCATAGGTCCTATTTTTTAAGAGTGAGACAATGACATAGACCCCATTACAATGGTATATCCTAAGAAGAGAATATGTTGCAATGTAAATATTACACCACATGGGAAATAAAATTAGAAGAACCACCCAACATTTCTTATTGAATCACTATGAGTGAATTATCGCCTCTAAACCATAGCGCTTAGCCAGTCTAAACTATAATTCCTTCCATGGATCATTATTCAACTAGGCTATTATATGACCCTTTTCCATGGCACAACCATCATGAAAATATATGCACCTCAATTTTTTAATCCATAATCCCTATGATAGAGCTGGTTCACTCCATATTATTTCCACTAATCATATTGAATATAAAACAATCATTCAATAAAGGTGATGTTATTTAAATAATATTCATACCTACAATATACAAAATCTAATTATTTATCTCCCAATTGAAATATAAACACACTAGGATAAAAATAATGGAATTCCTCAAACTGTGGGGGATGCAATTTACATAGAAATTTTCATTCCTTACTTAGTTTGTGGAATGCTAAAATTTCATGTGAAGACATCAGACCATTGTTCCAACATTTCATTTTCAAACTATAATGACTCTTCCTACATATGACCATGCTATAATAAAACATTTACTAAATAAATTATCTTCCCAATAATGATCTTAATTTGTCCATTCCACATTTTACATAGGCACACGAATCCATACATCATATGATTCAATATAAATATTTCTCTATTGAGTGAGATGGTCTGTTTTATTATGGAACATCATTAACTGTTATTCATAGTGTATTTTGTGAAAAAAAAATCTTAATTATAAAGAAAAAATATTACACAAATCACCCAACCATTCTTGTATCTCAAAAGGTCAAATTTTCCAACAAGAAAACTTTACTTTTTTTACCAAAATAATTATTCCCTATACATAGAGGGGTTATTAGGAAAAAATTATCATCCAACTATAATAAAAATTGTTGAATATTATTATCCACATAATATTTTTAATTACCATGATATGTTGTTATTTTCTTTTGGATCATCGTAATATTCTATTTTTTCTTGTGCACTACGCCAATCCAATATGTTATTTATATCATGTTTCCACCTATACAAGAAGATAAGACCATGGAAAAATAAAATAATACTAATAGAGATATACTTATTAAATTTTTATAATTTTTATTTTATGAGTACTCCATTAATGTTATTGTCTCTATCCAAAGTCCCTAAAATACATGACATAATATTTGAAAATTTATTCCAAATTTTCAGTTATCCCATCAAATTTTCTATATTTTAGAGGGAAAAATTGTGGTCATAATCAAATGGGTACCAAATAATTTGTTCAAGTATATCCACAACTAATATTTGAACTTGAAGTCGAAGTCAAAATCAATTGAATCAAAAAATACCTCCATCATTACAACTTCTAAGATATCGTGTTTGGAAAATATTAAACCAAATAGGATTTCAAAACTGAGATGAAGTGTTTAGACTTCATGAGTTGATGCCCAATTAATTATATGGAATTTTCTTTCAGAACCATTTTTTTAGACTTGCAAAAAAATACATATCTCTTTGCTCCCATTTCAACATGAGAATCATTATAGAATTACACATATGAATAAATTAATGGTTTTATAACTTATTTTATTGGCAGGTGTGAAGTTTTTTACGAACAATACAACATTAAATTTCATTCCATACTACAAAAAATATTGATTTTAATTATCTATAAATGTTTTTGACAATTCAATGAATAGACCATCTTTATTTTTGGTATGAATAATAAAGTTGATCCTGATTTGTTTTAGAGACTAAAATCTTATGTCAAATATTTATCATAGTTCTCCCATCAGGCATATATCCAACAATATTTTAATCTCATTTTTGTTATAACATCATTTTTGAATATTCAGGAGCTTATGTTTGAAAATATATAAAATTTTCAACCAAATATGTAATAACAGATATCTAAAATAAAACAACAACATTAGCTTGCATTGCACAATCAAGTGGAATATCATATACAACTAATATTATATTCCATTGACCTATGGCCTCATTAGCCACATTAATATATGGTTTCCTTCACTAATGATATGAAGAATAATTCGTTTTAACAGTGTATACATATATACAATGAAAAAAAGTTTTAGATAACCCATCTATCTAATTTTCCCTAGGTTCAAATCACATTGTGATAAAACTTGTTTCATGTTCTTATATCCAATGGACATAGTATATTTTGTACTATAAATATAATGTTGTTTTGTATTTATGGATTTTAATATAGAAATACACTTGAAATCCTCTTATGGATAGTATTTATCATGCACCCATAACTGTAGTGATCCATATGAAACAACATGATCTCCCTACATTTAAAAATATCCAAACCTATATCCAAATAAATCTCAATAGACAAAGTACCCATATACTGGCTTTGAAAATCTCATAATTGGTGTTGGTTATATCAAAAGGTTAAGATCCTAGAATGATTTAAGTAAACCATTTCTTTACTTAAATAAAAAACCCTCATGTTCAAAGGATTCATTCAGGTTGAAATATGTAAAAAATCATGAACAACGTGTCTATAATATCAATTTGAGATAAGAAAACTATGTTTTAAAAGAAAAATCATTGATCTTATCCCAAAAGTAATAATATCTATCTTCTTAGGATATATAGAAACACATTTTTCATAAATTATATGTATAAAGAAAATATACTTCTTATATCTTGAAATAAAATCTAACAAGATTAACATAAATGAAAAGTTCCCATAAGATTCCCTACACTATAATAAAATGGTCCTGATGATCCACATTAGTCTTTGATTACACAATAATGTCATCTATAAACACCACAAAAAATAATCTAATATATCTTTTAAATATGTGATTTTTTAATGCCAAAAATAAAACTATTTCATTGAAATTATCCAAGGTCATAACCACATATTCATAATATCCACAGTAAGTATAAAATGATATAATAATAATAATCTCTCTCTGAATATGTATTTAGTGATAATAAAATTATATTTCAATTTTAATGAACCATTCGGCTTCAATAATTTGATCAAACAAATTAAAAGTTAATTTTAGAGGATACCAAATATTTATTTAATCTTTTTAACACATTTGGAAATTAATAAACCCCTACATGTTCTGTAATCATTCAATTTAAAAAGTATTGTTGGTCCCCATGTTGATTTTCATGGATGAATGAGCACGTTTCCTTAAAACTCATCGATCAGAAGACTCAACTGGTTAAATTTTATTTTTTCTATCCCCTAAGATAGAAATGAATCATTAATGTTCCCATGTAAGAGATCAATCATATCTATTATATCACTTTTGGATTGAATCCTAAAAAGTTACCAGGAATGACATCATGAAATTCGTATAATATGGCTCGAAATTCCTTATTTTCGAAATAGACCATTAATTTCATGGTAATTGATGCCAAGTGATAAGATAAAATACAAAAAAATTATACCAATAGTCAATTTCTACACACCATCAAATCCAAATATCCTATAAAGAGATGCTTATATCAATTGGGAGAGGATAAACTGACCTACCATGCATAACAATCTAATTAGCTATTGAATATTGTATGTTGATCCATTCCAAAAATAGTTGATAGGTATCCATGTATAAAATAGAGAAATTCCACACCATCCCAATCTCCACAGTCATTATATAATTTGTTTCACAATTAAAGGAAAAAAATATTCTTTCCCATGTAGTGTTCAATGATACAATACAGAAGGGATCTTATCAAATACTAAATAGGCATGTTCAACCAAATGAGAAGTAATAGAAGAATGGGATTAACCCATATCAAAAAAGGCTTCCATATTGGTATATTCAAATGAGTAGTACCTTTCACAACCAATGGACCTAATTTATCATCCTTGATTACTTGTTCGACCCCATAAAGCTCCATAGTTGCTCCCCCATTGATCCTTTAACCCCTATAGGGATTTCACTACCCAAGAAGTCACAGTGTTCAGTATGTCACCTTTACATTATCACTACTATGACTAAGATTTCTTTTTATGAGATCACCCCATCAAAGGAAAATTTTTTTTTGTGAAACATGAATATAATCTCAAGAAAATTAGCTAAATAAATACAATTTTAATATTTTGGTCTCCATTTCATATTAAATTATTTACAGGCTTGAGGGGGTGTTATTGTATTTCTCTTCAAATGTGATGTAGATACACATTGGAAGTAAAAATGATTTATATTGGGTCATGTCCGGATATTAATTGATAATGTGGCATAATTCTATAACCCCCCCCCCCCACCTTGGAAGAATGTTCTCATCTTCCTCTAATTTCTTGTGCTAGAGTTCCCAAAAATCCTAATGGTGATAAAAATACTCATTCTATCCATATATTGTGAAATTTCACATTCACCAATGTTTCAGTAATTAATTATTCTTTATAGTCTTCAACACACATAAAAAAATATCATATGGAGAATATATGGTTATTGTATAGAATAAAATATTTTTTCAATCAGGGATGAAATAAATGAAACATATAGTGTAAAGAAGTCTAAATTCATAAATGTAAATTCATACCATATGAATGGTATTTTCCCTAGTTTTATTCATAAGAAATTAGTTATTATTGTTATTCTAAATATGTGAGGATATATTTTTTTATTATAAAATTCTCAAAATCCTCTACTATAATGTTATAGTCTTGATTAGCTTCATAAGTTGTATCCCACATTTATTATGCATGATCATCCAGCATATAAGATTCTATCATAACTTTTAAATTTTTTGGTGTACCCAATAAATCAATGTTTCATCTCATCTAATTTAGAGACACATCCACATTATCGATTTTGGAATATGCATTACACATGGTTGCATTCTACTATTGAAACTAAACTAGGATTTCAACATATAAAAAATCTCCATTCCTATTTCCCATCTACAATAGGAATAACCTAAATGATTCTTTGAAATAGTTTTTTGTCCACCAGTGGATCAGGTGAAACCCAATTTTCAAAGGCTCCTTTGCTATGTTTTTTATTTTTTCTACAATGGTTCGGTTTTAAAACAAAGAAAAATTTAATTTTTAATCTTTTGACCTAAAAATTAAGGTATTACCAAATAATCAAAATAACACCTACAAACACCAAAAAAATGTGTTTAAAATGTAATTTTTTATCATTTTCAAAATTCATTAATCTCATAATTGATAATGCGATCCTTGTGGGAAATATCAATAACATTTTATTCCATTCAATGCTCATTGGATATATCCCTTGTGAATATATTAGAACATAACAATATGTGTTTTAGAACACCTTTTTAATCATTCACCATGGAAAAATGATGTTCATAATAATATTTTATGTTACTTTATATTGAGATATTCATTTCATGTTTTGAATTATTATCTCCTTGTTAGATTCCCAATTGAATGACTAACAGGCCCAAAATTATACCTTTTATAAAATCCTTCCCCAACACATTGGATTGTGAAGAGGCATAGATTCACAAATATTATGATAAATCTAGAAGAAAGAAATCACAGTAGTAAATAACAAGTGATTCAAGGAACAATGGGGAATTATTATAATTTCAATAATAAAACCACCAGACAATATAAAACTATAAAAATCCAATCCTCTAAGATGATGTATGAGTATAAATTATACAACCAGAATATATATATAAATGGACCAAAATATAAGTGTGAGAAATGAATAAGGAATAATAACTGCAAAAACCAAAGATATAAGGACCATATAAACCCAAGTAAAAGTCACTAATTACAACCTATAACATATAAAATCTCTTATACAACCTACCATGTCCTTAGTATCAACAACCATCACTCGAATAATATGATAACTTTCACATCCTTGTGTCATGGTTAATGAAAAATTCAAAAATACCTATGTTCACAAGTAGGGGTTCAGTGAAACTCAGAAGGAATTCACCAATCGACTTCCTAGAAAATTCTAAGAGGACATGAACATGTTACCAACATTTATATAATACATTTCGAAAAATTATTAATAATTTAGACACAACCACATGTGAAATACATGAGATGACATCATTAAAATATTATTTCCATCCATTCATATTTACAATAAACATTCCCATGATCACACACACACATCCAACCATATACACAAAATTGTTGTTACCATAAAAAGTTGTACTTAATGACAATTATCATTCCAACATTGACGGTGGTACTCCCTATCAATAATCCACTGACATAAATTCATTCCAACCCAACCATGAAAATATGTTTTTCATAACAAAAATTATTTTTAATTCACTCCCCAATAAACCCATATTTTTAAAATCAGTATTTTAAAATTATACGGTAGAAAGGATTTCTAAAACCAATTCCATTTTCCATTTCCCAAAATATAGACCACTATGATTTCATTCATCATATCAAAAAAACATGGAAAATATAGGGATTTTTTTAAAACTAATTCGTAATGTTCTTGAAGAAGAGTAAATTATGGAGATTCCACCATCATCTCAATAGATTGAAAAAATGACGAGGGACACATAGATCATCTATACTGTGAATCACAATACTATCCATTAAATAAATTCAACATTAATTCATAGTAATTCACATCATATAACACATTTCTATTCATAACAGACTTAATATGTGGCTCTAAGAGGGATAATAATACTATATCTAAGAACAAAAAGGTGTTTGTAGGTTATTCCTATAAGGCCCCATCCTTAATCCTTAATTAATCTAGAGTTATTTCAATATTACACATTGATGATCTTTTCAAGTTTAGAGTTTTAGGGAATTAGATCATAAAAATTGCATTACATTCCACATTTAAACAAAGTGGTTACATAAAAGATAGTATTCATTTTCCCATCAATGGAAACATATTTAAAATAAAACAGGGATTCTTTCTTGACACTTCCTTGACACTATCATCATATCATGTACCCATCCCTTGACCTGTGAAAAACAATTCAAAAACTTGGGATGAGCATAAAAAACTCAGTAAGGGATATAAAAATATGGAAAGGAAACATGAGTACATGTGTACACAAGAATCAATGAAATCATACTCTACTCATAAAACATAAGCACTTTAACATACCTCATCAAATCATGAATAAATCATAGAAATCATAAGACATAAAGGTAACTTGAGGCATTCACAACATTCTTACGTAGGGAGTAACCCTCTTGGTTACATTTAGAATACCCATCACAGTATATTCCCTAAATCTATTCAGAGAAAACTTAACGTTTAACTCCGTCACGTTACCCAATGCATTAGAGAGCTATATCAGGCTCACCCTCCCATAGTTTATCACGGAACCACCCGTCTTCATAATAATGCCCAAGAACCATAACATAATCATATAACATAAAACATACATAAAGGAAACATAAAATTTCCACTTTTCAATCACAAGATATCAATACAACACATTAATATAAAAAAATTATGAAAAACATTTTAAATACCGAAATAAAAGAAAAGTAAAATAGGGTATTTATTTTTCTTTTTAAAAAAATGTATGGCTCTTAGAGGAAGTCGATACTCAAATAATGGTCACGGCGGAAGAGAAGTCATTGTCACCGCATACGTATGACAAAAACATTCCATTTTGTCATTTAATAAAATGATTTATATAAAAAATACCTTTTGGATAAATGTAAAAGTCAAAGGGGTTTATACACCGTATAAAAGAAGGTTGTGTATAAAACAAAATACGCCTCAACGAAAGGACATTGAGACGAAGTCCCATACCTCGGGTCCGACTTGACTCGATCATTCTTTAACCTCTTGAATAATAAACTTGAGTTAATTTATACTTTCTTAAGAACCATTTTTAAGTTCATTATTCCTTTTATATCACTTAATTTCCATGTCATGAACACTATGCAATTATTTAAGTTAATAACGGTCGTTTTAACGATCATTGGTACTTGAGTCAAAAATAAACTCTTTATAATTACAAGTTGTTCATGTATCAATTATATCTAGAGTTATAATCATGATTTAGATATCATATATATCATATATATCCAGTATATACATGTATTTATAATATTACATAACATTTAGAGGTAAGAAATGAAATGCACCGTTCAGGGAGACTGTAAGCCGTACGTACGCATGAATGCTACTTTCAGTTCAATTTTGTATTTTATGGAATGGATTCATAATGATATAAAGGTATATTATAATTCCAGTATAATATCATATATAATCTTATTAATTACATACTTTATACATCCCACATATGGCATTAACGTATCAAATCACTTTGAGGGGGTGGTAGTCCGCATTTGCTAAAATGAAGATATCGCGTTTACCCATAATGGAAACCATAATGGTATAACAAAAATGAAAAATACATAAGAATAATGAAAATATAAACATAATATATATCATATATAAATATAGTGACATCTTAATGGCCACCATTAAATTTCTCAAAAGAAGATTGAACAATCATCGTTTCATGAGGCAGAAATTCTCCAACCACAGAAACAGTATGTTCTTTAACCATTAGACGGAGGTGTATGTAGGTGTAGATCTGATCCTTCTTATAACAACATCCTAGTATATTTACGATACTGGTTTTGTTACAAAATAAAGGAATAAAATGATTTTATAGGGTTGGAGAAGAAAAATAAACAGAAGAACACAAGAGAAATCACTACCTTTAAAACGGGTAACTCTTTTTGATTGGAGCTCAAAGGATTCCTTGGGAAGAATTCTGTCCAAAGTGAGGATTCTAGGAGTAATAGAGGGATGTGGAGAGTCAAAATGGGCAGATATTGGCCGTACCAAAGGCTTGAGAGTTGTGGGTAAGGTGGAAGAGGTTTGGGACTTTTGTAAGAGGAGAGGAGCGGAACTCTGGGAAAGTAAAGAAATGTTTCTTTATTTTACAAAGAGATTCGGATTTAGAAGGTCTCACATTGATATTATTAGAGGATAAGGTGATAAGGGTTCTATATATACCCATTAAATAGGTTTCTGACAAGTGTAGGCCTTATATTTTACATTATCTTTTCATTTTATTTAAATTGTTAAATAATGAGGTAATCGCTGCATCATCATGATGTCATAAATAATTTAATTTATTTAATGTATAAAAATTATAAAAAAAATACTATGATGTAGTAAATCTTTTTAGATTTCAAATGAATATTTATAGTCAAAACTATGGCTTGTATAACCTCATTTCAAAATTTTTTTTAGTAAAACTACTCATGATTGTGTCATTTTTACTTATACATTAAATAAAAAGATATTAATGTCATTTTCCTTCCAAAGTGGATCCATGGGGTCCCCAAGTTGAACCATGGATTGTCTTGGTCGGCCATGACACATAAAATAAGGGAAGGACATGTGTCAAGTTCATTTCATATTATTAAAACATTATTCTTAACTTAAATTACACTAATTACCTCTAATCGCGATTAAAAGCTTAAAAGTTACTATTCAAAAAAAAATTTAATCCCATTGAACCACATTTTACTTTTTAATGAAAACCATGTATTCCGAGTTTTTTAAATTCAAAACATAGAGGTGGTAAAATTTCATTTAAACGAAAAGTCAATTTTTTTAAGTACCACTTAGTGGTTTCAATATTCATCAATAATTGATGTTTTTCAGAAAAGTACCAAAACGTCACCCTAAGCTATATTTGATATTAAAAAGTCAAAAATGATGTCTATTTTAAAAAATTCAAAACATACAAGTTACATTAGTTAATTTAATAATCAATTCCCGCTGTCTGAGCAAATAGCCTGTTTTTATGAAACAATAAGTTTCAAAAGATTGACAGAAGATTAAGTCCAAATTCAAAGTGAAATTAATTCCAACGACCACTATTGGATTAAATGGTAAAAATATATTCTATTTACAGTTTAAAACCAATTAAAAAGATAATCTATCCATATAACTAAATTATATGAAAAACAGATTTGATGTAAAATGCAGTATTTTTCACTATTAAATAAAAAATGAACTTTATCTGAAAAATTCCAAAAATTTACCCAACGTAAATTTCAATGTCCCAATCATAAAGAATAAGTTTATTTCAAAAAATAGAGCTTTTAAAATTGTCAAATGTTTGATTTAAAATGGTTTGCCATCAAAAGGCAGTAAAATAATATTTTAAAAATATTAGTGTATTCCATGCATAAGATTGGATCTATTCTCATTTTAAGCCTATAAAACACTATCTAATTCGTTAGTAGACATAGATAAAAATATAAATTATTTATTTCTTACTTGGGATGTTACATCCTTCCCCCCTTTAGAAAATTATGTCGCCGCAATTTATTTACTTATCGAATAAGTGGGGGTATTTACCTCTCATTGCATTTTCAGATTCCAATGTTGCCTCTTCAACCATGTGGTTTTTCCACAAACCTTTACCTGATAGATCACCTTATTCTGTAACACTGGCTCTCTGTGGTCAAGAATCTGGACCGGTTGTTCCTCATATGATAGGTTCTCTTCCAGCTGAACTACCTCTCGACTCAAAACATGAGATGGATTTGGCATGTACTTTCTTAACATTGAAACATGAAAAACATTGTGTACCTGAGATAAACTCGGAGGTAAAGCCACTTGGTATGCAACTGATCCAACTCTCTCCATGAATTTCATATGGACCAATGAAACTTGGACTCAGCTTTACTTTCTTACCAAATCGCATCACACTTTTCCATGGTGATACATTGAGAAAAACATGATCACCTACCTCAAAAGAGAGATCCTTTATCCTGTTGTCCGCATAGCTCTTCTGCCTGCTCTGAGCTGTTATCATGTGTTTCTGTATCAGCTGAACTTTTTCTACCATATCTTCTCCCAATTATGGTCCCATCAACTTTCTTTCACCCACTTCATCCCAAAAAGTTGGAGTTCGACACCGCTTCCCATATAACGCCTCAAATGGTGCCATCTGTATACTGGAATGAAAAATATTATTCTAAGAAAACTCAACCAACGAATGATGTTGGTCCCAACATCCCTGATAATCCATCAAACAAGAACATATAATATCCTCCAATGTCTGAATTGTTCGTTCTGACTGCCCATCTGATTGAGGATGAAAAGCTGTACTAAAATTTAATTCAGTACCCAACAACTTCTGAAGACCTTTCCAAAAGTTATAAGTGAACATGGGATCACGGTCAGATACAATAGAAAGAGGAACTCCATGTAACCTGAATATCTCTTTAAGATACAAACGGAAAAGTTAATCTAGGGAAAAAGTATCTCGTATTGCAAAGAAATGAGCAGATTTAGTCAAGCAATCAACAATAACCCAAATTTCATTATTACCTCAGTGTGTCTTAGGAAATCCCACAATGAAGTCCATGGATATATTCTCCCATTTCCACTCTGGCAGTGGTAAAGGCTGAAGCATCCCTTTCGGTAACTGCCTCTCTAATTTAACATGTTGACAAGTCTAACACTGGACAGTAAAATCAGAAATATCTCTTTTCATTCCATCCCACCCGTAATACTCCCGCAGATCTATGTACATCTTAGTACTGCCAGGATGAACTGAAAATGGAGAACTATGAGCTTCACATAACAACTCTCTCTTCAACTGTGAATCACAAGGCACACACAATCTCTTCCCAAATCTAAAAACACAATCATTATCAATGTTGAATTCTTGAAACTTACCTTTCTGATCCAGCTCTACCTTTTTCTGCAACTCACTGTCTTGCTTCTGTGCTTGCTTGATTCTATCTGATAGAGAAGATTTCACTGATACCTGAAACAAAACAGAAGGACATCCAACACTAACAACTTTTTTGAAAAATTTCCTCAAATCCATAACCAAAGGATCACGTTCCAAATGCAACATTGTTAATGAAGAAATGTGTTTTTTGACACAAAGCATCAACCAATTTATTTTCATTTCCCGGATGGTAATGAATTGTACAATCATATCCTTGATTAATTCCACCCATCTCCTTTGTCTCATGTTCAATTATTTCTGTGTGAATATATACTTTAATATTTTGTGATCGATATATATTTTACACATTACTCCATACAAATGATGCCTCTAAATTTTTAGAGCGAAAACTACAGCAGCTAATTCCAAATCATGTGTAGGGTAATTTAACTCATGAGTTTTCAACTGTTGTGAAGCATAAGCAATTCCATGATCATTCTGTATTAGGACATAACCAAGTCCTTTCAATGAAGCATCAATGTAGATAACAAACTGACCGTTCCTGGAAGGTAGTGCCAAAACATGAGAATTCACCAATCTTCTTTTCAAATCCTGAAAACAGTCATCACATTCTTTTGTCCAGATAAACTTAACACCCTTTCGAGTTAGCTTCATCATTGGACTAGATAACCGTGAAAAATTTCTAACAAACCTTTGGTAATATCCTGCCAAACCACGGAAACTACGAATCATAGTTACATTTGTGGGTCTTGGCCATTCTTCAACAACCTTTGTTTTTGCAGGATCAACGGTTATACCATCTTTAGAAACAATGTGACCAAGGAAAGAAATTTGTTGCAACCAAAACTCAAACTTGCTGAATTTCCCATATAATTTCTTTTCTTTCAAGGTTTCCAAAATAACCCTTAAATGTCATTCATTCTATTCTGTACTTTTAGAAAACTCCAAAATATCATCAATGAAAACAACCAAAAACTTATCCAAGAACTCATGGAAAATTCTATTCATTAAGTCTATGAATACATCAGGTGCATTGGTTTGCCCAAAAGGCATTAAGACAAATTCATAGTGGCCATATCTTGAACGAAACACAGTCTTCAGAACATCTGCTTCCTTTACCTTCAACTGATGGTACCCCGATCTCAGGTAAATCATTGAAAAATACTGAGCTCCCTGGAGCTGATCAAACAAATCATCGATATGTGGCAAAGGATATTTTTTCTTAAGAGTGATGTTATTCAAGGATCTATAATAAATGAAAAGTCTCATAGAACCATCTTTCTTTTTAACAAATAAAACAGGATCACCCCATGGTGATGTGCTAGGTCAAATGAAACCTTTCTCTAATAAATATTTCAATTGTTCCTTCAACTCTAAAAGTTCAGTTTGAGCCATTCGATAAGGGGGTTTTGAAATTGTCTTAGCATCAGGAATTAAGTCAATAGTAAATTCAACTTCCTGATCTGGTATTATTCCATACAACTCATCAAGAAAAACATTAGGATACTCATTTACCACTGGCACATCATTAATTTGAACAGTTCCTTTGTTTTCAACAATGTGTGCAAGGTAACATTCTTTTCCATATTTTACAAGTTTCTCAGCTTCTTGATAAGTTATCAATAGTACGGGTTCATTATTGTACACAAACTGAAAGCCTTTCTGAAAAGAAACTTCTTTAGCTCTACAGTCAATCTTAGCATGGTAAATAGAGATCCAATACATACCCAGGATAACATCAAACTCTACTAGAGGTAAAAAAATAAGGTTTTCAAGTAGGTTCTTTCCACGAATAAGGATAGGAAGATTCTTATAAATTATTTTTGCCTCAAAATTTCCCCCAGGTGTTTTTACAACATGTTCAGGAGTCATTTCTTGAGATGGTATTCCCATTTTACTAGAAGAGGATTCAGAGATGAAAGAATGTGTAGGCCCTGAATCAAACAACACACTGTCATAATCTGAAAAAACAAACAAAGTACCTGATACAACTTAATTTGATGGCCCAACATCTACTGAAGTAGTTGAAAAGGATTTCACCACCACTTTCTGCTTGTAGTCTAACTGCTTCCCATCACTCAAGATCTTTCTCGGACACTCGTTTGCATAGTGACCCACTCATTGCACTTAAAACATTTCACTAACTGTAAATTGAATTTGTACTTACCATCTCCTTGATCTTTTTCAGTGCAATCACGAGCCTTATGTCCCATCTTACCACATTGGTAGCACTTTCCAGAATTTAGAAGACATTCCCCAGCATTCTGTTTACCACATTTATCACAAACTGGAAACATAGTTTTCTTACCATCAGACTTTTTTGAAGAATTCTTCCCTTTCTCATGCCACCTCGGTCTCTTCTTCTGTTGGTTGTTATAGAACACTTGATCACCAGAAAACTCCATTTCCACCTCCTCAGCAAATCAAACAAGCTTTTCATAACATTGAACACATGAGAAGCTAATGACCTTCGATATTTTGGCTTTAATCCTGAGTAAAAATGATTGATTTTACTATCAAGGTCTCAGATAAAATTTGGAGCACACCTTGATAATCGAGTGAACCTTTCTTCATAGGCAGCCACTGAATCTTCCTCTTGCCTAAATTCCAGGAATTGTTTTTCCATCCTAAGTCGAATAGCCTTAGGAAAATACTTCTCAAGAAACATACCTCTGAATTCATCCCAGTCGAGAGCATCAATCTCATCATCTTCCCTTATATTTTTAACCATCGACCACCACTAATCTGCTTCAACCTCCAAACGGTAAATAGAAAGACTAACCTTTTGATTGTCTTAACACCCCATGACATTGAAAATCCTCTCTAGTTCCCTAATCCACCGATCATCTAGCACAGGGTCAGATGATCCTCTGAATGATGGGGGATATTTCCTCATGAAATGTTCCACCACTGACATGTTCCTCTGCGGTTGATCTGCTGATCTCGTGCATGGATACCGCCACCATTTATCGCTTGAGTCAACTGCACCATTACTGAAACAAACTGTTCATTTCCAATTCGGACCATCTCAGGATGCTGATTCGGAAGGTTATTTCCTTTTGTATGCCTTCTTAGCACCGCTTCCTTGTTTCCTCTACGGAAAACCATTCTGAACAAACATGTCTTAGAAGAAGTAACATGGTAATCTTCAAATGCTATATCATTTTAATTTGACCATAAAAAAATATTTTTGGATAATCATTTAATAGAATTCTAACTCCTAAAGATATCTAAACCGACCTATGATACCAACTATAAGGCCACAGCCCTAATCCTTACTTAATCTTGTGTTATTGTAAGATTACACATTGAGGATCTTTTCAGGTTTAGATTTTTATAGAATTAGATCATAAAACATGAATTACATTCCACATTTAAACAAAGTCGTTACATAAAAGATAGTATTAATTTTTCCCATCAATGGAAAAATATTTAAAATAAAACATGGATTCTTTCTTGACACTTCCTTGACACTATCATCATATCATGTACCCCTCCCTTGACCTGTGAAAAACATTTCAAAAAAAAACTTGAGGTGATCATAAAAATCTCAGTAAGGGATATAAAAATATGGAAAGGAAACATGAGTACATGTCTACACAAGAATCAATGAAATCATACTCTACTAATAAAACATAAGTAGTTTAGCATGCCTCATCAAATAATGAATAAATCATAGAAATCATAAGACATAAAGTTTACTTGAGTCATTCATAACATTCTTACGTAGGGAGTAACCCTCTTGGTCACATTTGGAATACCCATCATAGTATATTCCCTAAATATCTTCATAGAAACCTTAACATTTAACTCATTTGAGTTACCCAATACATTGCAGAGCTATATCGGGCTCACCCGCCCTTAGATTATCACAGAACCACTCGTCTTCATAATAATGCCCAAGAACCATAACATAATCGTATCACATACAACATGAATAAAGGAAACATAAAATTTCCACATTTCAATCACAATATATCAATACAACACATTGATATAAAAACATTATGAAAACAATTTTCAATTCCAAAATAAAAGAAAAATAAAACAGCGTATTTATTTTTCTTTATAAAAAATAATGTATGGCTTGTAGAGGAAGCAGAAACTCAAATAATAGTCACAGCGGCGGAGAAGTTGTTGTCGCCGCATACGTACGACAAAAACATTCCCTTTTTTCGTTTAGTAAAACGCTTCATATAAAAAAATTCCTTTTGGATAAATGTAAATGTCAAAGGGTTTTTTATACACCATATAAAAGAATGTTGTGTATAAAACAAAATATGCCTCAACGAAATGAGATTGAGACGAAGTCCCATACCTCAGGTCCGACTTGACTCGATCGTTCTTTAACCTCCTAAATAATAAACTTGAGTTAATTTATAATTTCTTAAGATCTTTTTTCAAGTTCATTATTCCTTTTATATCACTTATTACCATGTCATTAACACTATTCAATTATTTAAGTTAATAATGGTTGTTTTAACGATCATTGGTACTTGAGTCAAAAATAAACTCTTTATAATTACATGTTGTTCATGTATCCATTATATCCAGAGTTATAAACATGATGTAGATATCATATATATAATATATATCCAGTATATACATGAATTTATAATATTACATAACGTTTAGAGGTAATAAATGAAATTCACTGTTCATGGAGACGGTAATCCGTACGTACACATGACCGCTACATTCATTTCTATTTCGTATTTTATGCAATGGAATCATAATGATATAAAGGTATATTATAATTCTAGTATAATATCATATATAATATCATTAATTACATCCTTTATAGATCCCACATATTCCATTAACGAATCAAATCACTTTGAGGGAGCGGTAGTCCGCACTTCCTAAAATGAAGATATCGTGTTTACCCATAATGGAAACCATAAAGGTATAAGAAAATGAAAAATACAGAAGCATAAAGAAAACATAAACATAATATATATCATATATAAATATAGTTACATCTTAATGGCCACCATTAATGGTGTTAAAAGAAGATTGAACAATCATCGTTTTAATGAGGCAGAAATTCACCAACCACAGAAACAGAATGTTCTTTAACCATTAGACGTTGGTGTGTGTTGGTGTAGCTAGATTCCTTATTATAAAAACATCATAGTATATTCAAGATACTGTTGGGAAGTAAGGTGGTAGAGGTGGGGGCATTTTATAATAGGAGAGGAGGGGCACTCTTGGGAAGTAAAGAAATGTTACTTTATTTTAAAAAGAGATTCGGATTTAAAAGGTCCCACATTGATATAATTCTAGGATAAGGTGATAAGTATTCGAAATATACCCATACAATAGGTTTTTTACAAGTTTAGGTATTAGATTTTACATTATCTTTTCATTTTATTTAAATCGTTAAATAATGTGGTAATTGCTGCATCATCGTGATGTCATAAATAATTTAATTTATTCAATGTCTAAAAATTAAAAAAAAAACTATGATGTAGGAAAGCTTTTTATCTTTCCAATTACTATTTATAGTAAAAAATATGACTTGTATAACCCCATTTAAAAATTGTTTTTGTAAAACAACTCATGTCTGTGTCATTTTTACTTTTACATTAAATGAAAGGATATTAATGTCATTTCCTTCCAAAGTGGCTCCATGTGGTCTCCAAGTTGACCCATGGATTGTCTTGGTTGTCCATGACACATCCAATAATTGTAGTACATGTTTCATGTTCATTTCATATTATTAAATGATTATTCATACCTTAAATTACACAAATTACCTCTAATCGTGATTTAAAACTTAAAAGTAACTATTCACCAAAAAAATTATTTTAATCTCATTGATCCAAATTTTACATCTTAATGACAACCATGTATGTTGGATTTTTGAAATTCAAAACACAAAGGTGGTAAAACTTCATTTAAATGAAAAATCAGTTTTTTAAGTACCACTTAGTGGTTTCACTATTCATCAAAAATTAATGTTTTTCAGAAAAATACCAAAACGTCACTCTAAGTTATATTTGATATTCCAAATTCAAAAATGATGTCTATTTTAAAAAATTCAAAACATATAAGTTACATTAATTAATTTAATAATTAATTCCCGCTGTCTGATCAAATAGCGTGTTTTTATGAAATAATAAGTATTAAAAGATTGACAGTAGTTTAAGTCCAATTTCAAAGTGAAATTAATTCCAACAACCACTATTGGATGAAATGGTAAAAATATATTCTATTTAAAATTTAAAATAAATTAAAAAGATAATCTAACCATATAACTAAATTATATGAAAAATCAGTTTTGATGTAAAATGCAGTATTTTTCACTATTCATTAAAAAATGAACTTTATCAGAAAAATACCAAAAATTTACCCAAAGTAAATTTCATTGTCCCAATCATAATGAATAAGTTAATTTAGACAAATATAGCTTATAAAATTGTCAAAAGTTTTATTTAAAAATTGTTTTCCATCAAAAGGCAGTAAAACAATCATTTAAAAATATTAGTGTATTCCATGCTTAAGATTGGATTTATTCTCATTGTAAGCCTATAAAACACTATATAATTCATTATTATACATAGATAAAAATATATATTATTCATTACTTACTTCAGATGTTACAATTCGATGTCTATATTAGAATTTTATTCTTCCAAAAGACACTCATGGATGAAATGGAATCACTTTGGAATCCTAGAGGGGGGGATTAGTTCATGTACATGAAATAAGAGATGATTAATGTTTGTTACTATCATAAATTGAAATAAAAAACAAAAATATATATTGTATACTTGGTAACAATATAACATAGTAAAAAATTAATATCCCAGACATAAAACTACTGGAATAGGAAAAACTATGATGTAAGTAATGTCATCTTGCCCCTTCCTATACAATCCACTATAAACCAAAAAAAATTGGCTCATATTATAGAGTATATATATTTTTTACTTATAGGGACTATGAGTCTTATACCTACAGCATTGTATAAAAATTAATATGCTTATACCATAACATACCTATTACACCATAGAGGTGATTAAATTGGAAGAACCACTAAAATCACCCCTGTAAAAAAACAATAGAACATCCATCTCCTCTATACTCTGGTGCTAAACTGGTATAATCTATTGGAATACTCTATGACAAAATTACCATATATGATAAACCATTTCCCATCTCTAAAATAGATCCAAGTCAAAACATGTAGTGGTTCAGAATTTCCATGCATGATCCCCTACATCTTAGTCAATTCATTCCACACCACAACGACTACTCTAATGGTAAAGAAAAGAAATTATTTCCAAAAAAACATATATATCTGTATGAAACCAAAATGTTCTAAATGGAATCCAAATAATTATTCCCCAACTAAAATATAATGATACATGGCATAAAAAGACAATGTAACACAAACCAAGTGTGCTTCACAAATTCATATACTTTATTATATGATAACAGTCTATGAACAAGAATTTTTTTAAATCCATAAAATTTTTATTTTCATGTATGTTTGGATGATATGAGTGTTTTTAGTGACATTATAGTGGAAGGAGAGGAGTTTTTCCCATCATGAATGTGATCAAGGAATTGTAGTGGTTGTGGTATTGGTTGTGGGGGGGATATGTTTTGAGCAATGGAATTGTTTGATGTTATTTAGTGTTTTTTATAGATATGGTCATTTTATGTTATATCCTTCTTATGAATAGGAATTTTGGATCTTTTTATATGATTCTTGGTGTCCCATGTTGAAAAAATAGCTTGAATATCAATTTTGGATTGCATGTTTCCTATGGGTTTTCCCTATCACTAAAAAATGATGTATACAACCAAATATTTTTCATTTGAAAATATATATATTTGAAAATATGATAAATTCAAATTTATTTTATATTTTTATTATGATTCAATAAATGTTTCATCAATTCATGTTTACAACATATATATCATTAGTATTAATTTTTTAATAAAAAAATATTTTATCATTGTATATATATTTTTTGATATACCATATAAATAATAAAAATTTATCTTCTTGATCTATTACCATACTTTTATAATAACTGTAATCCCTGATATCGTTAATCATATAAAATTGAATTTATGGTAAATTGTTTAATATAAAAATATATTTTAATAAAAAAATTGATTAAATTTGAATTAAAATATTGATAATTTAATAATTAATGATGAAATTTGTATATATAATTTGAAATTAATATCATAAAAACTGAATTTTTATAAATTGTTAAAAATTAGTTATTTAGATATGTATATTATATAATAATAATAATTTAATATATTTTCGACTATATCCATTGAAAACCTATGTAATGGTTGTTTTTTAGATATGTATATTTTTCAAGATTTTGTTCATCACCTAATTGTATATCATAATTTGATTCATCATCACACTATTTTCAACCCTTTTATTATTTGATATATAAATTTTCAATTGTTATACCCCCTTTGGTTCATCCCCCATTTGTTCATAAAAATTTTATCTACAATTCATCACTATCATTTTCATCCTCATAATGGTCATCACTCGATATACTTTATTTCATCAACCACCCCTTCATTATATATATTCTTCTTCTTCTCAAAAATTTTCACATTCTAATCACATGCTTCCCCACACTGGAATATTTTTTAAAAAAGTTTAATGATTGTTTCATTTGGGGGAATTATTTCTTTCTATTTTTATGATCATTTTGTATGCTTCAAATTTTTAATGAAGATGATACAATTTTAATGTATAGGTCTGAAATAAATGAATTAGACTGTGAAAAAATGAGGAATTTATTGTATGATTCCTTATATGGAACTATAAATTTTAGATGTATGATTCAATTTATTATATCATTTTTTTGAAAATATGATGGTATCATTTATCACAAAATTTCAATACATTTAAATGTACAATATTGAGAACACATTTATGATAAATGAACACTATTAAAATCATGATTGGATGGACTCGTTTTTATGTCTCATTTTTTGAACGAATTTTTTTTATTGAAATAAATTCCTTTTGTTCAATATATTATAGTAAAAAAGAGTCTGTTTTGAAATTTAACAACATTTATTAATAGTGATTAAATTTTCTGTGTTGAAATTCACGCCAACTATGTTATTAAAAGGTTATTAATCATAATCTTGTGAATAATTATTATCTTGTTTTTAATTTTGATGTATTTAATATTTTTGTTTACTATGTTTAATACCTCAAAATTTTGTCTTTTCTTTGCTGATGTATGTTACCATTCCCCTATTAGAGCATGTTTCCATTCCCTATTTTGTGAAAATTTATTATATTCATTTTATTAAAACAATCTTTTAGTGTACTATATTATATAGTATCTATAAAACATTCTTTTATGGATCCCTCTTCTTGAATGATTTAATTACATTAAATATGTGTTATATGTGATATATATATAGAAAATTATTTATATTATGATCATAAAAATTATATATATAAGTGATGAAATATAAATAGTGTATCATATTAATTTTATCGTTTACTTCATTATTTAAAATTAATTTGTGTATTCTATATTTAATTTATGGTTTATTAGTTAACAAGTGGTAATTAAATTTACATAATTTATAATAATTTTATCACCGTGATATTTCATTCTCATTTAAATGGAATTATTATTATTTTTAATTCAATTGGGAATATATTTCACAATCCTTAATGTGTAACTACTAATTTTTTTAAAAAAATTACAATGAATTTTTATAAAATAGATTCTCATTTTGAATAATTTTTTTCGATATTTCTTTATCTTTATTAATGTGATCCTGATATTTATGACCTAATTGACAAGGTTTGTTTATTCCCCAATTGAATAGTATTTTTAATTTGGTTAGATATTTTGGAGGGAGTTTTTTTAATTCATTTTATAAGTGGGTCTTGTAATGATTTTTGTAGTAATTTATGTTGTTATGAATTGAATTAGATAACTTTAGTTGATTTATATTGACCTATTTGAGAAATGTTTCTCACAAGACATGATTCTATAAATTAAAATATATGGTTTTATTTTTCTTTTTTCGAATAATTATCATAGTATGATGCTATTTGAAATTACAATATAATTATTAAGATCATGGTAATCTTGGGGAGTTAATTGAGTGAAATTCATGGAATAGTGCATTTAATGTTTTTTGACCAAAAAATAATTTATTTTAATACTTTGATTTTAATTGATAAGAAAATCCTTTGGTTTTCTCTATATAGTCTTAATAATGGATTTGACATAATATGAACTAGTTAAATATAAGAAGAAAAATATCATCATTTTTAAAATATGATGGGCATAGTGAGTGGAAGAAGAATCCAATGATTTAAATTTTGGGGGAAATGGAACATTAGTTCCTTAGAAATTTTGGGACATCCACGAAACAAACTTCCCAGAGCATGGTACTGGAGGACCTAAGGTAAAAACACTGTTTGGGAGGTATTGATCGTATCTTGATGGTCTTGTACCACATTTTCATTGCCGCAATTTTTTTACATCATTATTGTTATGATATATTTTAGTATATATTCCCTTTATTCATCAATTTTTACACATATTGATATATCTTACTTCCGTTATCTTACTATTTTATTGACCAATTCTCAGTTGATCGCCAGTTTAATGTTCATTTATATTGCATTATCTACGATGCTTATGGGTTTGTACACATAAGATTTCTGTCATGTTAATACTTTATTGCCTCGTGAATTTTTTCACAATTTACTATTACTCTATTAAATAATTATAGTTAGTATACATTGATTCTCACTAAACAAATTTTGATGTATTGAATGATATAATGAACATGTAATTAATATTTATTTTTTAAACCACAAAAATCAGATCAGTAAAAGTTCATTGTATTTTTAAATGCAGAATGTTCTTTCAAGACACATATAATTCGTATTGAATTGATTCCAATCACAGATTATGTAGAGAAAACATATGTTCCATAAAAACCGTCCATGAATAGTGACATGAAGTGGTAAACGATACCCATAATAAAAGGAATATAATATAAACAGTATGAATAAAATTCTAAAAATAAATATATGAATCAAAAACAATTATTTTTTCTATGTCATATAATGTATTACAAGTTTCATTTTCATTCATTTTTAATTAAGAAATATAAATATAAATAATAATTCAACATGGATACAGTAACTCACGACAGTGCATAAAATTTATATTTCATCACCATAAATATATATGGAAGAAGCTGGTGTTGTGTTGTAGAATACAATATAAAGTCTCATGATGAGAGGAGTAATACTAATAAAATGTTTCATAATAATTTATAAAGATAATGAGAAGCAATGGAAAGGCCTATTTGGTTTGGGTGATGATAACACATTTCCATCATTGAAGGGGGTATGAGACATTGAAGAAGATGTTATATGTACATCATGGAAGAAGATTCTTGTTAATCTAATAAATAGATATTTTATTAGATTTATGAAAAAAAGGACATGGATTTTTCAAATACATCATAAACTTTAATGATAACCTATAAATAATATTCATTTACCTCCCTTTCTCATAATAAATCATTTAACTTGATATAGAGAAACACTATAATAATAAAATGTTTACCAATTAAATTTGATATGTGTAAATAGAATAAATAATAAAACTATAAGGTGATAATGAAAAATTTATATTTCATTGAATATTAATATTTTTTATAAATATATAATAGAGTATTATCTATAAAATATATATAATATTTCCCCTTACCTTATTTTTAAGTATGTTTCATATTGTTCTAATTAGATTTAACCATGACCAGAATTCTACATAGAATAAAAATATGGCTTACATGTGTAATATAGAATCTAGAATATATTTGTAGTGCTCTAATTCCATTTAATCTTAATTAAGTAATATATAATTATTTTTTAATTTTCATAACTAATATGTAATATGAATATGAATTTGATGTTTATAATTAGGGGTACATATTCAAGTTCAATTTTATGGGAAAAACGTGTATTCATAAATAATCAGTTTTGTAGCCACCCATTGATAGAATTCATACAATTTATTTTATTATATATATAATTATGGAACATTTTGTATACATGAATAAACATTAAAACAATTTTATTTTAGGGTAGGTAGTATAAATTTTAAAGGAGTGTGATGGTTTGTATGTTTTAGAATCAAATAATTTGGATTATTCCTCCATAACCCTAAGGATTTCAAATTTTTTCATGTTTTTAATTATTTTATGGATGTGGATTTTTTTATTTCTTTAATACTATCTTGTGTATAAAAATATTTGTTCATGTTACATTAGAAACAATTAAAAAAAATTATGATATAATAATATATAATATCAGAGAAATATTTTTTCAACCATTAATGAATTGGATTAATTGAATTTGTTGTGTGATATTATAGGAGTTATTGTGATAGGTTTACATTTGTGTGTTTAATGTTTATCTGTTAAAACTATTAAATTTCTCTATTAATGTTATTACTTTTACTAAAATGATGTTAATATTTTCTTTTCATGAGAATACTTTCATTAAAATTATATATAAAAAATCATAAATTCTCTTAATTTTTTTTGGATTATGTACAAGAAAAAACTAATATCATCTATTATAATAATTTTTAAATAATATCTATTATATTTGAATATTATAAAATTAGAATTAATTACTTGAATTTCATGAGTCCTAATATCATATTATTGAAATGAATTGTGAATTAATAATATACTTTTATTTATTTATAATATAACACCTTGTCATATGATTTTGTATCTTTAAAACGATGAGAGAATTGTAAAAAATCATTACAATCATTCCACATACGATGATTTATTAAAAATTATTCCTTCATATGATTATATTTATATTGGAGAAAATATATGAAATTTTGTTTATAAGAAAATTGAATAATTTTTGGTTTTTATATAAAAAGTAAAAAATAAGATTACTCAACATTATTGACTTGTTAATTCAATTTTTTTGATACGTCTATTTTATTCATAAACATGTTTTATTATTGGGATCTTCTTATTGATTTTTTCATAATGGGGATGAACTCCTTCTATCCATAAGTGCAAGAAAAGGGAATAGATTATATTATCATGGAAGATCATCTATTTTACTTACATATAAAATAATAGATTATATACTTTTTACAATCAATATTCACATATATAGGTGATTATTTTCATTGTGGCCACATCATGATCTAGTTGGAATACTATATTCATGGTATCTATCTCATGTGTGAACCAAAAAAATTGACCCTTGATGTTATAGATAAACATATTGAAGATTAATATTAATATATATATTCTTTTTCAAACATGTTTCTAAGATTATTCTTCAATATCTACAAAATTTATTATTATTGGAACTTGTTTATAAATTTTGTTTCCATTTTTTCCCATATAAATCAATAGTTTGTGGTAGATTCATATATAAAAACTTTATAATTATTATAAAATAAATAAATTTTCTATAATTATATTATTATAAAAAATATAAAATTTTACTTGAATTTATTGGAATATTCACTTATTATATTTATTTTAAAATAAAATTTTTCAAAAGATATTATTTAATATTAATTATTATTAAAAATATAATGATAGTTTTTATGATATTATGAATAAATAAATATATTATGAGAATAAATTTATATTAATTTCAACATATATATATGTGTGTGTTATATTAGTGTCATTATAATTGCAACATAACAATTTATTAATCAAAAAAACCTTTATAGACATATATTATTCCAATAATTTTATGATAAGACAATTATTGACTGTAAAACATATTAAAAAATGATAATTCACTTATTCAAATACATATAACTCTATTGTAAAAGTTAATAAATCTTAGTTTATGTAATATATATAGTATATTTAAATGATAGTGGATGGAGGGGTGGAATAAGTTTCCACCTGGGTTCTCCCGATTAGAAACAGCTGTTGTTTCAAGGGAAATGTTACTATGAATTTTGTTTGTCTTGGTCCTCCTATATTATATGTTTCTTATGGTTTCCTTGTGAACATAAATATTATTTTTAATGGTGAGCATATGATAAATGTTGAAATAGTGACAAGTATATCACCATTAGAAAATGATTAATTATGTTGGGTTTTAATGGGGTGGGATTTTACACAATGTAATTTTTAGAGGCAATGGTCTCCTAAAATGCATAAAAAAATTCCATACACCATGCCATTGTGGGGGTAATGGGGTTGCCATTAAATTTGAAAATTTTTTATATTCAAATGGGTATACCACCTCGAACATTGTAGAAGCATATCTCCCTTTTATTGGAGAATCAATTGTGTTTTTTTCATTCCAATAGATGATGATGGGGGCCGTATGAGATTCCTATTTAAATATGGTGCTCAAAATCAAAGGAATGATTTTATTTCACTCTAATGAAATTCTATTGAATCCATATCCCCCTCACAAACCACCTATTTCTTCCTTTAAGAGTTGAAATTACTTGGATTACAAAATTGAATTCTCTTAGATAAATGTACTAACTTATATTCTTGTCCACATATCTCATTATTAATATTTCTCATTATAGATTGTTTTCTAAGAGATGATCAATTTTTGGATTGATATTATATAATTTCGTGGTGTAATATTATTTGGGATATGTTGTAACGTGGTTTCATGGAGATTATTTTTGGATAATCCTTTTTATTATATACTTTCTCAGAGAACATTTAATATAATAATGAGATTGGGGATTGATTCCAGCATCTTTTTATTTTTTAAAGTTTTGGGTTCTCATGATTCAGTTGTATTAGGTAAAATTGGAATTTAACTATATAAATTTAATAATCATATTAAATAATTAATCATAAGAGATGTTTTTAATTCATGTTTAAATGGTTAGTTATTGATTAACATTGAATTTCTTGATATTTTTTCTCTATATTTTATCATTTTTTATTCTATAACATGATTTATATTCTAGAAATTATATATTCTATAAAAATATAGAATGGTGAAAATAATAATGAGAGAGATATGTGAATTGGATTGCTATCTTTCCTGAAATTATTGGATATTAAGGTATTCCATAGAGAATGTATTCGGATGATTCCCAAATAATTACAGATGGATGTTATAATTTTTTTCTCTGAAACATATTTGTAATTAATTGAATAAATAAACATGAAAAAACATTTAGTTTTATAATGAAAAAAGATTAGGAATAATATAATTCCATTAATGTTATCTAATTTCTTGTATAATTTTATTTTATGTTTTTAGTTTCATAATGAATGTATCTTGGTAAAAATTGTTTATCTAAAGATGGTAGTTCATTTAAATTATTTTTATAATAATAATGTTAATTATTAGTAGAGAAATTTTCATTGTTAGAGATGTTTCTATTTTTTTCATGATATCAGCTATGGAGAGGTAAAATTTATTATTCACACAAATTTCAAAGATGAAATCGTTGTTGCTTGAATGAGTTGAGAAGTTGGATTTATCATTGGTTATTTATTTATAATTTATTTCAAATTTCATATTTTATAGCTATTGTTTTTTATTGTTTCAAAAATATTGCATAGATTGTATTTAATCATGATATGTTATATTGGTCAAGTTAGGATAGGATGAGTCATATCGTACCTAGAAATTGTAGAATGTGAATAGAAATAATATTTATCTCAAAGATTTGAGTGTTTTTTTATTTTTGAATTGATATATATGTTAATGGGAATGAATGTATAATAATCCTCTAATTACTCAATAATTATTATTTCTTCAATTTACCCTTTATTATTGTGTTTTAATATGATATTTTGATTCCCATTCCTTAGATGATTCATCTAGGAGTCTTGTTGGATGATAAGTGAATGTTGAATCCAGATGTATGTGGTTTTACTTAGTTTGATTCTGTATGATATTATTTTTATATGGTATTATTTCATACTAATAACTAATCAATTATACAGATAAATTGACAAAAAATTGGGGGGGTCCACATTATCCATGTTGGGTAGGAAAGAGATTAATTGATTCTACCCCTTTTGTTCCCTACCATTTGCTCTATATGATGATGAGGTCTGTATGGAATGTAATGGTTTATGGTAAAGGGTGGATGTATAAAAGGGTTGTGATGGATCTTATATATTTTATACATTTTTTATGGTTATAGCTGTTAAAGGATATACCAAACACTTGTATTAGATAATGTTGGATAGGACATAACATTAGTGTACATGTACAGGATGTAGTAGATAATTGTGTAATGAAATTTACATAGCCAATAATGGGATCTAAAATACTATATTTTTATAGATGTGGTAATGATAATAAACATTGTCTATTTATGAGATGTGTCATAGATTGGTATGATAATTTTATTGGATAAATATAAAAGTGTTTAAACATATGAGGTTGGAATTACGATCAGATATTGAAAAACCAATGAGGATGTGAAAGCGAGGATCCCTTTATAAATATATATTTTTGTATGGGTAAACTACTATTATGTATTAATTGGTGTCTAATCCTTAGTGAGGGTAGTAAATAGTTTCTCCTCACTAGGATATGATTTGGTTTTTTTCATTAATCATAGTGATATTCATTCATCCATTAAAATTTCACAAAAGATATTTTATGGAGGAATTTTTATGTATATTTTTTTGATAAATTATTGTTTATATGGACTCATTTTTATGATAGTAAGGTGTTTTGGGTGATAGATCAGGAAATTACAATCTAATTAATATGTTAATAAGTTTTCAATGTTCATGTTCACTTCCTCTATTTATATTTTTATTTTCATTCATTTAATTTTTTAATTTTTCATTCATTCATCATTTTCACTTATTTTTCTATACTATGGAGTTCATTAGAAGTGAAATATTATCTCTTAGAATTAAATATATGTTTATATTGTAATGATTACAATTTTTATTATCTTTCATCGATTATTTTTACCCATCCATGGATTATAGTTGGTGAGAATTGTGGTTAATCATAAAACTCTACACTATTGGTCCAGGTGGGGTACCTAAAAATGGTGTGTCATAACATAGTTTTATCCTTGCAGATGGTTGATATTTAAGATAGGGTTTGATTATAACAACTAACACACTAATATATCATGCATATTTTTAAAGATTTCATGATGAATTAAAAATAAAATATAATTGAAATTCCCTTATAAATCTATTTTTTAATCTAAATTTGTAATTTTCAAATGAATAGTTGAAATTGGTTTTACTGAATCTATATTTTTTTTTCTGAATATTGATTCTAATTATGAAATTTTGGATGTTTTATAAAGAGTTTAATAGTTTTACTTTTTATCATTTTCATTTTTTTTCAGTTTACTATGAAATAGCTAGACATTGTTTGTCCTCAACCAGAAGGAACTATTCACATTGCCAGCCCCATAGAGACGACAAGCTAGACCGACCACAAGAGTTACCGTGCATACTTGTAGATTGGAGAGTAACTATAATTATTTTGGGAATAGGTTAGTCTAATGTTTTCTTAGTCCACTCATTATGTTTCTTCCATGTATTATGGGAAAGGGATTTAGGGAGCCCACCCTAGTGCGGGAGTATAACTGGGTTCCCACATGCCTTGATTTCTAAACAAGAGGGGATCACAGTCCCACTTATGATATGGGTCAACAATCCCATGACATTGGGAATCTTTCAAAAATAAAATTTCTATTTTCTTCACTCATTCTCTAACCATTCCTGGACTCCATGCAACTTCATTTTAAGATTCGTTTAATAACTATCCTTTTACTATCCACCACTTCTGCTGATGGAAAACACTATTTCATCTAACCAATATCTAGGGATTGTGTTCGTTATCCAATTTCAATGACCCCCAAACACAATATACTTTCAATAGACCCTTCTAAAATAACCTCAAATTCATTTTGAGTTCTCATTTTGACATTATGAAGTGTAGATGAAAAATTATCCTATATTTCACTACTAATACAATGACATCGTGTCATTATTGTTTCCACCTACTAAATATAGTAATATAAATTGAAACTCCCATGAATCCAATCATTTTAGAATAAAAGATTAAACTTCGGACCATGATGTTTTCCCCATTGATTTCTTCCAAATGCTCCATATTTCATACACCTGATTCATTTATGTGTCTTCAAAATAAATTCAGAGTCATTTAAGATTGAATCAAAGCAACATAGAAATAGGTATTAGAAGTATTTAATGAAGTATAAGGAATATCTTACATGACTCTAAAAGGGTGACTCCCATAATTCCACAAAGGAGTTAAAATCCCAATATGGTTTGTAGCCACTGCAGAAGGAGGACTTTGGGATCATATATGTCATCATTCTATTATTACATTGTTTTTATGTAGTTTAGTTCTTAATAAAAAATAAATTTTGATGTAATTAACATTTATTCATACATTCTCCACCTAAGTGTTTCAAACCTTATTTTCTTCTTAACATTTTATCCATGTTTATTTTAATTCCCTTATATTTTATATTATTTTATTCTCTCCCTATATCACATATTCATCCATTTTATCTACTATTTCATGTTTTATTCTTTATTAACTTTTACTTTTATTTATATTCTATTCCATTCATCTCATTTCCACCATCATTGCGTCTTACCTATGAAAATTAGGTGCTAACCAAAGGTCTTTTTTGGGGGAGGTAATTGGTATTTTATTCCTTATATTATTCAATTTATAAGTTTTATTTATGTTTCTGATGTGAAAGAGTAAAGTATATGTGTGTAGAAATTTATCACCATGACAGTGAACTCAAAATAATTTATATTATTTCATTTTATATATTTTTATTTCATTCTTGGAACATCATCTCTTCACATGACAGAGTTGAGTCACTCAATGGATAAATTGAAAAACAATTGAGACAGTTATGGTAAGTTCTAACACTCAAGATTGAGGTGTTCTGTTAATATAGAATATAGGAGGAGGTGAAATTTGGTTTTCATTATGTTATAAAGATTTCTCAAGGACTAGATAAAATAATAGTAGTTTAAGAGTGATATTTTCATAATTAAACTGTCTAACTAAATTTAAACAACTAAAGAAGAACGATGAAATCAATAAACCAAACCATAATTTCCATGTTACATCATTTCTAATCACCTTCCTTCAATGTATGTTAGTTTAATTTTTTGATTTTCATTTATCTCCTCAAATTTAATTTTTTTAATAAATAAAAAAACAACAAAAAATATAGTATTAGGTGATTTATAATTATTTTGTAATAAAAATGACAAGCTCCTCATTTGTGATTACCTTGGTCAGTCTTTATGTTTCACTATGGAAACAATTTATAATTATAATTTTTCCATTCCCCCAATAGGCATGTGTCAAAACTCACACCATTTCTAGATATCCAATCAACAGATTCCTTAATTTTTTTCATTTTCACATTTATGATATTTTAATTATTATTTTCAATAAATAAAAAATGACATAAAAACACGTTTTTTACTATTAAAAATGAGTATTTGGCTAATTAATAAACCATTTACTCACACATCCATGAATAAAAAAACATATACCAATGAGTCCCTCTAATAGGGGTATGATGATCTTATTATACTAATCATAAAGAAGAAAAATAGAATAGAGATATGACTCTCACCTAAAGATTTGATGATCATGGTCGATCAAAGCTGTACTGAAATGCCTAAAATTATTCCAAGAATATGGTATAACTAGAGCTCCACACCTTTTCCAAATATATAATATAATTTTATTCCCATCCCAATAACCATCAACAAACCTACCATTTTAGGAACCAGATCCAATAGGACTACAATGATCTAGATCATGTTCATGATGAGGAACGCCATCCTTCTAAGAAAACTGTGGGAGATCAACCAGATCTGGATGAATTATTAAATGATTTTGAGGTAAAACATGATCTCATTGATATTTAAAATGAAGATGATTTATATCTATTTCCTCACTTTTTATCCATGTGGTAGAGGAAGCCACAAAAGTAATGGAATTAAATGAATAAATTAATGATCTTTTATACCTACCATTATCCACTAATATAAAATTTCATGAGGAATTTACCAATAAGGAAGATATTATACCAGAAAAAATTATAGAATTAATCTTATTTTGAAATTATTTTTACTATAAATCTGATTTTATAATCCCTCCTAATCTATTTGAATTTTAAAATTTGTTCAATCCTATTTTTCTGTAAAGGAAAATAAATAAACTAGAAGTGCACATTTCAAGGAACAAACATATATCCCATGTTTTAATGAACATGAATTTGAGGGATACCATGATGAAGTCCAAGTGGTGAACATGGGGAAAATAAGACAAAATATGATTTTTTCAAAAGCTATAATTTTTCTATTGATAATTTAAATTTATATATTGTTGAGGTGAAAATAAATTCTTACTTTTTATTTGATCATTCAATAACTATAGTCCAAATTAAGCAATAAATGGACAATAAGAAGGATATTTCACATGTAATAACTTAGAAGGAAGATGATCCATTATTCCTCCTACACCCACCATGAAACTAGTAATTAACTATGAAAGGGATAAATTTGTAGTACTCAATCCATGGATCATCCCTGAAGAAGAATGAATAATTAGTAGATGGGAAATTCCACCGGTGGTGGATCAAGTGTCTCAAGATCCAAAAACCATCAAAATATGGAAAATAATTGTTATTACCCTCTTGTGATAGTAGAAATATTGGAACCGATTGGGGGATCCTACAAAAATTTACTTTCTAAATTACTTCATGGATCAAAATGTATTATTTTACCATCCATACAACTCCATTATCAATTTTTTTTATTTTTAATGCAATTATATTGTGTATTAATTGACTGATATTCATTTTTAGGACCATGATATAACAAGGAAGTACCAAAAGGCATAAGAACAAAGTCAACTAATTTTACTGTGTTGGGGAGTCCATTCCTTCATGTACTAAATTTTATAATCCATGAACATTTTTGTAGAAACCTGTATTGAGTTTCAAATTGAATAATTGCAAGCCCAAATATGAATTTTTGAATTACATGACTTATCCAGTATAAATGAGTTTTTTAGTAACCCTATGATTCAATTTTTTATCCTTATATGTTAATAATATTTATTGTCTAAAATTGATAATTAAATTACTAATGTAAATAATGAATATTAAAATGAGTACTAATGATTTGAGGGAATTAGTTAATTCTTGTAAATGAAATTTTAGTCCCATTGTTCTTCATTTAAATTTTAAAAATTCATATAAATTTATTTATTATTATTTTCCATGATTTGATTGATTTTCTAATTTAATGATTTAAATTATTGAGGGAATTTATATTCCATACATTTTCAATTAAATACTGAGAATATATCTTGAGTGATCTTTGTACATTCCACATTCAAAATAATTCATTTGAACTTGTTAAATATAATGACTATGAAAAAGCATATTTAAAATGATTGATTCATATTTTGAAAATCATTTTCCCCTAATACCAGTATTACATAAATCCAAATTTATCCCATAGTGACTATTATTTCCCTTATTAGTATTGATATATGGTCCAATACATTTTTATCCATTCTGACCCACCTCATATAATTTTGTAAGATATTTTAAATATTATATGTGAGGGTGAAGGTATTAATGGTTAAAGAGATAAGATATATTGAAATGGAAAAGATTGGTGGTGTCATCTTTGGTATTTATAATGGTTTATTAACTCATTAATTATTTGTTATAGTTTTCAGTTCTTGGAGAAAAACTAATATGAAAAAATTTAAAAAAATTGTGTTCTACTTTGATGAAAAGAACAATCATTATAGGACAGATGTTTTTTATCATATGTGGTTAGTTTATAGTTGTGGGATTTATTGTTATCAATTTTTTTAAAAATATAATAAATATACGTTGGAAAATATTGGGGAAAATTTCCAAATGGTTCAAAAACCATTCATCATGATAAATTTTGATTGGGAAATTATAGTAGGCCTTGGATGTTGGGGTTATTAAAATTTTAATGGGTTATTTTGATTAAAACTATACTTTTTATATGATGAAATTTACATTAATATACAATCCTCTTTCATTGATCCATAATTTTCAAAACATAAAAAACTACCAAGACAAATAATTTGAGTTATATGAAACAAGATTTAAAAGTACTCATGATTTTATGTTCCTTTTGTGTTTACAAAATGGAGAGAATTGTTTCATTACAGGACAATGGACAAGGTGTCAGTTCTAAATAAAGGAGAAAAAATCTTCTTGAATCTTATTATGAGTGATTTGAGAAAATACTAAATTGATATAGATTGTGATTTTTTGTGTTTAAAAAATTGAATTAGGGATCTTGAATCGATGAATGATCAACCCCCATAATCATCAATGGGAAAAAGTAAAATACATGAGATGCGTTTTTCTATGAATATTAAGAAATCTAATCGATACATTATTATAATTTTTGAAAGTTTAATTTGACTTTGATGATAATTTTATATTATTATTTTTATTAATTAAATGATGTTATCATTGGTTCAATCAGATTTTTAATATTGATATTTTATACAGGGGTTAAGCATGGTTTATGTGTGAGAGGTATTTGATACACCCACATTTCAAACGTATTTCTAAATAGTTTTACATTGTTTTAGAAAAATATAAATATAAATTATCATATAATTCGATTTTTTAATCAAAATTTGGATTTCTTCAATTATTGAGTTAAAAATATTTTAAATAAGAAAATATTGTTGATTTTCTGATATTCATTATATTGAATTTATTTTGGTTGATTTTTGTCAAGTGTTTTAGATTTTTTTATTGTAATTTTTCAATGTTTTTTATGTTTACTAAAATATGGACAACCATTTATAGACCTCAACCACATCTAAACAGCCGCTTAGTCAGCCACTTATGGATGGTCGATAATGAATACCACAAGAGAGACCACACAATGCTTCCGAGAGAAGTGATCCCATATAGTACTGCAACAATATTTTTGTCCAAGTCCTTCTCAGTCCATATAGTCTCTGTGGCCCATATCTCATCTGAATGTTATTCTAGGAACCCACCCTAGTGAAAGTATTAGATCACATTCCCACATTCCATGAATGAAAACAACCATAACACATGACCCCATATCCAATAATCCAAAACAATTTCATGAAAGTCTAGAAATTTATAAATAAAATTCTTTTTTTTTCACCAGAACCCTTGAAATTCTCTGACACACTATTTCAAGATTCGATGCCAACCTCCAATGCTTTGAGATTTACAAACACCATTGAAGCTAAAAAGAAAACACTATTATCATCATCTAAGAGCTTGGGATCAATTTAATCCTCCACATCTAATGTACTCAAACACCATAACTCATCTTTATAAACTATTCCAACCAATATTATGTCATTTTTTATTTTCATCATTCCACTAGCTAGATAATATAGGAGCCACCATATCACAACTTCCACTAATCCAATACATAATCACTTTAACTATTTTCTACACCCACTGAGATAATTCTCCACTACCACATCCACATACATCCATGTACATGATAAGAGAAGTAGAAACCTAGGTCCACACAATCAGCTAGCCCAATGGATTTCTTCCATGTTGCAAAATATAAGAGACAATCAATTCATTATGGTGTTGCTGAAATTATTTCCCAGTATTTCCGGGTAGAATTTAAGGAACATAAAAGGATATATTGATAGGATCTGATGAGGATTGGGGATGCTCCTCCCTTTGTAAAAATGGTGGACATTCAGGTAGCCCTGAATTATTGGAACACGTAGAGTGAGGTAATGCCACTATAGTACAAGGATTTTAGGATATTCAATGACTTATGGATTTTATTTCTTTATATTATCTATAGTATTATTTTAAATGTTATTTTAATTCTGTTTTAATAAATATAAATTTATACATTCTCTACCTAAGTGCTCTGACCCTACCAGTTCTTCGTCTTCATTATTTTTTACATAATTTCAAATTTTTTATTCGCTATTAGGTTATTTTATTTCCTTATCGATCTCCATGACTCTCTCTTATTAATACATTTTTTAATTAATTAATGTATTCTTATTCATTGCCTTTTATTCTTATTTTTATTCTCTTTCTTCTTATTATTCTACAATTCTTGACCTCTTACCTTTGAAAATTATGGGATAACCTAAGACATGGACTGGGGGAGGTGTGTGTTATTTCTAATCTTTATATGGTTTATTTTATAATTATTAGTTACATTTATTTGAGAAAGGGTGAAGTGAGTGAGATTGGATATTTCCCACTATTGAAATAAACACAAAATCACTTATATTTTATTATTTTTAAATATTCCAAAAATTCCTTTGAACACCATCTAATCAAGTGATATACTTGATATGTTAAAGGGACGAAACAACATATGATGGATCCGGTTTTGGGAAGTTGTCACAATCTCGATCGAGGTGTGCAATCAACCATTATTATAATATGATTTCAAATTTATTTTTTTGTAGTTAGTCAAGATTTAAAATTTATTAAAAAAAGGAAAAATATTTTTAGAGTGAGATTCAACTATTAAACTATCAAACTAGATTTAAAAACATAAAGAAGACTTATTTAAACCATAAACAGAACCATAATTTTTTTATTAAATTGTAATCACAAATTTTTATCACAAGGTCGTTTAATTTTTATCATTTCTTATATCTTCTCAAAATCATTTTATTTAATAAAAAAATTTATTGGTGATTTGGAATTAATAATTAAACAAACAGAGATGGTCCGCAAGTGATACAACCATTTTCATCGATTATATTTCTCTAGGAAAACAATTTAAAAAATTTTCTTTTATCTACATCCCAAAATATTTCTATGCCAATGACAAATGAAAATTTCATTGTATAGTATGATAGTAGTATTTTTTTAATATACAATATAACATTAACATAGGATATAATATTTGACATGGTATTTAGGGACCCTTTTTTATGACACATGTACATTCTTGTATACTAATTTTTTTTATCAAATGATATTTTAAATGTGATCTATATCCATAGGTAAGTAAAATTAAGTTATATTCCATTCAGGTATATTTGAATTTAGAAAATAAATGGAAATTAAAAAAATATTATATTAAACATAAATACTATAATGTCATGGGTTTGGAGTCCATAATGCATGTTCAAATTCATTAATGTTTCTAGCTCAACATCCTTGTCAAACATATATCAAAGATGTTCAATTGGATGTTCAATTGGATCACCATAGGGTAAAAGTCTATAAAAATGTATAGAGAAGAATATTATGACATTTTCAACATTGAGGTATATAGAAGTATGAGTGATTCTTTCAACAGCATGGGACATAGGCTCTATTATAGGAGATGGATATTTCCATAATCTTGATCGATTTTTTTAGGGAGATTAACATTCCACTTATTATGAAGATTCATGTGTAAAAGCGTAGTTTCAGTTTCCATTACCCCACAAGGATAATATAGAATTAGCCTTATCATGGGAGAATTTGATGTATAGTTCAAAGATGGGTTTATTTATTCAAACATGAAGATGGTCTGTTATAATGTTATTAAAAATATCTTCCATGGGAACACCAATGAGTGAGAGGAAAAATATTTTGTTTAATAATCCATTTCAATATTATTTTGACCATGTTATAGGTAAGTAATCGAGGAGAACAATTTCAGGGTGTATTTTCATCTGGACTTCCATTGTTTAAGAACCCCATACACACATACAACAATATAATATTGAGGGTATAATACATAGATAGGTTTCTATATTGGGACACATTATCTCATATGGGGAGTATTTAAGACTCTCTATAAACCTGGGAATTGGATTGTAGTTCTCAATTTCATGCCAAGATAAAGATATTTTAAACATCGTGGATCCATCTCAAAAATTCTTCCTCTTGTTTCACACGAGTTTCCCATTCTGAAAACCCTTTTAGTGAATGATGTGTGGGTTATCATACATGTGTAGTTTTATTCCACTAGTGTAACATCCCAGTTCCGGAAGACTCCCAGAGATGCCCCATACCCGGTCGGTCACATGGCCTAAAGCGCGTTTTCCCGAACTCTAGAGGCTGTCGACTAGCAGTGAGGGCCTTGAGTGTGATAGTGGGGAAACTATTCCCTCATTGGCCGAGTAACACAACAGAATTAAAACAAATATAAAATGGAAGAAGCAACAATAATACATACAAAAGTAAACAGCAGAAGAATAAAAATAATAAGCTGTAGAAAACACACATATATATTAATGATGCATGATACATACATCTTGGAGACCATCCAAACAAATCACAATGATGGAATACAATAGTACTAAACCAACGTACAAAAGAAAAATTGTAAACAACTCCACAACATCGCAAGCCATAGCTTGGTCCCAAGCACTCCAGCACCACAATCAATATTGAACCGGAAGTCGAAGGGCACTTTCCCTTATCTATACCTTCAACAATATAATTAGTTTGGGCCCAAAAGCAGGGCCCAAACAGGGTGTGAGACTAAATACTAATAGGCAACCACCATGAGATCTGTGTCTAATAGTCAGTGAATATATGGAAGGTAAGTACTAAAAGCAGTAAACAAGGATGTAATCAGCAATAAACAATCCACCTTTTCAAAGAATTCAAACAACTATATAACATGAAACAACAAAACAAAGAAGATAACCACCCCATGTTACCCTCTTAGAAGTCCCCACAACCTATCCCCTCTGGTCCTACCTAGTAACATTTGCACGCAGCTAAAGAATAAAGTAACCCTCATGGAATTACTCACAACCTATCCCCTCTGGTCTAAGCTAAGAAGTACAAGCAACCCTCTGGGCAGTACACATAGCCAACCCCTCTAGTTCAGCTTACGCATAGACTCTCTGTGGAATCACTCGCTATCAATTCCTCCTATAGTCACATATTGTTAACTAATGGTGCTCATGGGAAGCACTTATGTCACATTACCTCTATGGCCCATGTCGAGGAACTACAGTCACTCTGAGGAAGCACTCAACGTCAATTCCCCATGTGGTCTTGCATCGTAAGTAAAACAGACACTCTGGAGAAGCCCTCTACATCCATTCTCTCTATGGTCTATACACAAGGTTCTCACGGACCTGTGTAAGTCAAGAAATTATAGTAGTATGTATCGGCCCATGTAAACCTTAAGAACTACTTGGTTAGCAGTCTACAACATATCTGTATAACAGAACAATTGTCACACCATCCTACAATACTAGGAATGGGAAAGTAAACAACAACCTAACATGAAAACAAGACCCAACAATAAAAATAAGAAATAAATGCATGGAAAAACACATCCAAAGCACAATAATTCACTCTATTCATAAACAATTAACCTCTATTCAAGAATACAAGCGTAGTAGGCAATCAATATGGCTAAAATGGTAAATGTGCAATACCCCGTTCATGGTTATTGGTCTAATTTGCACATATAACTTAGAGAAATTAAATATAATTGAAGAAAACACCTACCTAGGTGATGGAATATCAAAATACTAGAGTCTTATTGCTAGAATTACCTTATAATGCTGAAGATCTACAAAAGCGTCTAAATTGTTCAACATAGGATAACATGAGAAGGAATGGGAATTGGGAAACGGAGCTCAAGAAGAAGAGAGAGCATACCGAGTCGATCCCAACACACTTGATGGTAGTTGAATCGATGATCGGATGCTTGTTCGGGGGCTCGGAGGAAGATCATTGTCATACGAGAAGCTCTCGTCCGAACAAGACCTAGAAGAAGATCGTTCTGGTGCTTAGTCGCAACCCCAGTGCATTTAATGAAAAAAAGAAAATACATGGTGTGAAATTTTGAAGTACAGAGCATATGATTTTATTTTCCGTACCCTCCATTAGGTGGCCTCTAGGTCACCCCCACATGGTCATGTGCATGGTCGCTACATGGGCAACACATAGCTACATGTGGTAACCGATTACATGGAGTGTACTCAGAATGTACATGGATTGTACTTCGAAAATTTTCATAATTTTATCTTTTTATAAAAACGACCAGATAATGAAAACATAGATGAATCGAATGTCCAGTTTCTTACAAACTTCTCGCCTTAAATGAATTATTCCCCAAATTTCCCTAGCATGGTGGCGTAGAAGAAGAAACCCCAATCAACTCCTGCCATTTTGCTTGTACATCAGCCTCTCTCTCCCATGTCTCATTTTGTACTTTCCCGTGATGCCATAGAACTCATACCAGAGGGACATACCAGCCACTCAGAACCATTGCACTGGAATCGAGAATCCGGATAGGATGATCCTCAAACAACACATCCACTTCTAACTCAACCTCCTCAGACTGAAAGACATGATACGGGTCTGAAAACTACATTCGGAGCTGAGAAACGTGAAAAACGTTGTGCGTAGCCCGATACCTCTGAGGTAACTACAACCGGTAGGCAACCAGACCAACTCTCTCTTACACCTAAAATGGCCCGACATAGCTCAGAGAATGCTTACATTGTCCCTTAATCATCATGTGTCCCAGCCTCGGTGTAACACACTGGAAAACCTGATCCCCGACCTCAAACTCCGGAGGTCATCTCTGCTAATCAGCAAAAGACTTCTTTCGAGACTATGCAGTAGTCATACTCTCCCGAATAAACTCTACCTGCTCTGTGATCTCCTATAGAAGACGAGGTCGTAGAAAAGATGCCTCTCCTGCCTCCAGGCAACATAGGGTGATCAGCATGGCCTACCCTAGAAATCATCATAATGGTACATCTGAATAGTTATTTGAAAACTATTATTTTTGGAAAAATCCATAAGAGATATGTGAATATCCCAAGATCCTCCTAAATCTAGAATACATGCTCGGAGAATATCCTCAATCACTTGAATCGTACGCTTGGACTGACCATCTGTCTGGGGGTGGTAAGTTGTACTCAAACATACATGTGTACCCAACTCTTTCTGTAGCCCCTACCAGGCCTGAGAAGTAAAATTTTCATATTTATATAAAACGATGGAGTGTGGAACTCCATGTATGCATACAATCTCAAAGATGTAAAAATGTCCCAACTCAACAACACGGAAGGTCTCCTTGGTCACAAGGAGTGAGCATCTTTCCTGAGTCTGTCAATGACAACCCAAACTACATCTTTCCCCTGAGGAGACATCTGTAAACATGTCATGAAATCTATTGCGACATCATTGCACTTCCACTCGAGAATGGGTAACTATTGTAAAAGCATTGTTGGTCGCTGATTCTCCACCATCACCTACTGATATGTGAAACACCTCATAAAGTAAGTAGCAACTTCTATCATCATACCTAGCCACCAATACTGATGGTGTAGATCTTTATACATCATTGTGACACCAGGATGAACTGCACAAACTAAGGAAGGAAATTCCCTCATCAGCTACTCGTGTATGTTTGTTAGCATGCATACACGCCCCTATAAATGCATGATCTCAACCTCGCCTATGGTCCGTCCCGAAATAGGGTTATCTCATGACATGCTCTCCAGTAGGAATAGGCCTTCTGAATCTGATAGGTGTCTCATTCGTACTCGATCAAGAAGTGTAGAGGTAACAGTTATAGAAGAAAGAAACATCTGACCTTGTCTTTCGTGCACCTCTAAATTCATTTCAGAGAACATAGCCCTTAGCTTCCACTTACTGCTGCCCTCTTGAACTACATGTACCTGAGTCCTCCTACTCAACACATCATCCAATGTGTTTCCTTTCCCAGGTGTATAGGCAAGTTCAAAGTAAAAAGACAGAAGGTAGTCAACCCACCTTCACTGTCTCAAATTCAGACCACGAAGAGTGAAGATGTACTTGAGACTCTTATGGTTAATGAAAACTACAAAATGTTCTCCCAGCATATAATATCCCCAATAGCGTAAGGCATGAAAAACTACTGCCAACTTCAGATCATTTTTCGGGTAATTCCTCTCGTGTGGACTCAATTATCGAGACCCGTATGCAAAAACTCTTTCTCCCTACATAAGAACAACCCTTAGCCCGATACATGATGCATCATAGTAAACAATATAGCAGTTTCATGGATTTTCCAGGACTAGTATCAGTGCTGATATCAGTCTCCCTTTCAGCTCCTAAAAGGCTGACTCACATGAATCTGACCACAAGAACTTCACACCCTTCATAGTCAGACCCGTCAGCCATGCTGTTGACGGTGAAAATACCTGAATGAAGCATTTTTACTATCCAGCAGGCCCTAAGAATATTCATACATCAAATACTTTATTCAACTTCTCCCAGAAATATACTACTCTCACATTCTCTAGGTGTACTGACACTCCTGTCTCAGAGATAACATGACCCAAGAAGTGAATATGATCCATCCAAAAGTGGAATTTTGAGAGTACAGTATTTAACTGATGCTCTCTCAGTGTACTGAAAATGATATCATGATGGGTAGCATGGTCGTGTCGAGTGTGAGAGGACACCAATATATCTTCCATAAAGACCACCATGAAGGAATCCAACTATGGATGGAATACTCCGTTCATTAGTGACATGAAAACTAAAGGTGTGTTCGTGAGACCGAACGACATAACCATATACACTTATAGACCATACCTACTTCATAAGGCTTTGAGAGGTATATCATATGGTCTAATGCACAATAGATGATAACCGAACCTCAATTCAATCTTCTAGAACACAGGGGCTTCTCATAGTGGATCAAATAGGTCATAAATCCTATGAAAGGGAAATCAGTTCTTGATCGTAAACTGGTTCAACTTCCAGTAAGACACATAATTCCTGAGGGAACTTTCAGCCTTCTTCACAAAAAATACAGGTGAACCCCTAGGAGAAGTACTGGGTTGGATGAAACCCTTTGCCAATAACTCATCCAACTACTTCTTGAGCTCCTACAACTCTAGTGTAGCCATCCTATACGAAGGAAGGGACACCGATGCTGCTCCTAGAACAAGATCAATAGAAAAGTCCACCTCTCATTTCGAAGGAAAACCTGAAAAGTTATATGTAAATACATCCCTAAAACAATCCACCAATCTACGAAATTATAACTATGACGTCCCCTGTTCATCTAGATATATACTAGCAATCAGGGCTATAACTCCTCACCACTGATGAGGCTCTGGCCTGGCTCTTCTCACCTAGACATCCCACTCTCCCTTATAAAGAAAAGATCTACCCCTAGTTATGTGAAACACACCCTATAGTGATAGAAATAAACGACTTCCTGGAAAGGAACTAGCTAGTGGATTCCGAGAATGACATCATAGACTATCATCTCTAGGACATAGAGGTACCATAAAAAGTGACACGCCCCAATCTATAGAGGGAACTCCTTGCACTGACATAAACTAGCCGTTCTAGCACCCAATAGAGTGTCTAGTGTCAAAATATCAGCAGAAGAAAATATGTAGTGACCATGGCTTTCCACAACAACAACAAATATTAATCTATGAGAAGCCCCAATATTGAAAATAGCAGAAGCTAAAACTAAGTATACTATGATTGTACCTCAAATGGTAGGTAGTCTGGTATCCTTCTCATGTTGGGTCTTCTCCACTGTGAATGTATGCCCTGCACCCTGGCCTTGTGACCCTGCCTGACTGCTCTGAGATTCTCTACCCTGATGTCGTAAAAAGATCGGCGACTGACCACCATGGAAGAAACCTACACCTCAACTAGAACAGTCACAAGAACTCCAGTTCCCAGACTGATGAGAAACTGGTGGTGCTGCTTTTGTAAATGATTCATTGAAGTACCCATGTCACCAGATGCTGGTGATAAGATCTGATAGAAGCACTGAAGGTGACCCATCTTGCCACAATATTGGCACTCAACTGGGTCTCCTGGGAAATTTGACCTCATATTCTCACTCTTCCCACAATGGAAACACACCAGCTGGCTAGTAGAAGAAGTGTCTCACCTCCTTGGTTCACCACAAAAAGACTCCCTATGGTGCTTTGTACTGTGATTAGAAGAGATAAAAAATCCATATGTCGAGTTTCCCTAGCTCACAACTCCAGAATCCCTCATATTGTGCTCTATGATCAATTCCCGGTTGACAATAGAAGTGATAGAAGTAAATCGGTAGATGTTCACCTATGATCAGATGTCGTGCCTCAGACCATCCTCAAACTTCCTTGCCATGGATAACTGATCACCTCATGAAATAGGTCTGAAGCACAACAGCTCTGTAAAGTGAGAGGAATACTCCATCACAGAAAGAGTTTCCTGCTCCAGACTCATAAACTCTCAGGCTCGATCGGCCCTCATGGTCTCTGGATAGAAGTAGTCAAAGAAGATGCCCATGCCATGACTTACTGGCATCCCACCAATGATATCACATCCCACCATCTCTTGGAATAATCTCGAAGCATATATATAGTGATCTTGAACCTACTCTCTAGAGGTTTCTACATATGCTTGGAGATCGTCAGTATAGTTTCTAGCCATGACTTTGTAGCCTGGGGTCCTCCATCCCCTGAGAAAGTGGGAGGATGCTGCTACTAAAAGTCCCGCGTCAAATCTGCCATCAACGGGTCCAGAGGCGAAGCTCCCTGGAATTTCTACATCATCCTTAGAAAGCCCTCCCTGAACCGTGCACTAGCACATGTGTCAGGTATAATGGCTGGTGCCAAAACTGGCATGAATGGAGGATCTATTGGAAGTCCTTGATCAGTCATATCTGGTTTATGATCACTGACTGGAAATTGGCATAAAACTGTAGGATGTCTCGGTGGCATGACTCTGAAAAATCAAGTGCACACCTTAGATCATGATTATTAAGGACTGAAAACTAGAATCATAAGAAGGGAATATGATAAAGAAAGAATTCACATTTTACTAAACATGACTACACGGCGTGTACAATTCCTACACTGCGTTTTCCCTTAATCCATTCGCATGGGCATGTACTTTTTCCAGAATCGTTCATGTAACACCCAAACCACATAGCGTGTTTTCCTAACACACAACATGTACATGAATCATCTTTCCCTTACCTATTCCTTCTACACGGTTAAGCCACACGATGCTCTTAAGACAAGACTACACGATGTATTCAAAATATGCATGGCTTTTACTAGACAAGCTTCACCTGGCCCGTGTTGTTAGTGACACGACCTAACACACATCTTCCACTATGCGGCGTGTTCCAGATGGACATGGCGTGTATGAAGAATGATAACACCGACCTGTGTTGTTCGTGACACGGCAGAGTACCTGGGTTAGAATACATGGTGTGTTCAAGGCTGAAATGGCGTGTATAGATTATGGGTTATCCAATCGTGTTGGTAGTCACATGACCGGACACAAAGTCAACACTACATGGCCTCCTCAACTATTACACAGTGTGTTCCCACAAAAATTTCCTTATCCTGTGTCTCTGCTCATACGGCCTATGACACAGTTAGAGACTACACTGCGTGTAAATAATGTTCATGGTGTGTACTTAAGAAAATAATTTTCTTCCGAAACAGTAGAACACATGGTGCGTATTAAACATTACACTCCATGTATTCTAGGTTTTTCCATGTCGTAACCCTCATAATCTCTTCCGGAACACGGAAAAACACTGAAACGAACATTGAAAGTGCCAAATTATGATTCGAGAGGGCCCATTCTCCCTGAGAATCAATGTTTGGAATATTATACATGTTATAACAAGGACAAAAAGGCAATGATCCAATATAGTCCGGTTCATGAGGGACCATAATCCCTCAAGAACCAAATTTTTACGTCCATTTAAACAAACCCTTACACAAACAATACCCTATCAACCATTAGGTATTTTATCTTGGTATTTATCACAACCACAAGCATATTATACACACCATATATCACAACAACATGAAATCCCAAATACATCCTAGGTGGCAAGGAAAAAATGCATGACATGTGATTTATAGCAAGTGCCTATATGATTTATGAGATGGAATACTCTCATCTCATTGGGTTGCGATAGAAATAAAACCTCAATAACATCAATGGTAACAAAAAAAACATGAGAGTCACCCAATTGTAAAAATCAAATCAACCATAAATTTTCAAAACCAGAAAACATGAAATATATGAGGTAATGCTACTTTTCCCTGTACATGGGTTAGCTACTTCTGGGAAAAACATATTACCATGTACTTATTCTGTCTTATCTCTCACTATAGTCTCCATACAGTATGTCAAGAAGAAAATAATTCCTCTGATACCACTTTGTAATGTCCCGACTATAAAAGACGCCCAGAGACACCCCGTACCTGGTTGGTCATGTGACCTCAAGCGAATTTCCCCAAATGCCAGAGGATGCCGACTAGTAGCGAGGTACTTCGGTGTGATAGTGGTGAAAATATTACCCCATTGGCAGAGTAACACAACAGATGTATAACAAATATACAATGGTAGAAGAATTAATAATCCATACAAATGTAAATAATAGATGGCTAAAAATAATAAACTAGAGCACACACACATATATTTGAATGATTCATGATACAAATGTCTATGAAAACAACCAAAAAACGCAATGCTATAATAAAATAGAATTAAATCAAAGTACAAAAGAAAAATAGTAAACAGCTCCACAACATCTCAATCCATAACTTGGTCCCACTCTCTCAAGCTCCACAGTTAATCAAGAAACTGATTTTGAAGGGCACTTGACCTTATCTATACCTGCAACAATATAATCTGCTTGGGCACAAAATCATGGCCCAAACAGGTTGTGAGACTAAATCCTAGTAGGAAACCACCATGAGATATATGCCTAACAGTCAGTGAATATATGGTAGGTAAGTACAGAATGCAGTAAACAAAGAATTACTCAGCAGTAAACAATACACATTTTCAAAGCATTCAAACCACTACATAACATGTAACATGTAAACAAAGTAGAAAACTACAACAAGTAACCATCTAGGATGTACCTGCAGTCTATCCCCTCTGGTCCTACCTAGCAACACTAGAATGCTACTAATGAACATGGTAACCCTCTAGGAAGTACTCACAGCCTATCCCATCTGTTCCAACCTAACAAGTACAAGAAACCCTATTGGTAGTACACTCCGTCTAACCCCTCCAGTTCAGCTTAAGCATAGACTCTCTAAGGAAGCACTCACCTCAATTCCTCCAATAGTCTCGTATTGGTAAATAAATGTGGTCTAGGGAAGAACATATGTCCCATTAACTTTGTGGATTACATCGAGGAACTACAGACACTCTGAGGAAGGACACAACATAAATTCCCCCTATATTCTTGCATTTTAAGTAAAACAAACACTCTAGATAACCCCTCAATGTCTATTCCCCCTAAGGTCTATACACCAGTTTCTCACAACCTTGTGTATGTCAAGAAAGTATAGCAGTGTATATCGGCCCAAGTAAACCGCAATAACTACTTGGATTGAGGTCTATATCATATTAGTATAACAGAACAACAGTCACACCATCCCAAAATACTAGGCATGAGAAAGTAAACAGTAGCCTAATAGGGAACCCAGACCCAACGGTCAACACAGGAAAAATATTCACGGTCAAACACATCCAAAGAACATCAATTAACCATATTCACAAACAATAAACCACTACTCAAGCATACAATCATAACAGGATGAAATAGGGCTAAAATGGTAAATGCGCAATACCCCGTTCATGGGTATTGGGAAAATTTGAACATATAACTCAAAGACATTCAACAGAATGACACAAACCACCTACCTCGGTGCTGGAAGGTCAAAATACTTGAGTGTAAGGGATTGAATCAATATAGAACGCCTAATATCTACAAAAAAGTATAAACTGTTCAATAAATGATAACATGAGATGGAAGGGGAATTGGGAAACGGAGCTCAGGAAGATGAGAGAGTTTACCGAGCCGATCCCCTTGCAAACAATGGTGGTTGAATCGGAGATCGGATGCTCAGTCAGGGGCTCGATGTAAGATCACGACCGTACGAGGAGCATTCAGCTGAAAGAGACCTAGAAGAAGATCGTTCTGGAACATAGACGCGACCTCAGTGCATTTGATGAAAAAAAAAGAATACACACGGCATGTACTTTTGATGTAAATGGCGTGTGCTTTCCTTTTCCATATTCTACTATAGGCGTCCTTCACGTCACCCCACATGGTCATGTGCATGGCTACTACATGGCCAGCACATGGCTACCTAAGGTAATTAAGTTCACGTCGTGTAATCAGAAAGTACATGGCATGTACATCAAAAATTTCCATACTTTCCCCTTTTTCTAAAAAATGATAAAAAAAACATACCAGAAAAGAAGGTCCATGTTTATATCACTCGAAATAATAGTATAAACTCCCGTGAATTCAATGTGTAGTTATAATAAATCATTAGGATCAGTTATTAGAGAATTTTTCTTCACTATATAAATTGTAGTCGGGTTATATATTTTTTGTTTTATATAGTACGAATGTAGGGTGTAGAGGGAAACCCCCTAATGTTCCTTTTTCATTTGGGACAATGAGAAATGTGTAACCATTGATGTGACCACTATTGAGGATAATGGTGTAGTGGATATAAATGAGTTTAGATTAATTCCTCATGTTTTTTTTGTTGGGAAATCCAGACACTGTATTTCTAGTCCTCTATATGGGAGTATCCCTTGTTGTATTGGGGATCTAGAAAAACATTCATTATACCTTCCCTTGTCTAATAATTCAAACATTATCTGGAGAGATTGACAATTCCATTTATGATCATGATCATTTTCTTTGTTAATGACACCCTTTAATGGGTTGATGGTGTTTTTAGTCTATTTGATCCATGACGTTAAGGATGGGGATCTATATAGTATAGCAATAGGTGAACTTGTTTAATATGGTTGTGGAAGAGTAAAATAATTTATTTTAGATAGATGACCTGATGTTTACCCCATGATGAGAGATCATTTTTGGGTTATAGGTATAATTGGGTGGCTCTACAATATTATTTTATTAATATTTGATTACACATTCTCAACTATTTCATATATGGAATCTTATAAAAACTCATATGGAGTGAGGCATCATTTTACGTAATGTGTCACCTTGGGTTTCTCTTATTCCATTTTCAATTAATGGAGATAGGTTTCAAAATTTTTTGTTAATTAAAATATCATGAATCACTTGACATTGAAGAATCAATATCCACTCTGGTAGATTGATGATTTTTTTGTCTAGATAAAGGGGGTACACCAATACTTCATTATTTATTTACATTCAAAAAATCATTATAGAAGGTTGGTAGATAAAAATAATCCAATGAAAAAATTAATAATAAAATAATGGTATTGTTAGAGAATTGTGAAAGTGTATTGGGAGATTTACCTTCTAGTCATATTGATGTGACCGATTAATGTAGTGTCCCATGTGCTTTCATATTTTTTTTCCCAGTAGTGTTTATAAAATTGATCATTGTGTTATTGGTATCTGTGGAGGATAATACATATAATATAATAGTATATTTGGTATTTCATTATCATTAACATCTATTTGGTAAGATTCTAAAAATATATATTTGGACCTGAGAGATCCATTTTTGTGGGTCATTTCTTGACTTAGTGTGTTGTAAATATGTAACCCTTGAATATTGAGGTAGTATTTTCATCTTTTTCCATTAAAATATTGCAAAATATTAGAGGTTCCTTGTTCAAGATTTGTTAATATATGAGGTTTTTACTTCACCACTATTGAAATATTACTCTTCTGATTGCTTTAAACTAAATTAGTAAGTTGTTCTATTGGACTAATGAATTCTAAATTAAATTTCATTATTTAATATTAAATTTAGTTCCTCTTTTGTTCATTATATTTCGAATAAAGAAATTTATAACCATGGTCTACATACATGAATCGTGTAATGTATTGAGTTTTATTCTGATGCAATGGTTAATAATTATCATGTAGGGGTCTTAGATGTTTTGGGCTTATGTATTTTACTCTTCCTACAATTATTATGATCATTCTATGAATTTTTATTCACTGATATGGTGAAAAAATTACATAATTGGTGGTAAAGTAGTGTTTTTGTTAATCACAAAATCTAGAGGTGTATGTTCACCTTGAATGAAATAAATTTACATGATTGAGGTCAATGGAATTTTCATGGATTAATACATTGATATTTCATAGATAATGGGAATGGGAATATATTAGATGACTACCTGAGAAGTTTGTCATGTTGTACTGATGTTTAGAAGTCTATATTCATTTTTATATTGTCGTAAGTGCTTTTTATGATGCACATATATGTGTGAGTAGATAGTGGTAGATGGTTCCTTTAGTGGAATATGGTTTAGTAATCATTGGTGTCATGGATAGAGGAGTTCCAGGTGGAGGTTTAAGTTGATATTTTTTAGGGTTCTGACTTATATGTGATGGAATATTAATGATTAACATCAAATTCTATTTTAAGGGAGTCTCTTAATTGCATCAGTGATTCTGGATGTTGTTCTCTATAACATCCATTGTTTTGTTTTATTGGTATATACATAGGTGGGTATAATTTATCACACTATATGAGTTGAGTTAATGTGGAATGGGATAGGGAATACATTTACAATGTCTGTAAAACAATTCTTATATTTATCGAAGGGGATGGATGATCACTATTTTACTGGTGTGTTTCCATATCCCCTTGATGTTTTCAAATTTATGTGGGAGGGAAACTCAATGAACAACATGACCAATTTTTCTGAATCCTTGAAAGTATTGGATGTTATATTTGTTATTATAGACCACAATATTAAGTTATCTCACTTCATGTGGATTTATGATTCAATATATTTAGAGTTATCATCATTCTCGGACCAAGAAGTGGTGGTGAGTCTTAAGGGGGTTATGAAAAATATCATATCTAATTATAATATCTATTTAACGCCTTGGGTTTTAAAATGTCTGTCGTGTGTTTTTTGTATCTATGTTTTTATTTAGAACCCCTTTCCATCCATATATTTATGTTTTGACACATTAGACTATACATAGAATAAATATCATATTGTGGGATGGAAATCATGATTTTAGTGGTTTATGTACGGGGAACCTACCATTGGTGGAGTTTCATGCATTAATAAATATCACCCACCATTGGTATATATATATTTTAATACACATATATCACTCAATTTTGATGTATTTTATTCAATAAAATTTTAAAAGGATTTCTATTATCAAACAAGAATTTTTCTATAAAATGAAAATGATGGTTTATGTGATCTTTTTGTGAATGAAGGCATCTTTAGATCATCATATATCCTATGATGTTCATAAGAGGATTCTTTTAGAGTTTTATGATAGTGATTATTTATTTTTAGGCTATTTCCTCATCATGGGTAGAGAATTTTCTACCATGGGAGTATCTATTATCAATGTATTGTGATACCATTTATTGTTCTAAATATTGTTGGAAAATTTGTGTATTAGTTAAAACTCACACCATAGATGATCTAATTCATGAAATATTCCACATTTCATGACTCCATCATATTAATGATTATTCATATGTAATGCACTAGGGTAGGATGGAAATTAATGAACATGGGAAATTCAAGGAGTCTTTATTTTAAATTTAATTTCCTCAGAGAAAATGTTGTGTGAGCATACTATTTACATAGCTCCTATCATATAGGGGTGTAATGGATTAGAGAGAACTATGGAGTAGGGTTAATAGACTCATTCTTAATATCCTTTGTTATTTTGATTATTATTTATCTTTACTATTATTTTATTAACTGTTCCATAGTTTATGGGGTGATGAATGATGTATTAGGATTATATGCTCTTTCCTTATGTCGTGTTGGTGGTGTTTTGTTTTAGTGAGATACATGATATGTACTTATAGTGTGGTCATTTCCCCATGATTTTTATCCAAATGTTGTTGTAAATTATTGGTTATTAGAATTGATTTAGAGGTATCTAATGTAAGGTTACTGTTTTTCAAAATACCACTTGGTTCATTCAGTAGGCTAGGAGTTACCGAGAGAGATATTAAAGAAATTCATATGGTTAGGGTTATGTTTCTAGTAATCTAGAATACCAATATGAAATTTTAGTATAAATGGATTTGGATGCAGTGAACCTCAATTTATATGTTTAGTCATGTTATTATGCAATATTATGTTTGGTAATACAATGCTATAAATTTGTAATCTTATTTTTTGAGTCAAATTCACTTCGGTGAATTTTGTGTAGTTCTTGTTGAAAGACAATAGGTAAATTGGATTTTCTGAAAATTTCATAATTTATTTTACAGGTTTTAATCTTTATATATAAAGAGGGGTAGAAAACCTAGCCATTGTTTATTGAATTGGGGCAGAAAGTGACATTGGGGTTCCCCTATTGAGAAACGGAATTGATTAAATTCATATGTTAACATGTGCGGTTATTATTATGTACTTGAATGTATAACAAGGACACTATATATACATTGTAATGGGGATTCTGGAATACAAATCTATGTCCGACACAATAATATTATAGAGGAGTAAATATTCATCTGGAGCTATCTATACCAATGAAATTGGTTTGTAGGGTCATAATTTTATTTTATTTTTTCATAAGTAATTGTTATAGTTCATTAATGCTTATTGGACATCTAAAATACCCCTCACCATTTCAAAGTGAAAATAATATAGGAAATCAAAATGGTGACCTAACTTTTTAAAACAAATTCATAAACATAATTCATTAATAAAAAAATACATCAGTATTTTCAAAATATATTCTATGTTTTAGTGTATTTGGAACTATGAATACCATAAATGAATTACATAAAGTAAAAATTATTTATACTATTTGATATCTAAATTTAATATTCCATCCAATTTCACCTCACCAAATTTGATTTTTCTAGAACATATTATAATAGTAAATGTTCTCAATAAATACCAATTTGAGAAAAAAAGGAAATTGAACATGAGTGATCATCTTTGATAATAAATGTGAAATAATATGATATAATAATCATATGTATATGATATATATCTTATAAATGTTTCTGAAACATAAAAATGATAATTTTATAACCATGTCACCAATTTTCAAGAACCAGGTGATTTAAAACACATTTCTATGGTTTTTTACGAAGGTATCATAAAACATTTCAACTCTAGATAATAAATAATTACCCATTGTGTTGGAATAATTTAAGAGAAAAAACATAATATATAAAAATTCATTTATTCTAGAAACAAAATATATCATAACAAATCTTTTCATCAATATCATGAGGAGAAAAATCTAAACTTTTTATATAATATCACTGGGTACATAGGTTTTTAATTAATTTGAATTTATACCATTTTTAAACAATGAGAGGAAAATGAATGTTTTATAAGGGTTTGTGATCAATAATGTAAATATAATTAGATAAATATGAATACAATTTAGTGTGAATAGGTTTGGGTGTTTAACATAAAAAAATTTGGCATGAAAAAATAATGATTTCAGTAGAATAACATGTATAAAAATGGTTTAGGGATTAAGAATAATGAATGAAATTGGAAGTCTATAATTTATATAAATACACATGGATATTAATGAAGAAATATATTTTAAATTAGAACTTGATGACATGAATATATAATAAAAAATAAAATGAATAGCATAGATAAAATGGTATAAGAATAAAATCCCTTATCTTACCTCTCACTTCCAAATAATAGAGAAGTGATTCTTTGAAACCTGGAAAATCATACAAAAAGGATTAGTGTAATGAACCAGGTATTTATAAAATGATAATTTTTTCATACATATTAATATTTATGAATAAGATATTAATTTTATGTTAAAGAGGAGACTTTTTTTGATAGTGTACTCAACACACAACAATGGGGTTCCCTGAAATCTTAACTTGCACATAACTTTGAGTTATACAAAAAAATATAATAATAATATTATTTTAAATGTTATTTAACACATAGCCATTTTATTGGAAGTATTTAATATAAATAACTAAAATATTATTATTAAATTTCTTTACATTTATCCAATAAGATTAAGAGGCATAAAAAAAATACTGAATACGATTTTAAGCATGATGAAATATAATATTTTTAAAAGTTAGTTTTAGTTACTTTTGATGGTGAACTAATTTTAAATATGTATTTTTTACACTTTTATATGTGATATTTCAAAACATAAAATTTTTCATTAGAATAAGGACATAAATATTTAATTTGGATGAAATTTAGGTATTTTTCTGATAAAGTTCATTTTTTAATGAATAGTGAAATATACTGCATTTTAATTCAAGATTTCCTTTTCATCTAATTTATTTATATAGATATATTTTTTATATAATATGTTTCAAAGTATAATTGGGTTATATTTTTATCATTTAATCCAATTATGGTCCTTTTATGTATTTTTATAGTTTAATAGGAGATAAACCCATGTAAATATTTTGATAATTACTAATTCTTAAAAACACGCTTTTTGGTTTTGACAACGGGAATTAATTTTAAATTGACTATTGAAACTTCTATGATTTGAATTTGGGAAAATGGATTCTATATTTGGAATAATAAGGTTCAAATTTTTTAAATAGGTACCTTTGATTTTTGAACATTATTAATATTAACTTCATTGAATATTTGTTTATCATAGTGAAAGAGTATATCAGGTAAATAACGGTAAAAAAATAATAGTATAATAATAATAAACTACAATAGACCATTTCTTAACACTATTGGATGATATATTTCCGACCATGGGCATCCTTGGTTCGATTTTAGGACCCTATAGAGCCAATTCTGTTTGAAAATTTCATTTAATTATGTTTTAATATAAAGTTAAAGAAAATATAACCTAAACATGTATCCAATACAAAAACATTTATATGGGGTTATATAAGAAATAAATTCAACTAAAAATATTAAATATAAAGATTAAAAAATTTCCTATATCATGGTATTTTATATATATTTTTTATAAAGAAAATAAATAAATATATTTTTGACATAATGTTGATGTAGTGATTACCTTATTAATGAATGATTTAAATAAATGAGATTATAAATATATAAATAAATTTATTTTAATTTTTTTATGTCATTAATGAATTTTATGGATTATTATGTGTTGTTATATTTTAAATAATGATGTTTTTTCGAATTAATGAATTTTGTATTATTTTTTTAAAAGATCATCATATGAATAGCATAAAAATTAACCGAAATGATTTAAAAAAAATACTATTTATTATATGATATAATAGACTTAGAAATCTAAGATTCAGCCAAATGACTTAGATAATGCAGAAAATATCCTTAATTAACCAGTTGAGGTTATATTTCCATTTTATGGTAACTATATTAACCATATGGTATGAAAATAAAATAAGCCACAGTAAGAGTAAAAATTAGTTAAATAAGGGTTAATGAAAAAAGATAAAGATATATTTGTGACTTATAAGTGTATAAAACATTTTTGTTGAGAGGTTTTGAACCCAAAAATATCTTATATTTGAAATAGAATACGTTGGTAACATTTTAAATTGATAATCATTTTGTAAAAAAATAATACTTCAAAACATTCCTAAAGTACCCCTCCTCCCTCTAATAAAAGGGCATCACCCCTACCCATTTAATCACACATCTATAGACACATTTCTAGTCCAAAATCTGGATAGATAAGATTAAAATATCTCTTCCTTCCTTCGAAAAGCCTTACCTTGGGATGAAGGTAATTCGAGAAAACCTTTGGGCTCAAATCAAAGAGAGTTACACGTTTTAAGATGTAGTGTCTTATCTAAATTTTCTTTTCATTATTTTACTTCTTCACTCTTTAGTATATTATTATTATATTATTATTATATTATTATTATTACATAAAAACAATAGTATCATAAATAAACTAGGATTTTTTATGAGAATTATTCTAACTATATTTACACACACCACCATCTAATTGATATGAACTTATTGTTTCTATGTACAGCGAACTATTGCCTCACGAAATGATGAATGTTCAATTTTACCATACCACCTATCATGGTGGCCATTATGATGGATCTATATTTATATATGATATATTTTATAATTATATTGTCTCTATTATTCTGTAATTTTTATTTACAACATACCTTTATGATTTCCATAATGTTTAAATATGATAATTTAATTTGAGAAATGTGCGGACTACCGCCCCCTCATTGTGATATTACTTATTCAAGCCATAATGTAACGTATAAAGGATGGTGCTAATGAAATTATGTAACATATATAAAATATTATATTTTATTGTAACTATAATATACCTATGTATCATTTAGTTTTCATTCCACAAAATATGAAAATTGAAATGAAAGTAGCATTCATGCGTATGTACGACTTATAGTCTCTATGAATGGGGAATTTCATTTCATATATCCAAATGTGATGTAAAATTATAAATGAATAAATATACTGTATATATATGATATTTAAATCAATAATATAATTCTAGAGATAATTGACTTTTTACCACATGGACAATTTTTAATTAGAATAAGTTCATTTTTGACTCAAGTACCGAATATCAACAAAATGATAGATATTTACCTAAATAAATATATAATGTTTATTACATGGTAATAAGTGACATATATGGAATAATAAACTAGAAAAATTTTCTTAATAAAGATTAAATTATCTTAAGTTTATTATTAAGGATGAATAAGGAACATATCTGACATGACAGACTCAAGGTCAGGGAACTTCTTAACCCAATTTCTGTTCTTTGGATTGATCTTAGAATTATTGTTTATGTCTTCCAATGATTATGAGTGAAATGAATTCTGATCTATTATCTTGTATTTATACTTTCATTAAGTGTTCTTATACTGAAATCACATAATATACATATTTTATTTACAAAATGATATTGGTAAGGGTTTTCGTCTTAATCTCCTTTAGATGAGGAATCATTTTGTTTATACACAACCATCTGTTATATTTTGTATAATTTTAAGATTTTTGTTTTAATTTTTTTCAATATATTTGAAAAATAATATTTTGTTTTACAAATAACATTACTAAATAAAAAAATTGTTTCTTTTTAACGTACGTGGTGATAGTGACCTTTCTTCCGCAATGAGTATTATTTGATATTTCGCTTTCTTAAAAACCTGTAATGTTTTTAAGAAGAAAATAAATAACATATACCCTTTCTAAATATTTTTGTTTTGAAAATGGTTTTAATAAAGCATTGATTATTTCAATATCATGAAATGATATATTTTGATTGCAATTTGGAGATATTATCTTTCCATTGTTCTAGATTTATATGTTTTGATTATGTTATGTTTCATGGGAATTGTTTATCTATATATGTGGTTCTATGATAAACAGTCGATGGATCAGCCCGAGATAGCTCTCCAATGCATTGGGTAATGTGATGGAGGTAAACATTAATGTTTCTCAAATGATATTTAGGGAATATACTATGACAGGTAATCCAAATGTAACTCCTTATGTAGCTATAAAAACTACAACGTATGTATGTTATGGATTCCACAAGTTACCTTTATGAGTTATAATTTCTATGTGTTATTAGTAAATTTTATGATTTTAAGAGTTATTTTAAAGAGCTTGTTTTTTATGATGGAGAAGTATGATTTCATATATTTTTATGTATTTATGGTCAAATGTTTTCTATCATTATTTTATAACCCTTACTGAGATTTTTATGCTAAAGGAATGTTTTCGAAATGTTTTTCATAGGGTATAAGGAAGTGTAAGTATGGCTTCCCTCTTTTTTATTACATAAATTTTCATTACATTTTACAAACAGATGACCTTAAAAGTCTAGTGTCTTGGAAATAAGGAACATAATACATGAAAATAGCATGAAATATTCTTCTAAACCACATGAAATGAATCATCATAGGTTCATTCTGTGTACAATTTCTGCATCTCATATCCTGGAGACATACATCAAAGGAAAGGGTGAGCAGATGGCCATGTATGGGAAAACAAGGGAATCAGTGGACTTGTGATACCAATAAGAACTTGAATAAAAACATAAAGACATGATAAATGTAAGTATATGCATATCATAATGAAAATAACATGGAATATAACATGAATATATGGAAAAAACTTTTCATTTAGACATTCATGAACATATCACCAAGTTCCATCCCCAAGTTATCATAAAAATTACCAAGGTTATTCACCAAGGTATCGTGAAACATGTCATCTCTAGATGTTTATTTTTTACCCAATGCATTAGAGCCCTATCAGGGAACATGCTTAATATTTTATTAATTTAATGTGAGAGACATATATCATAATCAAACATTTCATAAATAATCCAAAATTAATAAAATAATTGGGTTTCATTAAAAATCATGACGTTTTAAAAGTGCTTAAAAATAAAATTGTTTTTTCATTTATAACCCAGGGAATGGGAGTGAGGGATACATGTTTGTCAATTCCAGAATAAAATATATCATTTTTTATAACTATGAACACCCATAAAAAATAAATTGGTATGTGTATTCACATATATAAAACAAGAAAATTTCTTGAGAGAAAGAGAGAGAAATTTTGGGATGAAATTTCTACATCATAACGGCTATATAACTTGGTTATAGAAAATAATAAAAAGAGAGGGGACAAGGGTCTCCCATACATAAATGGATAATATTGCAGTAAAATGGACAGAATAAAAAGAAATGAGATCACAATGGGGACATTTTAATGACACAAAGAAATGAGATCATGGTGGTGACATTTTAATGACACACCACTTGAAACGAAAATTTGTAAGGAAAGAGAAAGCATGATTTCCTTTATGAACAATTCAGCAGCCTAACAACGTCACATAAAAATTCAGAAAACAAATTGATGAGAGTGGAAAGGGTATACAAAAAATTAGAAATGAAATTTAAATTAATGAGAACATATATGAACATACCCTCATCATAAAGAGATGTAAACTAAAAGACACAACATAAAAGAAGGCATTACATAAAAGAAGAGGGTGAAAGATTCCTTTACCATGAAGAGTAGCTTCAAAAGCATGAAGGTCGAGACCCTGGGTGGCTTTAGGGAACTTTGGGAGGACTCCTTGGGAGTTAAAAAGACCAGAACATCGTTGAGGAGGATTTGTAAATAAAAATAATGAGATAATGGGTTGGTATTTATAGGAGAAGTGAGGGACCAAAGCATTAATTGCCGAGGGACACCTCATTGGTGGTATTGGAAAAATATGGGCATTCCCATGGTATTTGGCCATGGTATTTTCCACTTGGGACATATCATACCTTATAATACTATTCATAAGTCAACCAGAATGATTTCATAATTATAACTTCCTTATTGATGTCATTAAACATTAGATACTCAAAACTGAATTTTCACTATTCACCAAAAATACAACTATTTAAGAAAAATCCCAAATATTATCCTTATCCAAATATCTATTCTCTGATTTCAAAAATAAGCTCCATTTTATGAAAGTAATTTTCGAAATATTTTTAATTTAATTTTTAAATAAAATATATTATTCACCCGAAAAGACTAATACTTAACCAATAATTTCTGAAATAGTTATTTACCTATTTTATTGAATCACATTACATAATCAATGTGCCTAAATTATATTAATACATTCTTAACTGAGGATACTTAATCCATTTGGTCACATTAATAATCATAAGCGTAAAATCACTATTCATAATTTACTATTCACCGAAAATTAAGTTGATCTTATTCGACTCTAAATTTCATTCTGAAGACAACTGTAGAAGAACATTTTTTGGAAATCATTACACATTTTTAATTATTTAAGGATTAAATAAATATTTTAAAATATCCATTTTCCAAAATTCATCAATAATATATATCCCATATTTATCCGGACTTTTGAGATTTACCAACTTCACCATAAGAAGAAATAAAAATTTTATTTATATCAAAGGATTACACAAAGAAACTAAGGTCTCGTTACCTATCCCCCTATAACACCAGCATAAGACCTAAGTGTAAGGTGTGCTAAGGTTATAGAATCCTAGGGCGGCTCAACCAACATTTCTCGAGTGGTAATTTCTATCAGCTTGAACTTCTCCCGAAATAGATTCTGTTCTATATTCACACGATGATGATTGGCTTCAGTTTGATCTAGAGTAAGGCCCAGTGGTGCTACCTCCTTCGTAAGTTCTGTCATTAGGGGTTAGATAATCCCGAGACTACTGGATGAGGCCATTGAATATTCTTTCAGTATTAATTAACCAAGATCACTTGTATTTATACACAATAATCACAACATTTAGATTCTAACGGTCATTTTGACCAACGGGCTTATAACAGTTAAAACCTAACATTCTCATTTTAATTATACTAATTTCATCAAATGAAATAGTTTTTTTTTACTATAAAATAAAATAACACTCAAAATTTGGAAAGAAAAAATTATTAAAAAGATCGAGATGTAATATTCTTCCCCCTTAAGAAATTTCATCCCCAAAATTTTTAACTCAAACCCTTATAAGGGAATATATGTGGGTACCTCAGCCTCATATACTCTTCAAGTTCCCACGTGGTGTCTTCATATTTTGGTTCCTCCATAACACATTAACATAGTGGGTAGTCTTGTTGCATATAACCATGTATCTACGATCCATGATATCCACTGGATGCTCCTCATAAGAGAGTCATATTCTAGTTGTAACACCTCTAAGATTAGTACATGTGAAGGGCCAGGTTTGTACTTCCCCAAGAGGGATACGTGGAAGAAATCATGAACATGTGCTTGATTTGGAGTAAGTGCAAGCTGATAGTCCACTAATCCCACGCGATTAAGGATTTCATAGGGGCCAATGTACCTAGTGCTGAGATTCCCTTTCTTCTAAAATCTCAAGAATCTCTTACAATGTGATATTATAATAAAGAACTTGTCACTGAAATCAAAATCCATGTATCTTTGATGGTTATCGGCATAGTTCTTTTTCCAAGTCTAAGTAGCCTTAATTTGTTGTTGGATGGCATGGAATTTTTCTTTCATCACTTGCACAAGATCAGGTCCATGAAGCTTTCTCTCACCAACTTCATCCCAACAAGTAGGAGTTCTACATCTCTTCCCATATAGAGCTTCATAGGGAACCAAATGAATGCTCGAGTGGAAGCTATTGTTGTAAGAGAACTCAACTAATGGGAGATGTTGATCCCATCCACCTTTAAATTCCATTGAGTATGTTCTGTGCATGTCCTCGAGTGTTTCAATAGTCCTTTAAAACTTTCCATCTGTTTGGGGGTGATATGCCATACTGAAATTCAATTTAGTGCTCAAAACATTTTGAAGACTTCTCCAGAATTTTCATGTGAACCTTGGATCATGATCAGATATGAAAAAAAGTGGAACTCTATAAACCTTAAAAATTCCATCAGGTAAATCCTGTAAAATTGATCAAGAGAGAAATCTTCTCAGATAGAGATAAAATGGGTAGTCCTGGTGAGACGGTCCAGAATAACCCATATCACATTGTTTCCTTTGGATGTTCTCAGAAGACAAGGGATGATGTCCACGGTGATATTGTCCTACTTTCATGCTGGTATTGGTAGTGGTTGCAATACCCCTTTAGGAAGTTATTTCTCTGCCTTCACTTGTTGACAAACAAGGCACCTTGATGTGTAGTAAGAAATCTCCCTTTTCATATTCTCCCACAAAAATTCATCACGACGGTCCATATATAATTTTTTCATCCAGGATGTATAGATAATGTAGAACTATGGGCTTCATCCATCAGCTCCTTCTATTTTTCCAGAAAAGATGGAATACATAGTCTTGTATGAAATTTCAGTACACCTTCTTGATCAATACAGAACCGAGGAAACTTCCCATCCTTCACAGCTTCAAAATTCATCTGTAAAAAACGATCTTCATTCTGATATTTCTTAATCTTCTCCAGTAATTATGGTTGAGAAATAATTTGGGTTAGGGCTGATGATTTCCCTTCCATTATAATTCCCATGTCCATCTTTACTAGGTCATTGATCAAAAGGTCTCTTTGAATCCCCATCATAGAAAAAACAACTAGGTATTTCCTACATAATGCATCAGCAATATTGTTTGCTCTTCCAGGATGATAATGAATTATACAATCATAATCATTTAGATGTTCCAACCATCTCATTTGTCTCTTATTCAATTCCTTTTTAGTGAAAATATATTTCAAAAATTGATGGTCTCTGCATATATCACACTTCTCCCGATAGAGATAGTACATTCATATATTCAGTGAAAATATTACCACATCCAGCTCCATATCATTCATGGGATAGTTCTTCCATGACTCTTCAACTATCTAGATGCATAAGCAATAACGTTGTCATTTTTCATGAGGACCCACAGAATCCCTTTGTGATATGCATCGCTAAAAATAACAAATCCTTCTCCAATTGATAGAAGAGTTAACAAGGGTGAAGTAACCAATATCTTCTTCAGCTCTTAGAAACTTTCCTCACACTCCCTTGTCTAGATGAACTTGACCCCTTTTTGAGTTAACTTGGTTAATGGATTAAAAATTCGTGAAATGTTTTTCACAAACCTCCGATAATATCTTTCTAATCCAAGGAAAATTGGAATCTCAGTTATTTTTGTAGGATGAGGACTCTCCTCTACAAATTTTTTTCTTATAAGATAAACTCTGATTCCATCATTTGTAAAACATTTCCCCAAGAAAGAATAATTTTGTAACCAAAATTCACATTTATTGAAGTTTCCAAAAAGCCTCTCGTTCCGTAGAGTTTGAAAAAAACCCATAGATGATCTTCATGTTCCTCGCGACTTTTAGTATATAACATAATATCATCAATAAAAACAACCTCAATGTTATCATGGTAGTCCTTAAAGACTCTATTCATTAAATCCATAAAAATAACAGGTGCATTAGTCCGTCCGAAGGTCATAACAAAAACTCATAATTCCCAAATCTTGATCGAAAGGCATTTTTCAAAATATATTTATTCTTCACCCTCAATTGATGATAACCAGATCGAAGATGAATCATAGAGAAGAATTGAGAACCATGAAGTTTGTCAAATAAGTCATCAATTATTATAAGAGGGTATTTGTTTTTCACTGTGATCCCATTCAGTTCTCTATAATAAATGCATATCCACATTGATCCATCCTTATTCTTCTCAAAGAGATGTGGTGCTCCCTAAGGAGACACAATTGGTCCGAAAAACCCTATCCCAAAATATCTTAGATTTGTTTCTATAATTCCTCTATCTCCAAATTTTCCATCCTAAAAGGGGACTATGATATTGGATGAGATCCTGGTACGTGTTCAATAGAGAACGCTACCTCTCTTTCTGGGGGATGTCCAGGAAACTCCTTAGGAAATAAATCAACTTATTCTTAGATGATGGGGACACTTTCTATCCTTAAACTATTATCTCCTTCTTCTTCTTCACTGATCTAATCCATAAAAAACGATATGGGGGGTTCTTCTAGACAAAGATCTGGTTGAGATATCTCTCCTTGGAATATAATTGTAGGTTTTCCTTTCAAGACTGCTGATATTTCTTTGCTTATGCACTTTATCTTAGCATTATACTTTGAGAGCCAATACATCCCTAGTATAACTTCAAATTCTAGCATGGGAATGACTACTTGATTTTTGATATGATTTTTCTCACCAAATTAAATACTAGAGTTTCGAAACACTGAAGAAGCTCAGATAGACCCACTAAGAGTCATGAATATTAACTATACTTTTAGAAAATCGGAGGTTATTTCTAAATTCTTTGAAAACATGGAGGATATAAATGAATTCGTGGAACCATAATCAAACAAAGCACATACTAGCATAGAGAGGACAACAAGAGTACCTACTACCACATCATTTAGAACTCCAACATTAGCTATCATTATAGGAAAATCATAGCCTTGATCTCTTGTCCTTTGTTGAGGCTGATGGTGGTTCCCCTCCACTTCTCTCAGATTTTGACAGTTATTGGCAATGTCCCCACATTGTCCATGTAACACCCCAGGTAAATAAAGAATAAAAAAATTTCATATTTATCCATATTTGTGAATAAAATATTAATATGTCTTTAAAGGGGGCGCTGTGCTCGATGGCATACCCAACATGCAACAACGAGTTTCTTGGGAATCTTACGTTGCACTCTAATAATAAAATTATATTATTTTAAATGGCAGTTAACATGTAGACGTTGTATTGGTGGGAATGGATATAAATAACTAAAATATGATTATATATGTTTTTAAATATTTTTACATTTATCCAATAAAAGATAAAGGCATAAAATACAGAAAGAATTCAATATTAGGCGTATATGCCCTAGTTTTCACTAAAGGTTCACTTATCGCCTTTTGATGGCGAACCATCATTAAATATAGTTTTGTTCACTCTTATACATTCTTTTGGACCAAATAAAACTCTTCTTAAGAATTGGGACACAAAATTTACTTTGTGAAAATTTTTGGTATCTTTCTGATAAAGTTCATTTTTTAATGAATAGTGTAAAATGTTGTATTTTAATTCAAACCCTCTTTTTAATCTAATTTATTTATATGATTATATTATCTTTTGAATTGGTTTAAAAGTGAAATTAGAATATATTTTTACCATTAAATCCAATAGTGGTTGTTGGAATAAATTTCACTTTGAAATCAGACATAAACTAGTGTCAATCTTTTGATACTTATTGTTTTATAAAAACACGCTATTTGCTCTGACAGCGTGAATTAATTATTAAATTAATTAATGTGACTTATATGTTTTGAATTTTTCAAAATTGTCTTTATTTTTGAATTCGGAATATCAAATATAGCTTAGGGTGAATTTTTGGTAATTTTCTGAAAAAACTTCAATTTTTAATGAATAGTGAAACCACTAAGTGGTACTTATAAAAACTGATTTTCCGTTTAAATGAAATTTTTCCATCATTGTGTTTTGAATTTTGAAAATCCTATATTCATGGTTGTCAATAGTATGTAAAATGTGGTTCAATGGGATGAAAATAATTTTTTGGTGAATAGTATCTTTTTTCCATTAATCGCGATTAGAGGTAATTAGTGTAATTTAATGTAAAAATGATATTATAAAAATATGAAAACACCATGACACTTGTCCTACCCCTATTGGATGAGTCATGGATGACCAAGAAAACCCATGGGTCGATTTAGGGGACCCTATGGAGCCTCTTGGGTGAGATAATGACTTTAATGCCTTTCCTTTAAATAAAGGTGAAAATGACACTAACATAAATTGTTTTACTAAAACAATTTTTAGAAGGGGTTATACTAATCATTAATTTGTCTATAAATACTCTCTGGAAATATAAAAAGATTTCCTACATCAGGATATTTTTGTTATAATTTTTAGACATTAAATAAATTAATTTAATTATGACATCATGATGATGTAACGATGACCTCATTAATGAACAGTTTAAATAAAATGAAACGATAATATAAAATCTAAGTCCTACACCTGTCCAAAAACTATTGGATGGGAATATTTCGAAGCCTTATCATCTTATCTTCGAAATATATCAATGTGAGACCTTAGAAATTCTAAACACTTTTGAAAATAAAATAATTGTTTCATGATTTCCAAAAGTGCCCCTCCTCTCCTCTTATAAAAGGCCCCCACCTCTACCTCATTTCACACACTCCTCAAGCCTTTGGCTCGGCCATCCCCTGCCAATTTACTCTCTCCACATCCCTGTCCTCATCCTAGAGGATTCCCTTTGTGCATAATTCTTTCAAATGAAGCCTTTAGGCTCAAATCAAAAGGAGTTACACTTTTAAAGGTAATTCATTCTCTCATTTTCATTTGTTTCATTTTGCTTCTCCAACCCCTTAAACTCTTTTTATTTACTTCTTTTGTAACAACAACAGTATCTTAAATATAATAGGATGTTTTTATAAGATTTATTCGAGCTACCCTCTCACACAACTACATCAAATTGTTAAAGAACATACGGTTTCCGTGGATGGCGAAATTCTGCCTCCAGAAACGATGATTGTTCAATACTCATTTAACACCTTCAAAGGTGGCCATTATGATGTCACTATTTTTATATATGATATATAATATGTTTATTCTTTCCTTAAGCTTCTGTATTTTTCATTTATGGAATACCATTATTGTTTCCATTATGGGTAAACACGATATCTTCATTTTAGGAAGTGCGGACTACCACCCCCTGAAAGTGATTTGATTCGTTAATACCATATGTGGGATGTGTAAAGGATAAATTTAATGATATTATATATGTTATTATACTGGAATTATAATATACTCTTATATCATTATGATTCCATTCAGAAAAACGAAATAGGAATGGAAGTAGCGTTCATGCGTACGTACGACTTACCATCTCCATGAACGGTGCATTTCATTTCTTATCTCTAAATGTGATGTAATATTATAAATACATGTATATTATGAATATATATGATATATATGTTATCCAAATAATTAATATCATTATGGATATAACGAACCTTTGACCAAATTAACAACATGTAAGTGTAACAAGTCTATTTTTGACTTAAGAACCAAATACTGACAAAATGAACATTATTAACTTAAATGATTACATGATGTTAATAACATGGTATAGAAGGAATAATGAACTTGAAAAGGTTCTTAATCAAGTAGATATTTACTCAAGTTTATTTTTCAGGAGATTAAATAATGGCCGGGTCAAGTCGGATACGAGGTAAGGGATCATACTCCTCTCTTTCTTTTTTAAATACACTCTTTTATGTCATTCCTTCTAAGATCATCTTTCTTGTTATTGGGATGTTCCTTTATATTACTCTTACTGTAATTTTTATGTTCATATGATGAGAGACCCTATTCTCTCTCATCAATCCATTTTGTATGTTTTGAGTGGCGCCGTTAGGCTGCCGAATTATCTTAAGAGATCTAACCTCTCTCTTTCTTTTTAAGTACTCTCCTTTATGTCACTTCTTTTAAGCTCCTCTTTTTTATGTTGGGGTATGTTCTTTTATATTACTCTTTCTATAACATTTAATTTAATATGATTAGATACCCTATTTGATCTCATCAATCCATTTTTGTAAGTTTTATGTGGCGCCGTTAGGCTGCCGAGTTTTCATAAGGGATTTTTCATCTCACTTTTATTCTCGTGAGATTTATGCTACATTTTCCACATTTTCCTTTGAGTGGTATATGTACTGCCCATTATTCTACACTTTTTGTAATATAAGTTCGTTTATGAGTATTTACATCAAGGATTTATTGTCCTTCTTTCATGGGCTGTATGTTTTGAAAGATACCCAAGTCGGTAAGGGAACCTTTCACCCTCCTCTTTTTTAAAAGACTTATTTTGTTGGGTCTTTTAATTTACATATTTTTATGTTGGGATATGTTCTCATATATCCTTAATGATGTAAATTTTATGTCCAAGTGATGAGATACACTTTTTTTCTCTCATCAAATCATTTTGATGTGACGCTGTTAGGCTGTCAAGGGAACTTCTTAACCCAATTTCGATTTCTTTGGGTTCAACATGTAGTTATTGAATATGTCATCCTTTGAATATGTGTGAATGAACTTTGATTATTTTACACTTAATATCCAATTATATTTTGTGTATTCGTTTGTCGCACATAATTATGTAATTTATTTATCCTTAAACCAAGGATACCGTCTTTGTATGGGACTTCGTCTCAATCTCCTTTCATTGAGGCATATTTTGTTTTATACACAACCTTCTTTTATACGGTGTATAAACCCCTTTGACTTTTACATTTATCCAAAAGGAATATTTTTTATATGAAGTGTTTTACTAAACGAAAAAAGGGAATGTTTTTGTCGTACGTATGCGGCGACAACGACTTCTCCACCGCCGTGACCGTTATTTGAGTTTTGGCTTCCTCTACAAGCCATACTTTTTTTCTAAAAGAAAAATAAATACCATGTTTTACTTTTCTTTTATTTTGGTATTGAAAATGGTTTTCATATTGTTTTTATATCAAGGTGTTGTATTGATATCTTGTGATTGAAAGGTGGAAATGTTATGTTTCCTTTATTCATGTTGTATGTGATACGATTATGTTGAGGTTCTTGGGTATTATTATGAAGACGGGTGGTTCCGTGATAGTCTAAGGGAGGGTGAGACCGATATAGCTCTCCAATGCATTGGGTAACGTGAAAGAGTGAAACGTTAAGGTTTCTCTGAAGAGATTTTAGGGAATATACTATGATGGGTATTCCAAACGTAACCAAGAGGGTTACTCCCTACGTATGAATGTTATGAATTCCTCAAGTTACCTTTTATGTCTTATGATTTCGATGATTTATTCATGATTTGATAAAGTATGTTAAAGTGCCTATGTTTTATGGGTAAAGTATGATTTCATTCTTATGTATATATCAACTCATGTTTCCTTTGCATATTTTTTATAACCCTTACTGAGCTTTTTATGCTCATCCCAAGTTTTTGAAATTTTTTTCACAGGTCAAGGGAAAGGTACATGATGTGATGATAGTGTCAAGGATGTGTCAATAAAAATCCGTGTTTTATTTTAAATATGTTTCCATTGATGGGAAGAATGAATATTGTCTTTTATGTAACCACTTTGTTTAAATGTGGAATGTAATGCAAGTTTCATGATCTAATTCTCTAAAACTCTAAACCTAAAAAGATCCCCAATGTGTAATCTTGTAATAACTCAAGATTAAGTAAGGTTTAAGGCTGGGGCCTTATAGTTGGTATCAGAGGTCGGTTTAGACAACTTTAGGGATTAGGAGTTCTTGTGAGACAAATGATTAGTCCCTATATTTATTATTTCAGTTAAATCCTTGTTTTATAACTTTTTTTTTCAGGTCAACTAAAGTCGGTTACGAATGGAAGGAGAAGGATCTCAAACGACATTCCTATCTCTTCTTGATGACATTCTTGCAATAATTATTGCAAAGTCATCTTCGGATGATTGTGAAACTTTTTCTAGCATACAACTCACTTGCAAGCAGTTTTTTGAGATATCAAACACCTCCACTATACCTCGTTATCATCGTGGATCATGGGTTGTTTTTAGACAAATACTATTTTCACAATATTCTCATATTTTCAAGAATGGTAAATATTATCAAGGTATTTTCAAATATTTTACCTTATCACAAGAATTTGATGCATATTATGATTTTAGAAATGGTGCTGAGGAAGGAGACCCTTGCGCAACCTATTTATATTTGATTTTAAAATATTGTCTCACATCACATACTTATGATATTTTAAAAGGACCAGTAATAGAAATTTTCAACTCAATTTTGGTCCGACTATTTTATAGAAATCAGGTTTTAACAGATGTTTTGGAATTATATGTGATAAATGATTATTTTCCAAAACTGTTTTTCTGTGAACACCCATATGACCCATGTTGTATGAGGTGTATTTGGATGGAGGAAGAAAATGATTTTGAAGGATCTCTAAATCATTGTTGTAATGCATGGGACATCTACCTACGTGAGCAAGATGACGATGAAACCGAGTGGATGCCATGATCAAGGTATGATGTTATTCATTTTGGGAATCGTTTTATTTTATGTTATGGTGGTGAAATAAGACTTCAAGAATTATGATTTTGAGATCGTAATGAATTTAGATGAACATTAAAGGTATAAGGAAACTATTTAGGTTAAAACATGTTAGGGTTATTTTTGGAGTTTTATAAAAAGGACAACATGCAGACCATGTGACAACCCGTCTCATAGGACAAAGCTGCGGGAATCGAACCCACAACCAAAGTGCGACTGGTATTTATCGCCTACCACTGGACTACGTGAAGTCCCTGGTTAGTTTGACTGATTCTTTTTAGTTATATGATTTTATGAATTAAGAGTAATTTTATTTTGGGTTATTTATGAAAATTATTAACCTATCATGGAGGATATGTGATTAGGTTAATTACTTTTCAATACGAGACTTTAGGAGCAACTAATGTTGTTTGGAGATAAATGTTACGATTTAACTTGGAAGAATATGTGACTAAATCCTTCAAATATTTGGGTTTCAATCTTATATTGGTTTACATTGAAGAATTTTATGGACAAATTGTTTATCGGATGGTCCTCGTTGAACTTTGGGTTTTGTTAGTCAAATTTTGGAGAATAAGCATAGATTTTCTTTTTAAAGGGTTATCCTTTTCTGGATTATCTGACCTTGTACTAACCTTTTTTGGTTTTGGTTTTGGTTAAAGCCTAAAGAAATGGGATGTATATAGTTCTCTTTGGTGGATTAGGTGATTCTCTAGAAGTTGATTATAGTACTCTTAATGTGAACAAGTCTTCCTAAATACTCGTCTTTTGTAGAAAATATGAGTTTGTGTAAACGTTGAAAGTCAACATGATAAGTGATTATGTTTCCCTATGAATAAATTAGTCAATAAAAAGTAACTTAAAACAAAAATGTTGTCTATTAACGTTTCCTACTGGGGAATCGAATACCGTTTAACCCATCACAAGTTTGTGATTTTCTTGTGGTTATCTTTATCCTAAACATGTTTTCTATCACTCTCCATCAGAACATGACCCCATGTTTTCTCCTCCATGTCCATATTTTTCTACATGGAATCCTAGTATGGGTTAACTCGAGTGACCTTTGTACTTATCTTTCTTTATTTTAAAGTGATTGTTTTACCGACTCTTGTTCCGATGTGGGACTTTCAAGGATGTTTCCAAGCTCAATTTTAAAAATTGCGATGACGCAATTCCCAAAAGGGGGAAGGATGTAACACCCCAGGTAAATAAAGAATATGACATTTTTATATTTATCCATATTTGTGAATAAAATATTAATATGTCTTTAAAGGGGACGCTATGCTCGATGGCGTACCCAACACGCAACAACGAGTTTTTTTTGGGAATCTTACATTGCACTCTAATAATAAAATTATATTACTTTAAATGGTAGTTAACATGTAGCCGTTGTATTGGCGGGAATGGATATAAATAACTAAAATATGATTATATATGTTTCTAAATATTTTTACATTTATCCAATAAAAGATAAGGGCATAAAATACAGAAAGAATTCAATTTTAGGCGTATATGCCCTAGTTTTCTCTAAAGGTTCACTTATCCCCTTTTGATGGAGAACCGTAATTAAATATAGTTTTGTTCACTCTTATACATTCTTTTGGACCAAATAAAACTCTTCTTATGAATTGGGACATCAAAATTTATTTTGTGTAAATTTTTGGTATCTTTCTGATAATGTTCATTTTTTAATGAATAGTGTAAAATGTTGTATTTTAATTCAAAACCTCTTTTTAATTTAATTTATTTATATGATTAGATTATATTTAGAATTGGTTTTAAAGAGAAATTAGAATATATTTTTACCATTAAATCCAATAGTGGTCATTGGGATTAATTTCACTTTGAAATTAGACTTAAACTAGTGTCAATCTTTTGATACTTATTGTTTTATAAAAACACGCTATTTGCTCTGACAGCGGGAATTAATTATTAAATTAATTAATGTGGATTATATGTTTTAAATTTTTCAAAATAGACTTCATTTTTTAATTTGGAATATCAAATATAGATTAGGGTGAAATTTTGGTATTTTTTTGAAAAACTTCATTTTTTGATGAATAGTGAAACCACTAAGTGGTACTTATAAAAACGGATTTTCCGTTTAAATGAAATTTTTCCATCATTGTTTTTTGAATTTTGAAAATCCTACATACATGGTTGTCAATAGTATGTAAAAGGTGGTTCAATGGGATGAAAATAATTTTTTGGTGAATAGTAACTTTTTTTCATTAATCGTGATTCGAGGTAATTAGTGTAATTTAAGGTAAAAATGATATTATAAAAATATGAAAACACCATGAAACTTGTCATACCCCTATTGGATGAGTCATGGCCGACCAAGACAACCCATTGGTCGATTTAGGGGACCCTATGGAGCCTCTTGGGTGAGATAATGACTTTAATGCCTTTTTTTAAATAAAGGTGAAAATGACACTAACATAAATTGTTTTACTAAAACAATTTTTATAAGGGGTTATACTATTCATAATTTTGTCTATAAATACTCTTTGGAAAGATAAAACGATTTCCTACATCAGGATATTTTTGTTATAATTTTTAGACTTTACATAAATTAATTTAATTATGACATCATGATGATGCAACGATGACCTCATTAATGAACAGTTTAAATAAAATGAAACGATAATATAAAATCTAAGACCTACACTTGTCCAAAAACTATTGGATGGGAATATTTCGAAGACTTATCATCTTATCTTCTAAATATATCAATGTGGGACCTTAGTAATTCGAAATACTTTTGAAAATAAAATAATAGTTTCATGATTTCCAAAAGTGCCCCTTCTCTCCTCTTATAAAAGGCCTCCACCTCTACCTCATTTCGCACACTCCTAAAGCCTTTTTCTCGGCCATCCTCTGCCCATTTACTCCCTCCACATACCTCTCCTCATCCTAGAGTATTCCCTTTGGGCAGAATCCTTTCAAAGTAAGCCTTTAGGATCAAATCAAAAGGAGTTACACTTTTAAAGGTAATTCATTCTCTCATGTTCATTTGTTTTATTCTGCTTCTCCAACCCCCTAAACTCTTTTTATTTACTTATTTTGTAACAACACTAGTATATTCAATATACTAAGATGTTTTTATAATATTTATTCGAGCTACCCTCTCACAGAACTACATAAAATGGTTAAAGAACATACGGTTTCCGTGGATGGTGAAATTCTGCCCCCTGAAACGATGATTGTTCAATACTCATTTAACACCTTCAATGGTGGCCATTATGATGTCACTATTTTTATATATGATATATAATATGTTTATTCTTTTCTTAAGCTTCTGTATTTTTCATTTATGGCATACCATTATTGTTTCCATTATGGGTAAACACGGTATCTTCATTTTAGGAAGTGCGGACTATCGCCCCCTGAAAGTGATTTGATTCGTTAATACCATATGTGGGATGTGTAAAGGATAATGTTAATGATATTATATATGTTATTATACTGGAATTATTATATACTCTTATATAATTATGATTCCATTCTAAAAATACGAAATAGAAATGGAAGTAGCGTTCATGCGTACGTACGGCTTACCGTCTCCATGAACGGTGCATTTCATTTCATACCTCTAAATGTGATGTAATGTTATAAATACATGTATATGCTGAATATATATGATATATATGTTATGAAAATCATTAATATCATTATGGATATAACGATCCTTTGACCAAATTAATAACATGTAAGTGTAAGAAGTCTATTTTTGACTTAAGAACCAAATACTAACAAAATGAACATTATTAACTTAAATGATTACATGATGTTCATAACATGGTATAGAAGGAATAATGAACTTGAAAATGTTCTTAATCAAGTATAGATTAACTAAAGTTTATTATTCAGGATATTAAAGAACGGTCGGGTCATGTCGGATACGAGGTAAGGGATCCTACTCCTCTCTTTCTTTTTAAGTACACTCTTTTATGTCATTCCTTCTAAGCTCATCTTTCTTGTTATTGGGATCTTATTTTATATTAATCTTACTGTAATTTTTATGTTCATATGATGAGAGACCCTATTCTCTCTCATCAATCCATTTTGGAAGTTTTGAGTGGTGCCGTTAGGCTGCCAAATTTTCGTAAGAGATCTAACCTCTCTCTTTCTTTTTAAGTACTCTCCTTTATGTCACTTCTTTTAAGCTCCTCTTTGTTATGTTAGGGGATGATATTTTATATTCCACTTTCTATAATCTTTATGTTAATATGATGAGATACCCTATTTGATCTCATCAATCCATTTTTGTAAGTTTTATGTGGCGTCGTTTGGCTGCCGAGTTTTCGTAAGAGATTTTTCATCTCACTTTTATTCTCGTGAGATTTATGATACATTTGCCACAATTTCTTTTGAGTGGTGTATGTACTGCCCATTATTCTAATTTTTTTGTAATATAATTTAGTTTTTGAGTATTTACATCAAGGATTTATTGTCCTTCTTTCATGGGGTGTATGTTTTGAAAGATACCCAAGTCGGTAAGGGAACCTTTCACCCTCCTATTTTTTAAAATACTTCTTTTGTTGGGTCTTTTAATTTACATATTTTTATGTTGGGATATGTTCTAATATATCCTTATTGATGTAAATTTTATGTCCAAGTGATGAGATACACTTTTTATCTCTCATCAAATCATTTTGATGTGACGCTGTTAGGCTGTCAAGGGAACTTCTAAACCCAATTTCGATTTCTTTTGGTTCAACATGTAGTTATTGAATATGTCATCCTTTGAATATGTGTGAATGAACTTTTATTATTTTACACTTAATATCCACTTATATTTGGTGTATTCATTTGTCGCACATAATTATGTAATTGATTTATCCTTAAACCAAGGATATCGTCTTTGTATGGGACTTCGTCTCAATCTCCTTTCATTGAGGCATATTTTGTTTTATACACAACCTTATTTTATATGGTGTATAAACCCCTTTGACATTTACGTTTATCCAAAAGGAATATTTTTTATACGAACCATATTACTAAATTACAAAAGGGAATGTTTTTGTCGTACGTATGCGGTGACAACGACTTCTCCACCGCTGTGACCGTTATTTGAGTTTCGGCTTCCTCTATAAGCCATACTTTTTTTCTAAAAGAAAAATAAATACCATTTTTTACTTTTCTTTTTATTTTGGTATTGAAAATGGTTTTCATAATGTTTTTATATCAATGTGTTGTACTGATATCTTGTGATTGAAAGGTGGAAATGTTATGTTTCCTTTATGCATGTTTTATGTGATACGATTATGTTGAGGTTCTTGGGCATTAATATGAAGACGGGTGGTTCTGTGATAGACTAAGGGCGGGTGAGCCCGATATAGCTCTCCAATGCATTGGGTAACGTGAAGGAGTGAAACGTTAAGGTTTCTCCAATGTGATTTTAGGGAATATACTATAATGGGTATTCAAAATGTAACCAAGAGGGATACTCCCTGCGTAAGAATGTTATGAATGCCTCAAGTTACCTTTTATGCCTTATGATTTTGATGATTTATTCATGATTTGATGAAATATGTTAAAGTGCCTATGTTTTATGGGTAAAGTATGATTTCATTATTATGTATATATGAACTAATGTTTCAATTCCATATATTTTATAACCCTTACTGAGCTTTTTATGCTCATCCCATGTTTTTGAAAAGTTTTTCATAGGTCAAGGGAAAGGAACATGATGTGATGATAGTGTCAAGGATGTTTCAAGAAAGAATCCGTGTTTTATTTTAAATACGTTTCCATTGATGGGAAGAATGAATATTGTCTTTTATGTAACCACTTTGTTTAAATGTGGAATGTAATCCAAGTTTCATGATCTAATTCTCTAAATCTCTAAACCTAAAAAGATCCCCAATGTGTAATCTTGTAATAACTCAAGATTAAGTATGGTTTAAGGATAGGGATTTATCGTCCACACATGAAGAACTTGATATCAGGTAGGGCCTGCACCATATTCCCCTTTTCATTTGAGTTTGGAGGATGTGGATTCACCTCACTATGATAATTCCTCGCAATGTGGCCATCTCTACCACACTTATATCATTTCCCAATCCCGAGTAGGCAGTTCCCCAAATGCTTCTTCCCACATTTAATACAAGGGGGATGTTGTACTTACATGCCTCCTCTTCCTTGATCAACGCTCCTCCCTAATCATAGATTCAATGATATATTCTTTTCATTTGATTTATCAGACCACTGCACCTCACCAAACTCTAGCTTGACTTTCACCTCCCTTCGCACGATCTCCTTGTAGCTATTATAGTCTCGGTTGGCTAGATTCTTCCGCAGATGAGGTCTCAGTCCCCTGAATAATCCATCAACGTTAATATTTGGATCTATGACAAAGCTAGAGGTATATCATGAAATCCTAGTAAATATCATCTTATATCTTCCCACAGATTCATTCTCCTTCTGCATTATCTAGAGAAACTCTGTATCCATTCCCGTTCCCATGGAATGATGGAATAACATTCTGAAAAAGATCCCTCTAAACTCTTCCCACTCCATAGACTCAACTTCGACTCTTTTCCTCATGTTTTTTCTCAGTTCTCACCACTGATCAGCTTCTCCCTCTAAGTGATAAATAGCCACGGTGACCTACTCTTTATCTGAACAACATAACTCATAAATGATATTCTCTATAGAGATGATCCACTATTCAGAAATTAATGGGTCGATTGATCCACTGAAGGTTGATGGTCATTGAAGCATAAAGGAATCACCATAATGGTGTTCCCTTCATGGTGATATTGGTCTCTTATCTTGATTCATGTTATTTCACATAACTTTAGTCTTTTGGTTCATCATTCGCATGAATGTTTCCATTCTGGCTTTCATCGGAGGACCATCGGTGCATGGTCCATTGCAGTCACCATTTGCATGGTTACTCCTATTGCCCAACATTTTTTAAAAGAATAAATCCTTAGTAAGAAAATTATTTGATCTGATAATCTTTTAACTATAATGGATTTTATGACGTAAAACATAATTCTTAAACAATTACATTTCTCTCTAATTCCATCATAATGATTTATAATAATCTTACAATTGACCAAACATATACCCCCGGAGTTTCGTAACCAATAGTGCATGAAGGCATGTTGTCGTGCACCAGTTCTCATTTGAGTCTAGATCAAAGCGGTGGTTTCAGGTTTTACCCCTATTTAGATTTGTTCCAGAGCCACCTCTACATACATGTATCCATAGAGGGATGTATTTGTTTGATATACCACTAACTCTATACTCACCGAAATACCAAGGTTTTTTCCTATATTTAAACTTTTATATAGTGTTATTCCAAATGTATTCATAGCCTAATTTATAAAAATACCTAATCTATCCTTTGATACCAACTATGTCATTTCGAATTTTATTATATAATTTTTCATTACATTTTACAAACAGCGGATCTTTAAAGTGTTGTATCTTGGAAATTAGGACTTAATACATGAAAAAAACGTAAAAAATTCATATAAACCACTTTTAATGCTTCAACATAGGTTAATCCTGTGTACAATTACTGCATCTCATATTTTGGAGACATACATAAATGGAAAGGGTGAGCAGAAGGCCTAGTAAGGGTAAACAATGGAATCAGTGTACTTGTGATATCAATAAGAACTTCAAGAAAAACATAAAGACATGAGAAATGTATGTATAGGAATAAAATAATGAAAATTACATGTAACATAACTTGAATATGTTTCTACAACATTTAATTTAGAAATTCATGAACATATCACCAAGGTTCATCCCCAAGGTGTCATAATAATTACCAAGGTAGTTCACTAAGGTATCGTGAAACTTGTCATCTCTATAGATTAATTATTTACCTAATGCATTGGAGTGCTATCAGGTTGAACCGCTAATATTTCTTTAATATAATGTGATACACATAGATCATAATCAATCATTTCATTTATAACCAAAATATACTAATAGAAATGGGTTTCATTAAAAATCGTGACGTTTTATATGTGCTTAAAAATAAGATCGTTTAGTCATTTATTACCCATGGAAAGAGATTTTGGGTTAAATGTATGTTAATTATAGAATAAAATATATCATTTTTTATCACTAGGAACACCCATAGAAACTAAATAGGTATGGGTTTCCATATATATATAAAAAAGAGAATTTCTTTAGAGAAAGAGAGGAAAATTTTGAGTCCAAATTTCTGTAGCATAACGGTTATATAACATAGTTTTAGAAAATAATAAAAAGAGAAGGGAAAAGAGTATCCCATTCATAGATTGATAAATTTGCAGTATAGGTAATTAATATAAAGAAATAAGATCATGGGGTGGACATTTTAATGACACACCACATTAAAAGGAAACTTGAAATGAAATAGAAAGCATGATTTATTTTATGAACAATTCGGTTGCCTAACAGCGTCATTTAAAAATTCAAAAAACAACTTGATGAGAGTGTAAAGGGTAACTAAAAAATTATACATGAATAGGAAAATAGTGATAACATATAATAACATACCCTCAATATAATTTGATAAAAACAAAAAGAAACAACAAAAAAGAAGTCATGACTTAAAAGAGGAGGGTGAAAGATTCCCTTATCATGAAGGGTAACTTAGAAATCATGAAGGTCGAAACCATATGAGGCTTGAGGGAACCTTGGGAGGACTCCTTGGGAGGTAAAGAGTCCAAAAATTCGTTTTTTAGTATTTGGAAATGAAATTAATGAGATAATGGATTTGTATTTATAAAAGAAGTGAGGGAACAAAGCATTAATTACCAAGGGACGCGTCATTAGTGGTATTGGAAAAACCATGGGATTTCCCATCATATTTTCCCATGGTAATGGAAATATGGGACATCACATACCTTATCATACTATACATAAGTCTACTAGAATTATTTAATAATTATTACATCCATAATGAATACATTAAACACCCAAAACTCAAACCGGTATTTTCACTATTCACCAAAAATTCAACTATTTCAGAAAAATCCCAAAAATTCACCTTAACCAAATATTGATGATATGATTTCAAAAATGAACCCCATTTTATGAAAATAATTTTCAAAATATTTTTAATTAAATTTTTTAATAAAAAATTATATTCACTCGAAAAAACTATTACTTAACAGATAATTTCAAAAACAGTTATTTACCTATTTTATTGAATCACATTACTTAATAAAGGTGCCTAAATTAAATTAATACTTTCTTAAGTAAAGTTAATTAATCCATTTTGTCACATTACTAATCATAATAATAATATCAGTATTCCTAATTTATTATTCACTAAAAATTAAGTTGATTTTTTTTAGACCCAAATTTCATACTAAACATAATAGTAGAAGACCATTTTTTGAAAATCATTACACATTTTCAATTATATAAGGTTTACATAAATATTTTAATATATCTTTTTTCCAAAATTCATCAATAATATACATCCTACATTTATCCGGACATTTTAGATTTTCCAACTTTACCAAAAGAAGAAATAACAATTTTATTTATATCAAAGGATTACAAAAAGAATCTATGGTCTCGTTACATATCCCCTTATAACACCAGCATAAGACCAAAGTGTATGGTGTGCTAAGATATTAGAATACCTGGGTGGATCGACCAACATAGACTGAGTGGGGATTTATATCCACTTGAACTTCTCTCAAAAGCAATTTTGTTCCATCTTCACATGATGAAGTTCAGCTTGGGTTTGTCCAGAGCAAAGCCCAGTGGTACTACCTCCTTCCCAAGTTCCATCAGATGGGCTTAGATCAGCTTGAGACTACTGGATGAGGCCATCAAATCTTCTTTCTGTATTAATTAACTATGATCACTTGTATTTATATACAATAATCGCAACATTTGGGTTTCAATGGTCATATTGACCAATGGTCATATAACAGTTGAAACCCAATAGTCTCATTTTAATTATACTGATTTTATAAAATGAAATAGTTTTGTTGAGTATAAAATAAAATAAAACATAAAATTAGGAAAGAAGACATTATTAAAATGTTTCAGTCATTACAGTAAGATAAAGGAATAATTCAAGAATAATTATATCAAAAAATGAATTATTTTTTATTTTAAGGTGTTTTATTTTTTTGAAAAAATTAGATAGATAATAAATATCTACAATTTAATTTTTGTGATGTAATGTAATAATTATTTCCCAATTATCTAAAAATATAAACATGAATTGTTAATCAATATTTAATTCTTTAAATAACTCAAGATTATGTAATGTTTAATGTTGGGCCTTATAGTTGTAATTAGAGGTTGGTTTAGATAACAATAGAAGTTAGGGTGTTATCTTAGAGAAGGTAACGAATCCCATTTGACCAAGAGGGTTATTATCATATGTAAACCATTAGAGGGTAATGGTAAAATATGTTATTTGGTTAAAAACCTGAAAATATAAATATAAGGTGTTTTATGGATTAAAGTAATATAAATGTTTTTTAGTTATCTTTACCCTATAGAGGATTCTTTTTTTAATAATAATATTTCATATATGTGTTGATTTGATTCATCAGATTACGAATAATTGTTAATGATGGAAGGAAAGATATCTTGCAAAACCTTCTTATACCTCCCTTACAATTTGATCATCACTATTATAGAAAAATATTGTTCAAATGATTTTGACAGCTTCTTCATTATTCAAATCACCTGTAAGAAATTTTTTGAGTTATTCAACACCTACTCATTTATAAAAAAAATTAATTGTCATGGTATATATTTTATATGATTTCACGATTTCCATTCATCCAACTATATCAAATATTGAAACTAAAAAATTTTAGTTAACGTTTAATTTTTGAATGTATGACATCATTGAAAAAAAGGAAGGGAACATCCTAAAGATCATGATATCTCGATTCAAGGTATGATTTAAATTATTACCCATAATTATTGAGGCATATTTGGATTGATATTTATAAATCGTGATGATAGTTGATATGATGGAATGATTTATTAATAAATATGGTTGAAATTCATAGTCAGTTATTTACGAAGAGTGTGGAATGATTAAGAATCTTCATATAAGGGATTCAAGAGTTATGTTATGTTTTAGTATGGTGAAATGTTTAAAACTAATGAAGATATTTTTATAATGTGATTACCTAGGAATACCTTTTCTAATATGGGTAACCTAGATGTTTGATATGTGAAAATGAAATTCAAGGATGAATTACATTTTCATGTGTGAAAATAATGGATAACCTTAGGGGTTCATATAATCTTTTTTTAGGTGATTAATGATTCTTACATTTTGGGATGAAAAATGAAAGGTATTAGATATACATTGAGGATGAAAGAGGTTATGGACCTTTTGTAGGAAATTATATTAATTTTTATAATTTTAGATGAATGATATGGTTTTAGAAAAAGGACAACCCATACGATTGGTGACAACTGGTCACATCCGAAAATTCCATGGGATTCAAATCCACAACCGAAGGGCAATAATGGCGTATCTCCTACCACTGACCTACATGAATCCCCAGGTTAGGATGACTTAATATATTTAGTTAAATGATTTAATGGATAATGAATAAGTGGATTTTGGGAACATAAGTTTTATCAGTTGTATATATTTATTATTGAAGAATTATTTTTGTGATTATGTGATAAATTTTATTTTGGATGATGTTCTCTCTTTTGGGAACACTATATACCTATGGAAAATAATGTACAATGGGATATCATTTATGGAGTAAGGGTTGAAATATTTTTTTTGGAATAATATATGTTTTTAATGTGGACATATGGTGATTTTTTTATTTATGGAATTGATTAACCAATCATAGAAAAATATGTGATTAGGTTAATTACTTATCAATTTGACACTTTAAGAGTAGTCAAAATTATTTAGAGATTAATGTTAATATTTATTGTTGAAGACTATGTGATCAAATCCTTCTAATTTTTGGGGTTCAATATTAGTTTTCATTATTTTGAAAAAATATAAAGGAAATTATATACTGAATGGTCTTTGTTTAATATTGGGTATTGTTTGTTGAAATTCAAAGATTAAGAGTAGTATTTCTTTCTATAAAGGATTTTCCTTTTTGGGGAATATATGATCCTATACTAACCTTTTTTGGTATCAGATAATGTATTATGATTGGGTAAATATAAATTTCATATTAAGGGGATTATGTGATTATCTAAAAGTTGATTATAGCACTTTAGGTGTGAACAAGTCATCTTGAATATTCATTGTTTTGGAGAAAATATGTGTTTTTGGTAGAAATTTATTAATGGATGAAACTCAACATGAAAAGTAAGTATAGTTCTTTATTTTCGAATTGAGACTCATAAATAAAATTTTCAACTTTATGAAAATGAACAAAAAACAATGTACGTTTACTTTTTCTACCAGGGAATCAATGAATGTTTAACCCATCACATGTTTATGGTTTTCTGGTAGTTATCATTATCCTGATCATTTTTTCTATCACTCTCTATTAGAGCATGATGGTTGGTTTCTATTCCATATGCATGTTTTTTAAAGGGAATCCTAGTATGTTTGTTCTTAGGTGAAATTTTTTACTTCTATTTCTTTCTTTAAAAGTGACAGTTTTTTTGACCCTTCTTCCAATTTGGTATTTTTAATGATGTTTTCGAGACAAAATTTAAAATTGTGAGGGTGAAATATCCAAATGTGGGAAGGATGTAATGACCCTAGTTTTTATAGAATAATAAATTTTTTCATATGTATTTATATTTATGAATAATATATTATTTTTATGTTGAGGAAACATTTTCCGAGAGTGTACTCAACACGCAACAATGGGTTTCACTAAAATCTTACGTTGCACACAACATTGAGTTAAACCAAAAAAATAAAATAAAATAATATTATTTTAAATGGTAGTTAACTCCTAGTCGATGTATTGGATTTAATGAACCGAAATAACTACAATATTATTATTAAATGTATTTAAATTTATCCAATAAATTTTAGTGTCTTAAAATAAGTATGAATATGATATTATTCATAAAATACTCTAATATTTATAAAATGTTGTTTTACCGACTTTTGATGGAAAATCCAATTTAAATATAGATTTTTTTTCAATTTTATGTGTTTTATTTGACAAAAGAAAATTCTTATTTAGAAAAAATACATAAAAATTTACATTGAATTTAATATTAGTATTTTTCTAAGAAAGTACATTTTATAATGAATAGCGAAAAAACATCATTTTAATTCCAAACTGTCTTTTCATCTAATTTATTTATATAGATATATTGACATTTTAATTGGTTTTAATGTATAATTGGATTATATTTTTATTATTTAATCCAATTATTGTCATTGGATGTAATTTAAAATTTTAATAGGACATAAACACATGTCAATCTTTTGATAGTTATTATTTCTTAACACCCGCTTTTTAGGTTTGACAACGAGTACTAAATTTAAATATATTACTACAACATCTTTGTTTTTAATTTGAAAAATTGGATTCCAAATTTGGAATCATAATGTTCAACTTGTGTAAATTGGTACCTTGTATTTTTTGACATTATGAATAGTAACATTAGTAAATATTTTATTTACCGTGGTAAAATGGTAAATATTGTAAATAATGTAAAAAATTATATTATAATAATATTAAACTACCCTAACACATGTACTAACATTATTGGTAAGATATTTCTATCAATGGGAATCCATGGGTCGATTTTAGGACCCCATGGAGCCACACGTGTGTGAAAATGATGTTTATTAACTTTTAATTTAAAGATAACGAAAATATAACCTAAACATGTATCTTTTACTAAAACAATTTTAATATGGGGTTATTTGAGTGATCAATTCAACAATAAATTGTAATTAAAAAAAAAATTCCTACATCATCGTATTTTATTTATAATTTTTAGAAATCCTAAAAATAAATATATTTATGACACAATGATTATGTAGTTATTACCTAATTAGTATATGATTTCAATAAATGAGATTATAAATATTAAAATAAATTTACTTTAAAGATTTTTATTACATACATGAATTTAATGTATTATTATGACTTTTTATGTTTTAATTAATGTTTTTTTTGAAATAATCAAGTAGTTATTTTTTTGAGAAACTCATGGTATGAATAGAATAAAATATTCACATTAATGAGTTTGAAAAAAATTTCTATTTTATTAAATGATATAATAGACCTAAAAATCTAAGAATCAACAAAAATAACTTCTATAATGTTTAAAATATCATTAATTAACAAATTTCAGTTTTATTGGCATTTTATTGTAACTATATTAACCATATAGTATGAATATACATGAATACCTAGTAAGAGTTCAAGTAGTTAAAGAAGGCCTAAAGCTAAAATATAAGGATGAATTTGAGACCAAGAAATGTCTAAAACCTATTTATTTAGTGTTTTTAGAACCTAAAGTATCTTATATTTAAAATAAATGAGTTTGGGGCCATTTGAAACTGAAAATCCTTTTATGATAAAATAATACTTCAAGTCATTTTTGAAGTGCCTCTTCTCCCTATTATAAATGGGAATCACCCATATGCATTTAATCACACATATCAAGACACATTTATTGTAAAAAATCTACCAAAATAAGCTCTCAATATCCCTCCCTTCCTTCTAAACGGATTACCTTTGGTAGAAGAAAATTCAATAATTCTTTTTGTCTCAAATCAAAGGGAGTTAGAGGTTTTAAGAGGTGGTGCCTTTTATAAAGTTCCTTTCCATTATTTTACTTCTTCACTCTCTGTTAAAATTTTATTATTTTATTGTATAACAACACATATATCTGCAATATACTATGATTTTTTATGATAATTAGTCTAACTATACTCACACACACCTCTATCAAATGGATATAAACATATTGTTTCTATGTATGGTGATCTACTGCCTCACAAAACGATGATTGCTCAATTTTCCCCAACCATATCTCATGGTGGAAATTATGATGGAACTATATTTATATATGATATATATTATATTTATATTTTCTCTATTATTATGTAATTTTTATTTACAGTATACCTTTATTCTTTCTATAATGTTTAAATACGATAATTTCATTTGAGAAAGTGTGGACTGCCGCCCCCTCAAAGTGATAAGACTCATTCATGAAATACATTGTACATATAAAGGATTATGTTAATGAACTTATGTAACTTATAGAAAATATGATAATATATTTTAATTATAATATTAAATTGTATCAATTATGTTACATTCCTTTAAATATGTGAATATAAATTAATGTAGTGTTCAAAAGTACACACGACTTACCATCTCCATAAACGGGGTATTTAATTTCTTATCTCCAAATGGAATGTAAAATAATATATATATATATATAGTAAATATATGATATTTAAATTAGTAATTTCATTCTTTATAAAATAAAATTTTGAAAACATGGACACTTTTTAATTATAAGAGGTTTATTTTTTACTCAAGTACTGAATATTGACAAAAGGACAATATTTACTTAAATAACCATGTAATTACTATTACATGTTAATAGTGATGTAAAAGTAATAATATACTAGAAAAAGGATCTTATGAAAGTAGAAATTCACTTCTGTTTATTATTCAAGAAGATAAAGGGACATATGAGAAGATTCTGACTCAATGTAAGGGAACTTATTAACCCATTTTATATTTTTGGCGATGATATTATACTTATTGATTATATCATGAATTGATTATATGATAAATGAATTACAATATCTCATATTTTATAAATACATTCCCTATGTGTGATTATACTGAATATACATAATTGATCAATTTTATTTATAAAATGATCTTGGTAAGGGACACCATCTCAATATCCTTTCATTGAGGCATATTTTGGTTTATACACAATCTACTTTTGTATGATGTATAATTATACACTTTTTCTTTTAATTTCATTCAATAGTTTGAAAAAGGAATAATTTTTTAACTAAGCATTTTACTAAATGAAAAAGTTATTTTTTAACGTATGTGGGGACAATGAACTTTCCCATACTGTAAGTATTATTTTGATATTTGGCTTCCTTAACAAGCCATAATGTTTTTCAATGGAACAAAATTCCATAAACGTTTTTTACATATTTTTTTATTTCAAATTGTTTTTAGAAATCATTTATTATGTCAATATCATTAAATAATATAATTTCAATGAAATGAAGATATGTTATAGTTATTTTATGCTTGTTTTATGTGTCATGATTCCGTTACGGTTCATGGGCATTGATTACGTATACAGTTGGTTCTGTGATAAACCATGGGTGGGTGAGTCTGGGATAGCTCTCCAATGTGTTGAGTAACATGACAGAGGTAAACGTTAATGTTTCTTCTAATAGATTTACTGAATAGAATATGATGGTTATTCCAAACATATCTCCCTATATAGCTATGAATGCTACAATGTAGGTTTGGCATGGATTCCACTAGTAACCTTTGTCATTTATGATTTCTATGTGTTATTCCAAAATATAATGGTTTCATGACATATGTTAAAGAGATTATGTTTTATGATTGAAATGTATGATTTCATTGATTTGTATGTATTTATGTTATAATGTTTTCATTCTTTATTTTATAACCCTTAATAAGATTTTTATGCTTATACAATGTTTTTGAAATGGTTTTCATAAGGTATAAGGAAGGGTAAGAGAAAGGGATAATTCATGAAGATTTATATCAAGAAAATAATTCTTTTTTTATATGAATGTGTTCTATTTTGTGAAAAAATTGGATATATAATAAGTGTCTACATTGTAATTTTTTAAATGTAATGTTCCATTTATGGACTAATTCTCAAAAACTCTAAGCCTAAAAGTATCCTCAATGTTTAATTGTTGACATAACATAAGATTATTTAATGTTTAATGTTAGGACCTTATATTTACTGATTGAATAAATGAATGTGGGATCTTCTAATAAGATAAAATTTCATTGAAAAGGGTTCATAGGTTGTTATTTGTATCAATGTGATGATATATGTTAACTTATTCCATATATATCCATTTGAATTACAAGTATTTGAAAATAAATTATCCATCCTCCATCCATTGTTTTCCATCATATTTGTGTAATGAAAAAGATGGTTTTGACAGATTTTGGGAACTGAACATCATTTTTTAATAATTTTTAAATCCTGAAATAATTTTCCATCAAATTATTATTTATAAATTTTTTTTCCATTATATAATATTGAACATTGATTTTTGGATTAGAAAATAGTTTTAATTTATAAAATACATTTTATCACTAAATATATTATATTTGGATATGGATTCACATAATATAATTATTACATAAAATATCAACATTTATGAATCCATAAAACATACATGAAACACTAAAATATATTTGTACAATTTACTAAACACTATAGTATTTTAAAAAATTTCAAAATACAACCCTATTTTTTTGACATATTAATTTCAAATATAATATTTATTTTATTTATATAATATATTGAAAATTTAATTTTATCTTCTTAATAAATATACTTATTGATTAAAAATTGACAGTTATTGTAAGATATTAAATATTCAAAAAATTATAAAAATGTAGAGGTAAGTTGTAAAAATATATAATATATTATTTTAAATAAACAATGTTATATAATCCAGTTCCATAATAATATAATTTTTTTGAAATAAATAACAAAATTATATGTGTCTAGATATATACTATTATATTTTATTAGTACCAACTAACTGTTTTTCACATTGATTATATATTCAGGTCAATATTTTTAAATTTTATAATAATTAAAATGATATTTAAGAAACCATTATTTAATTTCTATTTGGAATATTATAATTTTATAATACTATGTTCTAGACAGATAATCCCTTATTACATTTGTATAGACTCTAAGGGTGTGGTGTGTTTCGGTTTTACAATCATGGGGTGGATAAGATAGCATTGAATCTTGTGTTGATCTCCATTAACATGGGATTCCCCTTTAGTCAATTTGACTAGAGCCTTAATTTTGAGGCTACGTGTGGTCTTGGTCAAGGGAAACCACTAATTACACTACCTCCCTCTAATGTTTTGATAAATTAAATTCTGAAGGCATAATATAAATAGTTAAGGTTTACATTTATCCTTTATACATAGATTATCATGTTTCATAACCCATTATATATATTAATTCTTAATTATTACAAATGGTCATAATTACCAATAGTGAGATTAACCAATAGTCATATTTACCAACTAATCAATAATAAATAAAACCTAATGGTCACTATTCCATCTATACACTATATTGACACTTCCATTCTGATACCTCGACATTTTCAACATCTCATATCGTGGTTACATACATACCTTGATAATTCGTATCATATTCCAAACTATTAAATTTCTTTTAACTAATATTAAACAATGAGAAATCCATATTATAAATTTAATTCCTCTGGAGTTTTTAGTATTATATACTTTTTTCATTTTAGTCTATCTCACAGTTTTATTTCAATCTATTATAGTCAGTATAAAATTAAGATATATAATGAATTATAAAATTCGTTATATGATCTTATTTAATAAATTATAATAAAATATTCATTTCAAAACATGAGATATTTAATAAATCAATGTGTATTTTTTAATTAGTTATAGTATATGGGATTAAATGAAATAATAAAGAACAAGAAATTCATGGGGATATAGAAATTTATAAAAAAGGATTATCATATATCCATTTTCCTAGAGTCATCATGTTCTCTATCTTTGTCACTTTGTTAAGGTGGAGGTCTTCTGGGATTCCTCTATAAATAGGTAGTCTTGAGTTCCTTGGTTTTTTATCATTCCCTCTTATTGATTCTAATCCAATCTGAAGACCTCTAACCACCATCCAACCAGATTATGATGGTGTCTAAAGATATTGGATCATGGTATTGAATTGTAAAATAAAAAAGAACTTATTTTATTACATTCCATAATAATTTCATGTTATTTTTCTATTTTGATTTTTTGTTTCTATTTCATTACTCTATTTTATCTTGAGATTAATCAGTGGATTTTTATGCATTATATTTCCGAGGGTTTTGGTTGTTTCATTCGTGTTTCTAGGTTTTTGACTGTTGTCAAACCACTAAATCATGGAGAAAATTTATTTTCTTATAAAGGTAATGGATTCCTTTATTTATCATAAAATATGGGAATGATTGGGATTATAGTTATTTAGTTTCTTTCTGTAATATTTGAATAAACCTAAATGATGTCAATAATGAGGTTATAGAATTAATTTAAAGGGATATTTTGATTTCATGTAATGATTCTACATAATTAATTATTTTTGATTAACATGATAATGTTATATTTATTTTATTGTTGTGTTTATTTATTAACATGATTTATTTTCTCTATATTTGATGATCAACATAAATATAAAATGATTAATACAACAATGAAATTTGTTGGGAATTTTGATATTATATTTATAGAATTTTTTTGAGAATGAATATAATTATAAAAGGATAACATTGGTTTATTCATAGATAATTCATGATTTTGGATATATATTTCATTTATGTTCACCCAGTACATTATTATTCGATTGATATCTGATTGTAATGAAATGATTTTGATATAATTTTTTTTATTGATATAGGATCCATATATTATTTTTAAAGACTTTTATGCCTTTTAATATTTATCTTATTTTCCCCATGGTTATTTCATTCTAAAAATAAATTATTATATTATATATTTTCTCTTGGATGATAGATAAATTATAAGAATTCATTGATCCAAGAATAATATTTTTTTGTGAAAAAGGGATGGGGATGCGATGGATTCAATTATATCCTCCTTCATGTGATGGAATAATGGAATGCTTCTTTTATAATGGGGTTTGGTATGACATTGAGGTTAGTGAAACTCTTTGAGACATGGTATTTATTGTTGATTTTTAGTTATTGATTACAATTAAATATTGTGGTTTCTAGAAAATTTTCATTATGGTTCGGATTTAATTGAAATAGTATCGATTTATTCCTTACATGTTCCTATATAGTAACGGTATCAAAGGATGAATCTTAAGATATAAAGAAATTATATAATTATTAATGGAGTAATGATAAAATCATCAGATTAATATCAATTGATAGTCATATTGACATATATATATATATATATTAATGAAGTACATGGGATGATCAAATTAAATTCATTAAATCATATGATGGAATATAGAAAATGGAATGACCAAAATAATTCATGTCATCTTCAAAATAAATAAAATTACTAAAATTGAATTTATTATGATTCTTATTGAACGAATTCAAATTTTAAAATTACTTTCTAACAATGGTAAATGATGTTGATCCTTGATTGTTGTATGATTATATGAGATTGTTTTTCAAATTCATTAGTAGTGATAAATTGATGAAGTTTTTATTCACTTATATAGTTGATTCAATGGTTAATTAGTTTACTATTGTTTTTTCAGGTATATTGTCATTATATTTGTACATTTCATATGGTTCATTAATAGTGTCAACAAGGAAACCCAAACCTGAATTTTTTGGGTTGTGTTCTCATCGATATACATGTTCTTAAGGCATAAAATGATTGAATTGTCCCTCATTAAACTTCTCCTTTCAATACTTCATGATGTGACGACGTATCTAAAAAATAATGGTTTTTGTACTAGGGGTCAATTTTTACATGTGTTGGGAGAAAATATGAATTACTAAAATGCATTGAATGGTTATATATGGTTATATAAATATTTCATAATTATTTTCAGTCATAGTGGCTAATATTAAGAGGCCTAAAAATACATGGGTTCTAGTGGATTTTTTGTGTAATTCATTTTACCTGAATTGTAGAGTATTCTACACTACTACATCATTAAAGATGTTGTTGTGAGGTTATTCACTAAATACAGAATGATATATGTATTGAATATGTATGAAAATTTTATAAAATGAAATATATATAGTATTTTAACATAGGATGTTTGGAATTGGGGAAATAATGATAACATCTAATGGGGAATTGGAATTGGGGTGACCTTCTTACATTAAATTTTTGATTAGAAAATTCAAACATGTATGTTTCACAAGAGGAATGATCCATGGTGATGATATGATATTTTTCCTTCTTATTTGATGACATGGTATATTTTATTAATCTATAAAGTTTTTTAATGTTCATTAACATTTCAATAGAGAGGACCGGGGTGTAATAATTCTATATATAATTTTATTCTCACACTATTAATCTATAAGCATATTTTTATGTCCACAAGATCTAATTGGTGTTCGATTTGGAAATAACAAGCTCTTGGAGTTTTTAAGATTTTATGGTGTTCATAGTTAATATCGGGGATTTTTTGGAAAAAAATTTATTTCATATTTTCATACATTAAATTCATGTATTAATATCCCTTATTTTATTTATCTACTTATACATTTAATCCGTGTTCCCATATTATCTCCTATAATTAAATTTATATAGGGAGGGTAATTCCATCAGTGTTTGATTATATACCCTTGGTTCTAGTAACCAACCAATGACATATTGAAGACATGCTTTGTGGGTCATCATTAATAACATAAATGTGAGCCTATGAGGGGTAACAAAATTGGTGGGTCATGAAATTATATGTTATTTAATCACTGATAGGTGACTCACACACACATCTTGTAATTTAATTTATTTATATGTACATATGATCTTTCACTAGCTATATAGTATACTCATTATTGATATCCTTGAACAATTAAAATAAGTGACACTGAACCACTCCAAAATAATCACATCCCTAAATCTAAATTAAATTAATAATGTAATTTTAAATAATTATAATCCAATCTCAAATAATAAAATAAAAATTATTTAATGATGGCCAATATCTATAGAAAACAAATCATGTTTTGCACACTTTTTCCCCCACAAAATAGTTTATACTTTACCCTCCTAAGACCCTAAAATTTATAATAAGGCCAAATAGAAATTCGAATTCTTACAAATAAAATGAGAAAATTTTTCATGTTGTAGAAATATATCAATAAAATCTAATAATTTATTATCTATGATCTAGGAGTCCATTCCATTTGTAAGAGAATATAATTTTTATATAATTTTTTGAACACTATCTGTACTCATTTTGGTTTTGAATATGTTAGTTTATATCCCCGCATACCACTCTACACATGGGAAGAAAAATAAATATCACAACAGTTTTTTGACCATTAACCTCATGAATGATAATTTATTTAATATAAAATAGAACAAGTATTTATTCTAAATTAAATAAACTAGATGTTTAAATTAAAAAGGAAGATTATAAATATTGTTCAAGAACATATGAAAAAAAACATTGAATCGAATGTCATTGAATGGAATACCTATAAATGAATAAATTGAATCACTTTCCCTCATGAAACTTTAATATAAACATGAAAGTGTGTTTTGGGGAATTTTATAATGAATAAAACCAATGTTATAAGTTGTTTATCTTATTTAATAGGAGGAATTAGAATAATTAATGTTTTCAAAAAATTAAATGAATGAAATTATAGAAAATAAAATAACGTAATTACACCTGAAACTCCACTAGTACATAGTGTTGGACTATTAATAAATTAACGTCATTATTGTTTGATAACACTATGAGAAGATGAAAAGTTATATGATACTCTAAACTACATAAATTCTTGTGTATATTGAATTATTATTGAATAATAAACGTCTCTCCCCCACATAAACAATAAATATCCTCTCTAAACATCTCAACGTATACTAATAACTTCAATTATAAATTTCATTAGTTACAAAATTGTTGTTTTTATTCACAACATAAAATTTACAACATATCTAATTGAATTGAAGTCTAACCATATTCTAATTCCAATGAAACCTAGTTATGTGACGCATTATGAAAACCCTATCAAATGGTTTTTTCTTCATTAAGTATCCTCACATGTTTTATATAGTTATTTTTATTTACTAAGGTAAAATGTATTTATTTTATATATTTTACAGATATAATCATTCTACCAACATATTACTTTTTATGAACTTTTCTTGTTAAGGAATACCACTCTAATTATTGGAAAATGGATTTCATATTCAAAATGAATCATCTATCACAAATTCCATCATATATGTCCAAAACTCCTGTGTAAAATTATATTTCATATTCCATCACCCGAAACATCCTTATGATAATTTTTTCAATATGTGTTCCACTTTCAATCATGAGAACATACTTTAGTAGTGAGATCCCTACCATTAAATTATCCACTATAGAACTGTATAAACACATTGAAAAATAAATAATTTATGTTAATTGTTTATTTCAAAGAACTATCTTATCTATTTTTCGCATAAATATACTTTTATTATCCATTATGGATTATTGTTCTAAATCTATGTTTTGAGTTGATATATTTTTTCATAAAAATTTTTTTATCATTATTCCCCATTTTTGATTTCTTATAGTATTTAATAAAATACTTTATACTTAACATTTAAAAAAATTCAACATTTCAACAAAAAAACCTATACACAATAACTCTAAACCAACGCTAATGTTTAATATAAGAGGATTTTCCATTTTATGTGTTTAATATCCATGAACTAAAAAATCATCGAACAAGATAAAAAACATATTCATTTCAAAATAGTTTCCTTGTTTGAAATTATCTTGATGTTCAAAATTATTATCCTGAATATACTATTATATTGTTAAAAAATATATATTATTTTAGAGAAAATATATTTACCCAAATTTATTTCCTTCTAATTTTTTTTATTATCCTTAAATCGTCTTGATACAATGCCTCACAAAAAAATATTGATAGAATTTCACAATCCCATATTCTAATCCATTATCTATGTTTTTAAAAACATCATAGAAATGCTAATAACTAAAGTCTCTCATCATAGAACATTCATAATGACATCATTCACCACCACCTAAACATAGTCCAAATGAATACACCATTTAAAAGATTCCAATAAAAAATGAGATGATATCTATTTATTTTATCTTTTTATTTATTTATATGTTTGGTAAATTTCGTCAAATCATTAATTATAATTAATGAATAGATGTCACATACATGAGACACTATTTTAATTAATAATGATGCATCCATTCCATATAATAAAACATATACCAATATATCCACATATTTATAAACTCACCATAGAATAAATATTATATTAAAATTCCCTTCTAATGTTATTGTACTATATTGTCCACAAGGATCACATTTATTTAACCAAAAAATAAAACATGATTTTTACGGACATCTCATATCCAATCATCTAAATTGAAAATTTATTTTTTTATTTAATTCACGATCTGCATATAATAATGACATTATTTCATTATAAACATCATAAAAATTATGAATAAAAGTTTCCACCATTAAATCATAGTCATGAAATCCATAGTAACAATTCAATAATATTTAATCCATTCATTAATAATTGAATTATTTTCCAACATATTTTAAGTCTGGGCATTTATAATGACACAATCTAAACCTTACATTGGAAACATTTTCTCCGGAATCTATTTATATCATATGGGAAATTATTATATGATAATCTTCATCAAAGGAATCAGTCAAACCATTCACATGTGTTTAAAATTATAATTAATGCTTATTTTGAATTCTTTCATTACTATATGACATGATTCATATTAAGAATAAAAAAACATGTATTATTTTTAACCGAACCCATCTACCATTAAAAATTGTTCACATTACATTTCATCAACACCACATCTTTAATAAAATATTCATATTATAGACTAGAAATCCATATAAAATGTCAATCAAATTCTATTTGAAATAATATTTCTTCACAACAATGTTTATCATGGATTCCAATACCAAAAATATTAATAATATTATCTCAATTTTCAAAAAAATATTATATTTGTCATATAATATCTACATTTCAATCAATATATTCAATATAATCTCAATATGATTAAATTATATCATTAAAGTAATATAACATGGTCAAATTATAATTTATGTATTTTATCTACCACATACATCTAAGGAACACTTTTTTCAATCCATTCAAAGATATTTTTGTCCATCCAACACATTTCCATGATCATATTTAAAATTTAAAATCTAATAGTAAAATGAATTTGATTTCCTAGAACAATACTCATGTATCCAGTTCCATAAACATGAAGTTTACAAATATGAATTTATAATAGCCTAAAAACCAGGATATAAGAATAAATTATTTAAAATTCATTAATTATTATTGAATCTGATTCATATTATAGAACATTTCATATTTAGATATTTAGGGAATAAGAACACAATTAAAATTATAAATCTCTTGGTCTTTGTATCTAGTGTAATTTTTTCAAAATATATATCAATCTACATAATTCATGAAAATTTATCAACATTTGCTAAAAAATCCACTCACATAATGTATCCTTTAATCACTGTGACATGGGATACTATTGTCTATAACCAGAATATATTTAATTATAAGAAGAGATGAGCATAAATACTCTGTATGGAAAACTTATGATGATTTATTCATATAATAATCTTTATCAAAGGAATAATTAAACAAAATAATGAAATAATCAACATAAAACCACCATCATGATATACCCTTGAAAATTAATCAAATAATGGTTATCAATAATATGGATCTCAATATGATTTAATGAATACTTTTATAAATCAAAATATTATTATGAAGGGAGATTCAATACATTTACTTATTTTCATGACCATAATAAAGACATTATGATGAATTCGGAATGTATACACCAAATACACAAATCTATTTTGACTCATGAGAAATATCGATGCATTCTGAGGCTATATACTATCTACCACACTCATAATTTTTTGGTTTCCAATGTATTCATCATATGATTCATAAAAAAAGCATACATTATCCATGTTAAACAATAAGTATCCATGAATTTTAAAAAATTTAGCCAAAAATTTCCCTTGAATTTAATTCATAACCTGAAAATAAAAAATACGAAAAAGAAATATAAAATACAAACAACCAAAACCAACTATAAGATTAATGGTAGATAGCAACATAACTCAAATGGAATCCAAATATAAATAAATATCATTGTATATGTGAACATCTATTTAATATGACTCAAATAAATCAATAGAAATACTACTCTATAAATTCAATGTGGTATTATTCCAAACACTGTAATAGAGTACCATAATATTCAATCATCCACATGTCTATGGAACAACAAGAAATAAAACAATAGTAGTATGATACCTTTCTATTTCACATGATTCATTAAGAAATATTTGAATATTAAACAATTTTTCCATGAAGGGTGTGAGTAAAAATCTCAATATTCATTACACAATACTTCCCAAAAAACACTAATAGGTTAAAAACACATTATCATAGATTCTTTAAAACAAAATATTATATTATTAATATAGTTTATCACATGATATAATGAGCATGATAAATAATTTTACTAATAAAATTTATGTGTTATTTTTATTCAAATATGCAAACTCATTCCATGCATAACACACAAACACTAGAAACATGCATCCATCATTCAAGGTATTAACATACTCTCATTAATTTTGATTCATCCTATCACATTTTAAAACCATGGTGAAACTATTTATATTGGAAACTACAACCATATCCCAAATATATTTTCTATTTAGATGGTGTCACTTTTAACCATGATCATTCCCTATACAAATGAACACACACAAAAAATATGGTGTTACATTTTCCTCACTTGTGTTCCATCAATACTTAGAGAATGAGACTTTTTTAGGGATTTGGAAATTTTTTAGACACAATCATTTATTTCTATCTCATTTACCAATTTCTCTTAAATATGACCCTGATTCCTTAAGACCCATAACAATAAAATAATTTTAACATAATATACACTAATTCATATACATAATCAGTATAAATACATAAATCAACATTTAATCCAGCTCAATATGAAAATGGGTGCATCAAATAAAATTTTCCCACTTGGGAGAGTAATTTTTTAATTGAGGTAATGTATGCACATTGTTTACATAGTTCAATATTAGTGGTATGTATAATCACCACAACCCATCTATAATCCGTTCAAGTATCACAATTGTATCAATGTACTGAGTTGAAATCCTTAACTATATACCAAAATGATGATGCCCTATATTCTATGAAAATTTCATGAAAAAAAACCAAAAATTCAAATGATAAATGATAATAACGATGATATAATACTTTTTAGTTTAGAGTTTTGTTTTAGAGAATCCATTATTCTACTTAATCCATATGTACAACAATCAATTCACTAAAAAGAAATAGTCAACTCTAATATAGAACCCATCCGTCAATGGAATCCCTAGCATTGATTTTTAATCTCATGTTTAATCATTCAGGATTATAATTTTTGAGATATTTATCATTATCTTTCAAATTAGTAAAAAAGAAAAAAATAAATAAAACTAAAGAATCACTTTTTTAAGCACAATCCAAGTGCATGTAATTTATGTATAAAACATCTTTCATTGATCTAAATATTATTTATCCAACTAATTATATGACATCCTACTAAATTCATTAGTAGTGTAATATAATTTTCCCAATTTATAAACAAATTCTTTGTAAAAATTATTTTAATATGAAATCCATAATTGATTAATAATAATAAAATATTTTTTGGGTGAAATTTTCTTCAATCTATTATAATATGTGAACACCAGTAAAATTTCTCATAAAATATAATGAATTTTTGTCATCATGCCTCGGAGTAAATTAAGAAACTTCATATCAATTCTCAGGTATTTTTTATCATTAATCCATAAATATCAAGACCCCTAAAACAGAACATGATGTCCTTATATGATAAAACACTCAATTATAGATCGATATGACTAGTAAATAACCACATAACATCATCCAGACTCTAAAAATTTATGTATATGTTCTAATTATTTGGAAACATAATATATTGAAAATATTTTTGTAACTCTTCTAATCGTTATTAATGAATGAATTTCTTTATCAATTCTATCATCAATGTGGCATGTCCTGAAAATTCCATAACATTGAATCAGAAATAACCAATTAAGGTGAGAAGTATGTGAATGGTAATATTGTTCTTTAACGTTTATCATTAGATAACATCTAATAAAAATTTCCACTATGAAGTCTTTTCATTAAAAATTTTCATGGACTTGAAAATGTAACAATTAAATCCAAAAATACATCTTTTGAAGCCTATCATAGAGGAAATGTAGGGTCAAGATAGATTAAAGTATTCCCAAATGATGTTTGGGATAATAAATAGTCTGAAAATAAAAAATAATATAATTGATGAAAACTACCAAAAAATAATATATATCTGAATGTTTTTTTTTTCATCAAGTCAATAATTAGTTTGAGTTTATTCATTAATCATAGGGCAGAAAAATATATTTATAGTAGCCATAGAATTTTAAAAATTTGTGCTAAGAATATCCTCCCTCTGAACATGACGATGGGGACACACTGATCATAAATTAATCCTTGAGATGCTCTCTGATCCAAATAATTGTTCAATCAGATAAAAAATTCATATGATATGATATTATTTATTTATCCTGAAAATTTCAAGCTAATTATAATAGAAAAAACCTAAGTATTTATATCCAAATATTAAAAAAACAAATTCATGCTTCAATGAATATATATTATCTCGATAGAACCATTTTCATTAAAAATATTATAAATGGAAAATACATTCCCATAATTTTATTGGTTTTATTCGATAAAAAATGAGTGCTATGGTATTGGTTTCAAGTGTGAGATCAATAATATCTAGAATTTATCCTTATTCTATAATTCCATTTTTATATTTTAGATACAAATCCGGATGTTAGTCAATGATGACTGGAAAATATCAGTAGATTATTGAAGTAGTTGGTGAAATAATAAATGTTTCCAACTAATATGAGATATTCGAAACCACTAGAATAAAAAATTATTCCATTTAGGAATTTATATCCCTAAATCCTTTGAAGAGATTTTCTTGTACGTATGAAGTTATGAGACTAGAAGGATGGAAAAAAATATATGTTGGAATTGATAGTTTTCATAAAACCTATTTCAAAAATATGGTCATATTTATCTATTTAAATAACATAGAATGATCCAACAAACTCGAAATAACTATTAGATTTAGAACACACTCGAAATGAAATTTCTAGAAGAACATTATGGACTATAGTTGTTTGATGATTCAAACATAATTCATCATTTCATCATGAAAAAACATATGATTCAAAACATGAGATGAAATAAAATTATGGGAGAAAATAGTATCTAATAATGATTTCATGATATTATAACTCAATAGAATCATATATAAAAAAATTAATGTAATATATTTAACCTTCATAATAATATGATCATAACTGTAGAGACCCGTATCTTGACGTACATGGAAATTACATTACTTTTGCGGAATACTTAGTACATAACAAAAACACACACACAAGGATCGTAATAGTTTAGTGTCTTTGGAAACTCGGAACGTAATCTTCTAATCGTGGTGAAAGTTCTTCAATATCTCCCATAAAGTTCATCCCTTTTTCTACCTAAAACCCTTCTTTATATCCTGGGGAAAAGAAAACATAAAAGGGTGAGCTCAAATGCTCAGCAAGGGAAAATAAAGGAAATAAAAATCATATCATATCTTTTTGAAAATCAAAACCTGCAAAAGAGATCATGGAATAAATCATAGAAGTGAAAATGAGATCCCCATAATCATAACATAAAACTTGAAACTTTGTGGCATGCACACAAAATCATAGAAAATCATTCCTTGTTAGTCATGACTCATTGCCAAGACTATCTTAGTGGACAAAGTCTCTTTCTGAACCGAGTTCACTCCTCGTTTCAGTCCTGTATCACTGAACCGAAATAACCTTCCGTTCCAGCCATGTCTATCTCATGAGATATAAAATCATTACCCAATGCATTGGAGGGAGATATAGGTCCCACCCATCTTATAATGAATCCTTTCTTATGTGTGCCACATAATCATAAACCATACATCATAGCGTAACCCATGTAATAAAAATGGGATTCTTAAACAACATGACATCATAAAACAATTCATATAAGATAAAGGAATTCATAAAAATAATTCCATCACAACATGATCAAATCAATGTAATAATATGGATATAAACAGAACCCTTTATTATCTTAGATGGAAAATAATTTTGATAAAACACTTGAATTGAATTCTTGAGGAAAATATCCTTTCTTCTTCAAAATCAATTTCATTTCACAAAACATCATGCAATTTTAAAAGAAAGAGATTTTATTGAAAATAGTCATGAAATCTTTTAGAGGAAGCTTCATGAAAATAAGGCTTTATAAAACAGTAGAAATCCGTTCGTGCCGTATAAGTTAAAAAAAACATTCTTCGTACTTTTGTCGGAAAAGTCAAAAAGTACCTCGTACGAAAAAGCGACAAAAGATTCCTTTCATATTCTTTACTAAAAACTCACCGAAGGGTAAAAATGGATTTAAACAATTGTAGGTGGATGGAAATAATATTAAATATTGATGAAACATGGATGTGGATGATAAAATACACCCCAGTAAATACTTACGAATAAACAATCTCGGATAAAAATGAGATTGTGATATTTCCCTTACCTTAGGTCCAATTTGCTTCGTATGTGTCCGAACCTCCTGTATAATGATTTAAATAATGTCATTGACTTATTACATAATCATATTCATTGTTATGATATCATATATGGTTCACTTATGACATTATATTACCCGTTCTTTTGTAAATTCCATGTTAAAGAAGCTTTTTGGGTAAAATAGTTTCATTTATCGTAGGTGTTTTGACTTGTTGTTCTTGACATCATTATTACTTATATCATGATTTACTTACTTCCAGAATATAAAATATGATTTATATATCATATATATTCAGTATATATATATATATATAATAGATAGATAAATAAAATGAAAAAACACCGTTCATGGAGACGGTAGTCCGTACGTACGCATGAACGCTGTTTTTCTTTCCTTATTGTCTTGAAATGGAAGTAAGTAGATGACATACATATGTATATATATACATAAATCCAGTAGCCTTATAATGTCACATATTTCATTATTATTTCTTATATATACATTATAATCATTCTTAAATGGATAACATGGAGAATGAATCTCATCGCGTCGTGGAGACGGTAGTCCGTACGTACGCACGAGCGATGATATCATTTCTATAAATATTGAATTGAATTGGAGTGGATTATACAATATATCAGAATCAATATGATGTTGTAATAACTATGTATAGTTATTCTTTACACCATTATACCCATCCATGTATGGTGGTGGTGGAAAATAGATTACACCACGGCGTGGAGACGGTATTCCGTACGTACGCACGCGCGGTGATTTCTTTTTCCGTAGGATGGATAGATGGTGAAATAGGGTTGTTTCATACTTATAATAACATGTCAGTATATGAGTGATACTGATGTTATTACTTCATAATTAAACAACCTAAGAAGAAGAAGTGGAAGAAGAAATAAAGAAGAAAGAATTGGTAACGGTAATTACCTCTTCTTTGAAGTTCCTCTTTGAGACCTCCTCTTAGGGCACTAGAATTGGTCTTTGAGGAAGACCAGAACCTCTAGGATGTTTCTAGGGAAGTGGAGAAGGGATTTTGGTAGGGGTTGGCCGAGCTTGAGTGCTCAAATTGGTGTGATGAGGAGGGGGAGGAGGTGTCCTTTTATAAGGGAGGAGAGGGGCACCTTAGGAATATCTCAAAATATTATTTTATATTAAAGTCAAAATCGGTTTATAATGGTTCCAAAGGGTCTTATTTCGAAGATAAGGTGGGCAGGGGTCTAAATACTATCAACCAATAGAATTTAGACAAGTTTAGGATATTATTTTAACCTTATCAATTAAATTTAACTCTAAGTTAAATAATTTAACTTTTACCATGTCTTTTTGTTTTCTTTCAGTATATGGTTAATAAACTTACTATAACATGCCAAACGAACCCCAAATTGTATATTATTAATACATATATCCTTATCTAAGTCATTTGGCCGAACCTTAGATTTTTAGGAATAAAATAACAATTAATAATATAATATTTTATTTTAAAACTATTTTGTGTCAATTTTGACACTATTTGATATATGATTTTTGGAAAAGTCATAACAGAATTATATGTTCAAACCAAGTTGCTTAAATCAACACTAATATATCATAGTAACCTAGAAAATTAGTGTAATTCATAAAAAGTCTTAAATTACATTTATTTTGGTATTTATATTATCAATTATGTCAATATTTCATTAATAAGATAATTACTGCATCATTTTTGTGTCATAAATAAATTATATTATTTGATGTCTAAAAATTACAAATAAAATACCATCATGTAGGAAATCTTTTTATATTTCTAATGAATATTTATAGTCGAATTTATATTATGTATAACCCCATATTAAAAATGATTTACTTATTAAACTTTCATTTTAACTATTTTCACCCTTCTTTAAATAAATTAATAATAAATGTCCTAATCTATTCCAAGTGGGCCTAAATGGTCATATTTTATTCCTAAGTTTGTTTTTGGTCGAATTACACTTGTCCAATAGAATTAGGACATGTGTTAGGGTAATATTAATATCATATTTATCCTTAGTTACCCTATTTACTATTAACCGTGGTAAAAAAAGTAAAAAGTTACTATTCACCAAAAAATTATTTTCATCTCATTGAACCACATTTTAGTCCTTGATATTAACCGTGTCTCTCGGATTTTCAAAATTCCATTCACAGAAGCGGTAAAATTAAATTTTATGCAAAATTCAGTTTTTAACCTACCACTTAGTAGTTTCACTATTCATCAAAAATTGATGTTTTTCAGAACAATGCCAAAATTTCATCCCAAGCTATATTTCATATTCCGAATTCAAAAATGAAGTCTATTTTACCAAATTCATAACATAAAAGTTGCATTAATTAATTTTATAATTAAATCCCGCCGTTAAAACAAATAGCGTGTTTTTAAGAAACAATATCTATCAAAAGATTGACACTTGTTTATGTCTAGTTTAAATGTGAAACTACATCCAATGACCAACATTGTATTAAATTGTAAAAATATATTCTAAATATACTTTAAAACCACTCATATTAATGATTTATCACTATTAATTATTTCGATTAAAAAAGTTGTTTTTAATTATAATTTAGTAATTTTCACTATTCATCAGAATATGAAAGTTATCCGAAAAGTACCAAAATTTCACCTTAGGCTAAATTCGATACTCCGAATCCAAAAATAAAGTTCATTTTGAAAAATAAGATTTACTGGATTTCAAAAAGTGGTTATTACTATTCATAACAGCTAGTTTTAATAATATTTTTATAGCATATCGTTGTTTAGTGAAACTCGGTATTGCGTACTACACACGCTATCGAGGAAGGTCGCGATTGCGTGTAATGCAAGTCAAGTCAAGGATGTGTGTTGTGCAAGCTCCTTTTGGTGTAGCGTACAACACACGACATTAATAAAATTAAAAAGAATATTTTTCATAAAATCTCGGGCTGTTACATTCTACCCCCCTTAAAATGAATTTCGCCCTTGAAATTCGTCGGGGTTATAAATGGTTTACTATTTGAAAGTTTCTTTAATAGAAACCCAGATCGTAAAAGGGAATACCAAAACTTGTCTTTAAAAACTAAAGTATGAAATGTAACGATTACCCAAATAAACTAATCACTGGGTTTCCACATAGGTGAAAATATGGATATGGAAGAGAAATCTAACCATCATGTTCTGATGGAGAGTGGTAGTGAACATGGCTATGGAAAAGCCAGTAATTACAAATCCATAGATTTGTGATGATATAAGGTACCATCTGATTCATCAGGTATAAGATCACTAGGACAACATTTTTGGTTTTCAAGATCATTTCCCCTAAAGTTGAAAATTTGAATTAGAATAAATACTTACTTTATTTTGGTACAATCTCACTGTTGTTCGTGCTTTGAACAATTTCCACTTCATCTCATAAATAAATGAAGTTGAATTTGTTATTCGTGAAGTGTTAGCAGATCATGTGATAGAATGACAGGTCATTCCATCTGTCTCAAACAAAAGGTTAGCAAAACTTATATACATAAGTCGATCTATAGTGAGATTAATCATATATGGTTCCTAAAATGGACTTATACTTCATATATCATACTGCTTAAAACTAGTTTCTACTAAACAGGGACTTCCTGTAGGTCAGTGGTAGGCGATAAAGGCCAGTCGCACTTCGGTTGTGGGTTCGATTCCCACAGCCTTGTCCGAAGCGATGGGCTGTCGCCCGTCCTGCAGGTTTTCCTTTTCCAAAACTATATAACATCCCATCAATAATATCGAAAAAAACTTATATCCTTAAACAATACTCACTTATGTCCAACATAATCCATTCCAATCTTTAGGCTTATCCATAATACTGCAGTCCACTCCCATATATCATAAGATATGTTTTGTTGGTCACATTCCAATCATTCAAAGTCCTTAATCATGTATTCTCTTGAATACCATAGTGAAAACATAAATGCAGTTTAAAGTTAACACTTTCCACATACCAAAATCCTCAAAATTCTATATACTCAAACCATGATATCACTTAGTCCTTATATCAATCATGAGCTCATGAATACTATTAAACATTTCATTTTCTCGTCTTCATTATGCGCATATCATCTTATTTCCAAAAAATATCTCAATCACTTTGAATACCACATCAATAAATATTGCAATACTCAATGATACAACATTATTTTGGAATCCCATTACATAAACACTTAATCATTCCACCACATCGTTGTCATATTCAACATTTCCAATAGTGATCGCATGTGATTTCCCTTTGTCCTTTGCCTTCAGTGGTTGCTCATGTTGATCATCACTAACCCTTGGATTAGGGCAATTATTAGCATAATGCCCCATTTCCTTGCACTTGAATCATTGAAGTGTTGGTGGTGCGTTCTCTGCAGTGTTTAATTTATTCACATCATTAGAAACCCTTTTTCCATTACTTCGACACTCAGCTGCTCGATGACCTTCTTTTCCACACTTAAAACATTTTCTAGTCCCTTTAAGACAATCTCCACCATGCTTCTTTCCACACTTTGTGCATAAGGAAACATTCATCTTCTTTTCACCATTATTCTGAGATTTCTCCTTGAACTCCATCTTTCGTTTCTTGTCAAAACCATGATATGGATATGTAACACCAACTTACATTTCTACCTTGATAGCACAACGCACAATTTCTTCATAGCTACTGAAGTCTCTTATAGCTAATTCCCTTCGAAGACTTGGTTTTAAGCCACTGAAAAATCGATCAACTTTACTTTCAGGTTGGATGATAATTCCAGAAGCATACCTTGCAAGTCTTGTAAAATTTGCTTTATAGGTACCAACAGATTCATCGTCCCTTTGCTTCAGTTCAAGAAACTCTTTCTCCATCTTTGTTCGAAGAATACGAGGGAAGTACTTACTGAAAAACAAGTTCTTGAACTCGTCCCATTCCATGGACTCAATTTCATATCTTGGCCTCGTATTCTTGATAAGATTCCACCATTGATCAGCTTCACCTTCCAAACGATATACTGCTAAGATGACTTTATCATGTTCAGAACATTGAAGAACTGAAAATATCTTTTCAGTAGTACTGATCCATTGTTCAGCCACAAGTGGATCAGAAGACCCACTGAAAGAAGGTGGATGTTGCCTCATGAAGGACTCAATAGAATATTGTTCCCTTCTCTGCTCATTTGGAAGTTTAGAATGATTCATAGCTTGTGTAAGTATAGCAATAAGATTTTGCACTCCATCTCCCATAATATTTGTTTGTTCAGGAGGGAAATCATTGCATTGTCCATTGCATTGATCAACACGGTTCCTTCGGGTTCCAGCCATCGTCTAAAACCCAAAAAGAATAGTGTGAGAGGCGAAAATCATGCTAGGGAAAACAACATAATAAAGGGGGAGTACCTTCAATATCTAACATCTTAGGTTTAATTCTATGACCGTTAGCGTAATTCTAGTACTATAACCTATACGTATACTTAACCTTAGGGACATCCCTAGACATACCTTAGAAATATCTCTAGGGATCTCACTAACGTTTTCGCATCCTAATTTCCAAAGGTTGACTAAACCTTTCCTCTGATACCAACTGTAGAGACCCGTATCTTGACATACATGGACATTACATTACTTTTGCGGAATAATTAGTACATAACAAAAACACACACACAAGGATCGTAATAGTTTAGTGTCTTTGGAAACTCGGAACGTAATATTCTAATCTTGGTGAAAGTTCTTCAATATCTCCCATAAAGTTCATCCCTTTTTCTACCTAAAACCCTTCTTTATATCCTGGGGAAAAGAAAACATAAAAGGGTGAGCTCAAATGCTCAGCAAGGGAAAATAAAGGAAATAAAAATCATATCATATCTTTTTGAAAATCAAAACCTGCAAAAGAGATCATGGAATAAATCATAGAAGTGAAAATGAGATCCCCATAATCATAACATAAAACTTGAAACTTTGTGGCATGCACACATAATCATGGAAAAGCATTCCTTGTTAGTCATGACTCATTTCCAAGACTATCTTAGTGGACAAAGTCCCTTTCTGAACCGAGTTCACTCCTCGTTTCAGTCCTGTATCACTGAACCGAAATAACCTTCCGTTCCAGCCATGTCTATCTCATGAGATATAAAATCTTTACCCAATGCATTGGAGGGAGATATAGGTCCCACCCATCTTATAATGAATCCTTTCTTATGTGTGCCACATAATCATAAACCATACATCATAGCGTAACCCATGTAATAAAAATGGGATTCTTAAACAACATGACATCATAAAACAATTCATATAAGATAAAGGAATTCATAAAAATAATTCCATCACAACATGATCAAATCAATGTAATAATATGGATAGAAACAGAACCCTTTATTATCTTAGATGGAAAATAATTTTGATAAAACACTTGAATTGAATTCTTGAGGAAAATATCCTTTCTTCTTCAAAATCAATTTCTTTTCACAAAACATCATGCAATTTTAAAAGAAAGAGATTTTATTGAAAATAGTCATGAAATCTTTTAGAGGAAGCATCATGAAAATAAGGCTTTATAAAACAGTAGAAATCCGTTCGTGCCGTATAAGTTAAAAAAAACATTCTTCGTACTTTTGTCGGAAAAGTCAAAAAGTACCTCGTACGAAAAAGCGACAAAAGATTCCTTTCATATTCTTTACTAAAAACTCACCGAAGGGTAAAAATGGATTTAAAAAATTGTAGGTGGATGGAAATAATATTACATATTGATGAAACATGGATGTGGATGATAAAATACACCCCAGTAAATACTTACGAATAAACAATCTCGGATAAAAATGAGATTGTGATATTTCCCTTACCTTAGGTCCAATTTGCTTCGTATGTGTCCGAACCTCCTGTATAATGATTTAAATAATGTCATTTACTTATTACAGAATCATATTCATTGTTATGATATCATATATGGTTCACTTATGACATTATATTACCCGTTCTTTTGTAAATTCCATGTTAAAGAAGCGTTTTGGGTAAAATAGTTTCATTTATCGTAGGTGTTTTGACTTGTTGTTCTTGACATCATTATTACTTATATCATGATTTACTTACTTCCAGAATATAAAATATGATTTATATATCATATATATTCAGTATATATATATATATAATAGATAGATAAATAAAATGAAAAAACACCGTTCATGGAGACGGTAGTCCGTACGTACGCATGAACGCTGTTTTTCTTTCCTTATTGTCTTGAAATGGAAGTAAGTAGATGACATACATATGTATATATATACATAAATCCAGTAGCCTTATAATGTCATATATTTCATTATTATTTCTTATATATACATTATAATCATTCTTAAATGGATAACATGGAGAATGAATCTCATCGCGTCGTGGAGACGGTAGTCCGTACGTACGCACGAGCGATGATATCATTTCTATAAATATTGAATTGAATTGGAGTGGATTATAAAATATATCAGAATAAATATGATGTTTTAATAACTATGTATAGTTATTCTTTACACCATTATACCCATCCATGTAAGGTGGTGGTGGAAAATAGATTACACCACGGCGTGGAGACGGTATTCCGTACGTACGCACGCGCGGTGATTTCTTTTTCCGTAGGATGGATAGATGGTGAAATAGGGTTGTTTCATACTTATAATAACATGTCAGTATATGAGTGATACTGATGTTATTACTTCATAATTAAACAACCTAAGAAGAAGAAGTGGAAGAAGAAATAAAGATGAAAGAATTGGTAACGGTAATTACCTCTTCTTTGAAGTTCCTCTTTGAGACCTCCTCTTAGGGCACTAGAATTGGTCTTTGAGGAAGACCAGAACCTCTAGGATGTTTCTAGGGAAGTGGAGAAGGGATTTTGGCAGGGTTTGGCCGAGCTTGAGTGCTCAAATTGGTGTGATGAGGAGGGGGAGGAGGTGTCCTTTTATAAGGGAGGAGAGGGGCACCTTAGGAATATCTCAAAATATTATTTTATATTAAAGTCAAAATCGGTTTATAATGGTTCCAAAGGGTCTTATTTCTAAGATAAGGTGGGGAGGGGTCTAAATACTATCAACCAATAGAATTTAGACAAGTTTAGGATATTATTTTAACCTTATCAATTAAATTTAACTCTAAGTTAAATAATTTAACTTTTACCGTGTCTTTTTGTTTTCTTTCAGTATATGGTTAATAAACTTACTATAACATGCCAAACGAACCCCAAATTGTATATTATTAATACATATATCCTTATCTAAGTCATTTGGCCGAACCTTAGATTTTTAGGAATAAAATAACAATTAATAATATAATATTTGATTTTAAAACTATTTTGTGTCAATTTTGAAACTATTTGATATATGATTTTTGTGAAAGTCATAACAGAATTATATGTTCGAACCAAGTTGCTTAAATCAACACTAATATATCATAGTAACCTAGAAAATTAGTTTAATTCATAAAAAGTCTTAAATTACATTTATTTTGGTATTTATATTATCAATTATGTCAATATTTCATTAATAAGATAATTACTGCATCATTTTTGTGTCATAAATAAATTATATTATTTGATGTCTAAAAATTACAAATAAACTACCATCATGTAGGAAATCTTTTTAGCTTTCTAATGAATATTTATAGTCGAATTTATCTTATGTATAACCCCATATTAAAAATGATTTACTTATTAAACTTTGATTTTAACTATTTTCACCCTTCTTTAAATAAATTAATAATAAATGTCCTAATCTAATCCAAGTGGGCCTAAATGGTCATATTTTATTCCTAAGTTTGTTTTTGGTCGAATTACACTTGTCCAATAGAATTAGGACATGTGTTAGGGTAATATTAATATCATATTTATCCTTAGTTACCCTATTTACTATTAACCGTGGTAAAAAAAGTAAAAAGTTACTATTCACCAAAAAATTATTTTCATCTCATTGAACCACATTTTAGTCCTTGATATTAACCGTGTCTCTCGGATTTTCGAAATTCCATTCAAAGAAGCGGTAAAATTAAATTTTATGCAAAATTCAGTTTTTAACCTACCACTTAGTAGTTTCACTATTCATCAAAAATTGATGTTTTTCAGAACAATGCCAAAATTTCATCCCAAGCTATATTTCATATTCCGAATTCAAAAATGAAGTCTATTTTACCAAATTCATAACATAAAAGTTGCATTAATTAATTTTATAATTAAATCCCGCTGTTAAAACAAATAGCGTGTTTTTAAGAAACAATATCTATCAAAAGATTGACACTTGTTTATGTCTAGTTTAAATGTGAAACTACATCCAATGACCAACATTGTATTAAATTGTAAAAATATATTCTAAATATACTTTAAAACCACTCAAATTAATGATTTATCACTATTAATTATTTCGATTAAAAAAGTTGTTTTTAATTATAATTTAGTAATTTTCACTATTCATCAGAATATGAAAGTTATCCGAAAAGTACCAAAATTTCACCTTAGGCTAAATTCGATACTCCGAATCCAAAAATAAAGTTCATTTTGAAAAATAAGATTTACTGGATTTCAAAAAGTGGTTATTACTATTCATAACAGCTAGTTTTAATAATATTTTTATAGCATATCGTTGTTTAGTGAAACTCGGTATTGCGTACTACACACGCTATCGAGGAAGGTCGCGATTGCGTGTAATGCAAGTCAAGTCAAGGATGTGTGTTGTGCAAGCTCCTTTTGGTGTAGCGTACAACACAAGACATTAATAAAATTAAAAAGAATATTTTTCATAAAATCTCGGGCTGTTACAATAACTATTGATCTATTGAGTCTTAACACCTTGAACTTTTATTTATTGATCAGATATCATTCCAAATGGAGTCATGGTGTTCGTAGAATAACATTGACTCACTATTTTCTTGGAAAAATAATATATTTTGAATGATCATCTATCTGATGAATTTTTTTTAGATATATAATATGTATCTCAAGAAACTGACATTAAATTTCAATTATAATAAGGTACAAGGTATCCCATAAAATTATAGTTATGAGAATATCATGTTTTTGTTGAACTATGTCACTCCACATGAGTGAAATAAGGACATTGGTAACAATAAGGATTGATATTCAAACATGTAAAATAGTTTATCTATACATATAATTTTTTATTAGGTGTTCCACCTCTTTTATAATAGGAATCCCCATTCCATATTTTCCCATTATTATATTTTCCATTCATTCTAATAGAGACAACCATAGTCCCTCTTATAATATTCCGAAAAATATCACTCATGAACACAAAAACTATTATCTATCTCTATGTAATTTATAAAATAGTTTATTCTTATTTTAGAGAAAATTCCCCATTGGAAACCCGATTCAAGGAATCATTCCTTCAACGATTCAATAAAATATACATATGGGGAATACAATATGCTCATAAACATAGTTTTGTACTATGTAAATGATATGTTCTATTTCATCAAGATAAAACAAATAAATATATTTGGATAACATGATTGCAAGAAGATATAATTGTATGTTGATATTTTTTCCAAATTCCACCCATATAAAATGTTTGTCGAAATTATCATATGTACATAAATCTAAAACCAATCAAGCAATATTATCTTACATATATTTTTCTAAAAGAACAATTAGTTCCACTAGTGTTCCCTTAAATTAAAAAATTAAATCAATTCTTCCAATTCATAGATCATCAATTTTTGTTTTTTAATTGCCATTAAATATTGGTGGATTCTATTTCTAAAATTTCATAGGGTGAATCACCTTATGAGGTTAATAATTTCAATAGAAATTTTCAATGGAATTGAATTCATTCCCAATGATTTCCACAAGTTTTTTTCTACCTATGGATAATGTGAAATGAAATTTTATCTCCCAAATTATGATGATTTCTTTCACATCAACCAAATTTTATTATCGATGAAAATAAAAAACATTATTTATTCGTCAGTCTATATAAATAGAACGTTTAGAAAATTAAAATCACCATGTGCAACTTATATTTATCCAAAATTATAAAAATAAACAATTTAGTTTAATTTAACCATATACTAAAAATCATTAAACATAATATAAAAAAATCTAATCCTAGTGGAATTTATTGTTACAATATCAAGATATTCTTCATTAATTAGTTGAACCCATAAAAATGAGATAACATCCAAAATTGATGTGTCTTAAAACAATTTTTAACCCAACCACCATGTTATGACGATGTTGCATATTAAGATGACATCTATGTATTTTTTTTATTAGTTTAATGAAATCAAATTCATATGTCATATGTATCATCCAATATATAACAATTAATAAACCATGACATATAAATTTTCAACATCCCACAAATTTTTTTTATCATAGGTTATGTCTTAGGGGTTAATAACCTAAGGTTAGATCCTATAGAAACTTAACTCCATTAATAAATATGATGTCCATAAAGAAATGTTGCAGCATTATTTTCCCTAAAGATAAAAAATTACACAATAAGATGAAATAATAACAATCAAAACCAACTAAATTATTTATGGGTGATATAAATAAAACTAAAAAGAAATCCAAATAAAAAATCCTAAGTGTTTCAGTGAAAAATTTTGTAATATGACATAAGAAATAAAAAGGATATCCAACTCAATAACACCGAAGTGGTCTTAATCTAATGATTACAATAGAAAACACTATTATCCATTCATCCTCGAACTGAATACAAATCCCTATTCACCACTTGAGATGTTTGATATGATTACCATCCCAATGTATTGGAATGATGTCTAAAATTTCCCAATTGTGCCCTCGTAGGGGAGAATATTAAGATCAGTGGTTAATAAACATGATATTCTGGTACATATCACTAGTTTGATAACATGTTATCATATTTTCTATAATGTAATGGATGAGAATACAAAATTAGTTTATCAATGTGAATAATGTTCAAGAAAAACTATTGGCATATATCATTGTCCTGTTATTTCTAAACTATATACCACACACATTCCATGTATCACACACATAGAACAAACACATTCATTAATAAATTTCATGTATCTCACAATAATTGTAAGTTTTTATTCATTCTATCTAAATTCATATCATTTTGACCCCATTAATAGTGGAACATTTGACTATAACCCATCTAATATTTTTAATTTTAATGATATAAGTCTCCATTATGTTCCTTTCTTATACACATGAAGGAAAAAATACCACACATTCTAAATAATCAAATAATTTTGGAAAATCTTTTCATTCCATCATATTATCAATCACCATGTGTGAAGCATTTCAAAACCATGAATTTAGGTAATAAAATCATTCTAGATTTCCATCAAAACAAGTCAATAGATTCTAAAAAAATAATTATATTTTAGAGAATGAGAGAGATACCAATTACCTCTAAATATATGATGATAAAATTTCATGTATCAATGAACCATTTTTATCTGATCTCATAAAACCATTACATTAAATGATCCAACATGATCTAAACAATATATATTAAAAAGAATATATATATCTATAAATAAAGAATTAGATATGATGATCTGGGAGAGAAGAAGTAAGATAATATAAATATTAAGGTTAAAAAGAGTACATATTATTAATTATATAGATGTAAAGTTGTTGAATTATTTATAATCCCAATCTAAACCAAATTAAATTTCCAAGGGATTATATGATAAGAGAGGAGTTGGAGAGACTAGAGGGATAAAAAATGTTTTTTTGAGGCCTTAATCTAATTTAATGAATAATTTTTTGAGGGTTTATAGAATGTTAAATGATTTGGTCTTACGATTTTTCAAACTCTATGCCAATTATTCACATATTGTAGGAAATCGCCACAGTTGGAATACATTTGTACAAAATAGTTTTGAAAGCCATGTGCTAATTGTGCTATTCTACTATTTGAAGTCGATACAGTAAAAATTTAGTGTCCAAATTCTTAAAAATACATGAACCAACAATGATTTTTTCACTATCTCTAATAAAACTTGTTCGCATATCATATACACATTTTGGAAAATCATTGCACCAACCTTCTTCCAATATAGTGACTCCCAATATAACCCAGAATTGTTTCTAAGAGATAGTTTCGGTTTCCACTAATAATGACCAAAATATATACATTGTGAAAAATATCAAGGACACTATAATACTCACATTAATCTCTCAAAACACGTCCCATATATTACATAGCATCATAATTGATAATAAAATGGAAAATTTCTTAAATCTTAGGGTGTGAAAAACATCTTTATCAATAAAATATTTTTCTATATATAATGATAAATACATATATTAATACATAATATAATAAAATTGGTAGCTAATAATAATCATGATTTAAAATAATTATACCAACATCTATAAAAGATATGAAAATATCATATCCCATCTAGATAAATAAGTATGATTGTTGAACATTACATAGTTAACATGCAAATAATTTGCTTCAGAATAACAATATACAATACGTTAATACTTTTCTATATGATAATATAATATCATAAATTCTAGGTGAGCATTTTCAAATTATTGTTATGTAAAAATTGATTTTCACGCCATAAAGACATATGGGATTATGGATAAATCATTTCTAGAAAAACATGATCATAAGTCACCTGGAGTAATAATGTATATTTTTTTTTATAAAAAAATTTCCTAGAAATGAGAAAACACGAGTTGAATCTGGCACATAAATTCTCAACATCAGAACATGAAAACATTTATGTACCTGAGATTAACTTAGAGGAAAATCTAATTGATAGGTGACTAGTCCAACAATATATAAGATTTCACAAGGTCCAACAAACTGTGGACTTAGTATTCCTTTCTTAACCAAACGAATAACATTTTTACATCGTGATATTCTAAGAAAAACATAATAACATACCTCAAAAGAAAATTATTTCCTCCTTTTGTCTGCAAAACATTTCTACCAGCTCAATGTTGTCCTCATTTTTTGCTGGATCATCTTCGATTTTCCGCCACATCCTATTCGAATTCTTGTCCCATCAACTACCATTCCAAAACATCATCCAAAAACCATGGAGTTCAACACCACATCTTATATAATTCCTCCAAAGGTATCATCGTTATAATGGAATGAAAACTATTATTATAAGAAAAATTAACTAAAGTAATATGTTGATCCCAACTTCCCTAGTACTCCATTGAAAATGATCCAATAATATCTTCTAATGAATGAATTACCTGTTATGATTTCCCATCTAATTAAGGATGAAATTATGTGATGGAATTTTATTCTATTCAGATAGACATTTGAAGTCACTTCCAAACATTATAAACGAACATGGTATCCCGATTAGATACAATGGAATGAGGCACTCCATTAAACATGGAAATTTCATTGAGGTACTATCGAGAAAGATGATCCAAAGACATTGTATATCGAATAGGGAGGAAATGTGCAGATTTAGTCAGTCGGTCGACAAGAATTGAGATTGCATTTTTACCTAGAGAAGCCTTTCTTAGTCCCACAACAATTTCCATGGATATATTTTTCCAATTACAATATGGCACTGGAAATGGCTAAAGCATCAAATTACATAACTATCATTCTACTTTAACTTTTTGACATGTCAATCATTTCATAGTAAAATCTAAATTATCTCTTTTCATTACATCCAACTAGTAATGATCCCCAAGGAATATGTACAAATTATTACTTTCAGGATGAACAAAAAATTTTGAAATATGAACATCATTCATCAAATATTGATTCAACTGTGAACCACAAGGCACACAAAATATTTTCCAAATCTCAAAACCCAATATTTATCAAGGTTATATTCTGACAACATACCCATTTTAACAAATTGTTTCTTTTTCTATAGGTTAGGGACTTCCTCCAGCACTTGATAAATTCTACCTAATAATGACAACTACCCAAAAACCTGAAACAAAATAGTTGTATTTCCTACACCAACAAATCTAAAGACCAAATTCATCAAATCATTAATCAACGGATTATGATCTAAATATTAAATGGTTAATAATGTATGATGTTTTCAACTCATGGAATACACCACATTGTATACTTATCTTGGATGGTAATTGATTGTGTAGCCATAATCTTTTATTAACTATAGGCTTATTCTCTGCCTCATGTTTAATTCCTTCTGGGTGAATATATACTTCAGTCTTTTGTGGCTAGTATATATTTGACATTTGACTCCATATAAATGATTCATCTAAATTATCAAATAAAAAACCAGAGTTGGTAATCCAAATCATGTGAGAGAAAATTTAACTCAAGAGGTTTTAGTTGTCTTGATGCATAAGAAATTACTTGGAATTTTTTCATCAAAAAACAACCAAGTCCCTTCAATGAATCTTCAGTGTAGATGACAAACTCACCATTTCAAGATGGCAAGGCCAAAACTAGACAATTCACCAATCTCTTATTCAGTTTCTTAATACAAACATCACATTCTCTTATCCAAATAAATTTAACCCCATTTCATGTTAACATAGTTATTGGGAAAGATAACCATATAAAATTTTTAAGAATACTTTGATAATAAACTGTTAATCCCAGAAAACTACAAATCGGTGTAACCTGTGTAGGTCCTGTGCATATATAAACCACTTTTTTTGGAATGATCAATTGTTATTCCATCCTAATTTATAATGATTCCATGAAATTAAATCTGTTGAAACACAATAACAATTTCTGAATTTTACATATAGTTTTCTTCTATCAATATTTGAAAAACAACCCATAGATGTTTTTTATTCTCCTCTATACTCTTATAAAATACCCGAATGTCGTCAATAAATATAACCACAAACTTATCAATGAACTCATGACATATTCAATTCATGTGATACATGAATATATCATGTTAATTTGTTAAAACAGACAACATAACAAAAAATTCATAATGCCCATATCTAGTATGAAAATCCGTTTTTTGGATGTCATACTCCTTTACCATTAGCTGCTGGTATCCGGATCTCAAGACAATCTTGGAAAATACCAGAGCTCCCTCGACATGATCAAACAAGTCATCGATAGGAGGAAAAAGAAACTTCTTTTTAATAGTTTTGTTATTCCAGGATCTATAGTCAATGAAAAGTCTCATTGAACCATCATTATGTTTTACAACAAAATATGATCATCCCATGGTGATGTTTTAGGAAAAATGGAAACATTATCAAGAAAATTATAAAACTAATTTTTAACTCTGTATGTTCCATGTGGGACATTTGTTAAGGGGGTTTTGAAATTATATTACATTAGGAACAAAGTCAATTTTGAAGTAGACATCCTGATCCTGTATAACACTAATAGAATAATCAAAAAAACATCAAGATATTAATTTACCGTTGGCACATCATTAATATGAACAATCCCATTGTATTTTACAATATGTGAAATATAAATTTAATTTCAATATTTAAATAGTTTATCATCATCTTGATATGTTATCGATTTTATTAGTTCATTCATTTATAATAACTGAATATCCTTTTAGAAACAACTTCTTTTACTCTGAAAAAAACCATATAATGATAAACAGAATTCAAATCCATGCCTACAATGACATAAAACTATACTAAGCAAAAAACAAAATGTTTTTAAGGTAACGACTCTCTACATACCAAAATATATTGATTCTTATAATTCATATTTTCTATAATATTTCCCCCTTGTGTTTTATCAATAATATCTAGTCACATTTTGAGAGGTTATATTTCAAATTTTCCAAAAAAAAACATCTCATAAATAAATAAATGTTTTGACCCCGTATCAAACAAAATTTGTGAAAAAAAATGAGTAAATAGACAAAGTAAATGATATAACTTCATTCGATGGCCATCCATCTACTGAGGTAGTATCAAATAATCTCACTACACATTTATTCTTCTAATTTTTATTCATTTCATCTTACAGATCTTTTTGTGGGAAGGAATTTGAATAATGACCCATCTAACCTCACTTAAATCAGTTAATATTTCTATATCAGGATTAGTATTCTGATCATTTTCATTATAATCAGGGTCCATATATCAAATCCTACCACATCAAAAACACTTCCCAGTTTTGGTATGGCATTCCCCAAGGTTATTTTTGCCACACTTTTCACAAACTTGAAACTGATCATTCTTACAATCAGATTTCTTTGATTGATTCTTACCCATCGTTTTCCTTACGGATCTCTTATTTCCCTTATTTTCAAACTACATGTGATCATAATCAGGCTCTATCTATAAGCTCTAAACACATCTGAAATATTTCACGTAACTTTTAAATTCATTGGAGGCTAATTATCTTGTATACCTTAGCATCAATACTGATTAAAAATGGTTGATATTTATAATAAGTTCCATAATAAGATTTTGAAAATACATCTCTAGTTGGGTGAAGTTCACTTCAAATAGGGCCACTTAATCTTCATCATTTTTCTACAATTCAGGGGTATGCTTCTCTATCCTATGTTGAACCACCTTAGGAAAATATTTTTCATGGTAAAGTCTTTTAAATTCATCCCACTCTATGGCATCAAACTCTTATCTATCATTGATATTCTTGCCCATTGACCACAATTGATCAACTTCACTTAAAAAAAATAAATGAAAATATATTCCATTTGAATATCTGAACATCCCATTACATTGAACATAATTTCAAGGTATTAAATCCACCCCTTATCACATATTACTTCAGAAGATACACTGAAAGCATGAGAGTGTTTCCTTATATAATGTTCCACTATCATTATGTTCCTTTATGGTATCTCTGTTTGTTCTCTTTCTTTGATTCCACCCCCATTTATTTCCTACATCATCTAAGACATTACCAAAACAAACTAATTAGTTTTAATTCCCAGTATTCTTAGTTGTGGTATCGTAAAGATATTTACCTCTCAGTTCATTCCAAATTGAGTTTCTCAGTTTATTCTGCAGAAATCCATTATAAATAGACATATCATAGATGAAGCAACATGGTAATCCATAAATACTTTTCCATTTAAAATTAACCATAAATTAAATATCATTTATGGTTTTCTAATAACATCATCCTAAACTATAATATTATCTACACCATCCTATGATACCAACTATAATGACCCATCCTTATTTAATTGTAAAATATTGAATTTATTCAAGTACATACTTCCATTAATATTGAGGATATTTTTAGGATTAGAGTTATAAATAATTATGATATGATATATATATAGAAATCCACATTTATAGAGAGAAGATACAACAAAATAGTATCATATTCTAGAACTCACTTCCTCAAATATTTAGTATCATTTCAAGTTTATAGTTTTAGATAATTGGGACATGATAAATACATAACATTAAACATTTATATAGATATCCTACCATAAAAACGGAATCCATATCTTCAAAAAATATAGAACAAAAATAAAACGATAAAGTTATCATAGATAATTAATTATATAATCTTCTAAACATCACAACTACTTTATAATTTTTAACCCTCACAGCTACCTTACACTGTATCCCTTACGACTACATTATTGTGTAAACATCGTAGTTACACATAGAGTATTCATACAACCAACCTCCAACTTACACATACCCAATGCATTAGAGGAAGATAAAGGTCCCACCCTTAGTCAAAAATAATTCCCAAGAACCATAACATATTCATCATACAATAATTCATGTATAAAAACATTCACATTGTATTTTTTAAATCTAGATATTTAATAGTGAATTTTATAAGAAAATGCAAATTCAAATTACATATAATTGATATGAGAATTAATATAATGGAAGTTATATGTGTTTAAACTATATGAACACATAATAAAACAATATATAAATAAAATTTCATCACAATGTTATCCTAAAACTACACAATTAATGAAGTACATGGTTAACCGAAAGAATGGAATTTTTTGTAATGAAATAACATACCTCAGATTTGTCTCACTAAAATCATTTTTAAACCACCTATATATCGGTTAAAATCGTTTTATTAGAATCATAAAAAAATTTAATGTTTCATAACACCTTATATGATCATTTCATAACATAATTTCACCCATTAATTATTGGTATTTTGTTCCTTCCATAGGTTGGGTGCTTTATTTACATGATTTCCATGCCCGGTTCGTGTTTGATTTTCATGATGTATGGAAATAAAATTCCAGAAGTGGAATAAAACTATACACATACATTTCCACAATGTTAAATGATACCAAAAATAATTTTTTTATCATATATGATGATGAATCATTAGATAAAACATTAATGAAATTTGTTTAGATCATTTTTTGTGGTTCCTCGATAACCATGAACTTGTTTCATTACATATTTAAATATATTTCATAAATGTTAATTATAGAATAGAAAATAAGATAAATAATACACATTAAATTATAATTAAAAAATTAAAATCGTTTTACGATCATCATATAAGGATTTAATTGATATGGAAACCACATTATCCACAATTTTTGTAGATGACACACCACAAACAATGTTTCTATTTTTTTAGAATAATAATAATAGGAGAGGATGAAAGATGGTAATTTTTTACTAGAACATGATACCATAAAAAATGCATATTATTCTGGATATTTCACTCATCATGGATAAGGGGAGGATAGTAAAATATAAGAAAAGAAAGGAATTGAAAAGAAAAAAATGAAAATGAAAGAGGATTCTTACCCCTTGATCTCTTCTTTTTGAGATCCTCTTTAATGCATCTTTTTTTGGAATTTTGGTGAGACCATAAGGTCATGGACATACGGAAGATCATTGAGGAAGTGTTTTGGAAGTACATTGATAATCCCCATGGCTTGAGAGGTGTGAGAGGAATAAGAGAATGAGGGTGGTATTTATTGTGGAGGAGATGATAAATTTTACATTATTTTAATATTTCTGTCCAAGACTATGAATAGTCATCATTCATGATATAGAAATTATTATGAGAGCATGTGACCTCGATGAAATTTGTCTTACATCAGTCACGATGTCAAAAACAATAGTGTATTTAATAGATAATTTGTATATACAAAATTTTACCGTATTTCACTATTCCTAAAAAATCATGAATTTAAAAAAACACAAAAATTCACTCTATCTATTATTGACAAGTAGAATTAAAAAATGAACTCAATTTTTATAAAATAATTTTCTAAATATGATTAATTTAATTTTTAAATAAATTAATATTTTACTCAAAAAATAACAACTTTATAATAATAACTGATTTAATATCACCTTGAAAATTTAATCAATATCTTATTATCATATATATATAAGGAAATAAAATTATAAAATAATTTACTATTTATTAGGGTCATATTTCTATTCATATTACTATTCATAAGGGTATGTTACTATTAAAAAAAAATCAAGTCGGTTCCATCGGACTCTAAATAAATCTCTGATCACAATTGTAGATGGCCGTTTTTCAAAATTGAAAATATAGAAGTAACCAAATTATGTTTTAATGCATACATTATAAATATATACTTAAAACATGGTTTTTTAATAAAGTCTTAGTATTTCATGTATTTTATTTATTTTTAAAACATTAGGGTGTTATATGAGATGCGAGTTAATTTATTTTCCAGCTTCTAATATATATCAGATATAATTTGGGAATGAGTTAAATTAATGAGAATACAAAATAGACCTACAAAAAAGGTATGGAATTGAAATTGGTATTGTTATTTATTCAACAATGAGTTATAATAAATAACATGACTTGGATTAAACAAGGAATGAAGATAAAAATAATAATTTCAAAGGATAAATTGTAAATTTATTTTATTTCAATACTGGTAGATATAATATTATTTTTGCAGTATATCTTTTGATCGATTTTAATATTATCCTAAAAAATCACATTTAAAATATTCTAAAATAAACATAATATATATAAAAATTAACTATTCCCCATTCCTTACTTTTTATAAAAACGTATAATTTTAATTTAGTATTATATTCTAATTCAAAAAATAGAGGTTGTTGACTATATAGGAAAATTACATATTGAACATTCCATTTTCATAGTAAATACATGATTTTCTATTTGAGTAAGAAGCAAAAATTTGATGAAAAATCTATTTTAGAAGTAGAATATATTATTTTTTGTTAGTTTTTGTGAACAAGTGATATGGACTAAACACTTCATACTGGGTTTTGGATACAATTATAATCATGTACCAATAATATCTGAGAATGCATCGACTATCAATTTCGTTATGAAACTGATAAATCATTTCAGATCAAATCATATAGACTTAACACATCATTTTCTATGATACAACATCACAAAATATTATATTTCTCTTTAGTTTATCTCTATGGAAAATAAGTTACAAAATATTTTTACAATTCCCTTTTCATGTGAGATTTTTCAGATTTTCTAAAAGAGAATTGGTATTATTTTTATTCAAATAAATATAATATGTTTTTTTTAATATTAAATAAATATATATTCATTATTTTTTCCAATAAATTTTAATAAATTTATTTATCTATTATATTATTATGATTAAACTTTAATTTAAAATTAATATTCTTCATTTTATCCATATGTTCAATATTTTAAAAAATAAGTTTCATTATTTAATTTTCTTCCTTTACCATATATTTTTATTAATCATTCATATATTACTATAAACCCAATTAGGGTATGCATGATCATTTGCATTCAATTTTATGACTGGTTACAAAATCACTACAAAAACCATTTACATTTTCATATATAACAAGCCTATAAAGACAAACTGTCATCCCTAACCCCATAGTTAATGATTGAACTTCTACTAATTTGTTTGAATTGGGAATTTAAAAGAGTTTTGTAGATGTAATATCAATTTTCTCCATGAGATCAATGGATTTTGATGAATATTTCTTATGGAAAAAAGCATATATAAGTAATGTGTAATGAAAACCAAATTTTTATTAGATAATGAACAATATTTTTAGGTTTGGGGTTTTGTATTTTAGGTGAATAATCAATTTTCTATTTTTTATGAAGAGGAAAATTTGTTTTTTATGAATGGAGAATTTCATTTCAGTCAAATAGTTGATGTAATCATGTCAAATTTTAATGGAAATATTTCGTAAGTTTCTTCTATTGAAATGTAGGAGAATTTTCATTGTCCCCATTGTGGGATTATTCTTTTAGTAATAATATTTACGAGAAAACCTCATTAGATACAATAAATGTTTTTATATTTCTTGTCGGTTTTTTAAAAAACTTATCAAAGATGTTCCCAAATAATGAAAATTTGTATGTATGTTTTTTAAAACTAGTACATCTCAATGAGAATGAGTAATATAAATTATTTTATTTAAATGTATTCTTGTTGTGTATGTTTTTATTAAAAATGTGATGTTATGATTCCCATTATACAATATCATATTTGTTCAAATGTTTTCTGAAAGAAAAGGATGTTAAAATACAATCCTTATAGTTGAATAAACAATTTCATTGAAGGAGAAAGAGAGGGAATTAATTGAGGATGATGGGTTGAAGTTTTATAAAAATAATAACCTATTTTTAGTTCTATAGAATAAAATTGGATATTTCTCAGAATTTGAATTGAAATCCATTAAGACAGTTGGTTAGGATAGTGTTACTTGAGGGGGGGGGGAGATTTTGCTCAAACTTCACTATATAGTGTGGAAAATCTATCAAGACATAGTATTTTAGAGGGTTATAGGATGTTACATCCTTAATAAAAGAATCAATTATTTTGTTCATCATTCCAAAATTTGATGAGTTTGTTCAAATTTTGGAGGATGTGCTTACCGATTATGATTCAAGTGTATTGGTTGGTGAAACTGATGTATCTAATAAAGGTAAAAATATATAGAAAATTGTCGACACAACTTATATTAATTTTTATATATGTATAGTTATGATCTATAATTTATGATTTTTTTAGAGAATATTATTGTTTATGGATGATCATGAAGGAGTTGATCCAATTCTTCCACGATCACCTATAGTTAAATGAAATGAAACTGATGTAGGTATGGAGTCTTATATGACTACACAAGCACAATTGATTTAGTATTCATCTTCTAATTCTCATGAGGTAACCCCTTTAGTCTGCAAGAATTTAACAATTTGGGATAAATAAGTGTTTTATAATGATTTTTTTGACCATTGAAGACAAGCTATAAAAATATTTTTATAGTTTAATAGTGGAGCTGTGTTCACGCAAAGATGAGACCAGATAACATAAACATTACCCTATCTACAAACTACACATTAATATGTTGATTGTAATGGTGGATTCATAATCATATTTAATCTGTATTATTCAGACTAATCTACATGTGTCATAATAATGTTCCAGTTTATGATATAAGGATCTCGAGACAATGAATTTTCTAGAATGTATACTGGAAGATTTATTCCTAAAAAGTGATTCTATTGGAGAAATTATATCCTTGGTTTAATATAATGAGGATTTATTTCATGATTCATCGTCAATGAAATAAGTTTTTTCTAAAGATGTACTTGATGAAACTAAATCCTTTTAAGATGAAGTAAAATGAATTTTCAACACATTGAAATGTGTTGTTCCCTATCAGTTCATCATTTCCAAAAATGGTCAACCCTCATATAATTATCCTTAAGTATCAATGGTTCTACCATATTTTCATCATGGAATTGATTATATAATGTGTTAGTGGAGTTCTATTTCTTATTAGATTCAATGTGTTCATGAAGATATGATCACCCTATTATTAATTGATGACATGAAAATAGATATTTATTATCATCTTCATAATACATAAGAAGATATTATGAAAAATAATATTAGCCTATATAATTCATGAATTACCATTTTAGTTATCTTTATAAATCTCTAGGATATGTTGATAAATAAAATATGGATGTGTCAAAATAAAAAAGATAAAAAAATATATCTCTCTTTCTACGTCTCAATAAATAAAATTCCAATTTATTTTATATATTTTGAAGCAAATAGATTCTATGATTTTGGATAATCTAAAAGTGAAAAATGAAATTAAAAATCAGATTCAACTTCATGTCCATCTCAATATATATGTTCAAAATAATCCTCAAAAAAATCATTTTTAGTTTTCGGTAGTGAGATGGTTATTTACAAACCTCTAAAAATGTTTCAGAAATGTTGATCTCAAACCTTTTCTTCATGATCCATTTTATATCTTCCCTCAGGGATCTTAATATTGATATTCATGAAAAATTTGTATTGTTATGAAGCACATTAAATAATTTTCAATCAGAAGCTAGTAGTATAATAGACATTCACACATATATGAACCTTTTTATAAAAAAGATCATGTGGATATGCCTTCTTGGATTTTATCTGTTGAAATTTCTCCATTGCTTTTCTCTTTAGAAATCCGTGAATCAAAAAATTTCTCTTTAGTACTAGTATAGAATCTCCTGATTTTCATCATGAATGAGATATCATTAGTTTCTCATAATCTTAAGAAAGCATCTCCCTTTTTTGAATTCTATAAGTCCAATGTTTTTCCGTGGATCAACATGTGGGAAGAAGATTTATATCAAATAAAAAGAATAAGACCACATGGTATAGATTCCACTAGCTCTTATCAGAATAAAATATTAACAATAGAATGTATTTATGGTCCTTTCATCCAATTTCAGTCCAACCAATCGACATCCAAACCACCATCTACCTACATACCACCATCTACCCATACACGTGTTTCATCCTCTATACATGGTTTTGCCTGAGAAAAACCTAAAAAATAAAAATATGGATTCCTTGAATGATATATTGTATTTTATTTTGGATTTCTCTTTTTTATTTCACACTAATTAATGAAATACATCATTATTTCATTGTTTATCATTTTTTTCTTATTGAATGTTTTCTTTTATGCTATTTGTCTCTTGGTTTGATTTAATATACTATAATTAGAAAGAAACAAATTTTATTTATACTACCCAAAATACTTAATATCTCTATCTATAACATTAACATATTTTCTCTCTCCATTACCATTTTTTATGAAAAATGGGGATATGTTTTACAGGTTGAAAAAAATTTGGGTAATTGTTTTATTAATAGTTTATTTTAAAAAAAAGGTGGTGAAGAATTTTAAAAATCAGAGATGTATCTAGATTTCTAATAAAAAATAAGTATGTCACCAAAGAGGATAAAACTAAATTCTTACATGATATCATTTAATTTATAATTACATTTTTACAAATTATATATTTAATACCTACTATAATACTAAATCAGTTTTACAAGATTAATGAGTATTGTGATAATAAAAAAGGGTGATTGATTGACTACTAATGTTGATACACCATTTTACAAATATATTATATTTCTATAAAAGAAAATAAAATTTAAGAATTTTAGATATATCATGTTCCCTAATTGTGTTTCATCATCTTTTTTTCATTCATATGTGTTTTTTTGAAAATATATTTGATTATGGATTCTATAATTAAGTGATAAAATTCTTCTCTGTATTAGAATATTTCATACTAAAATATTTTTTTCTAGGTGCTGATATTGAGCTACATCAATCCAAAACCATTATAAAGTGAATTTATATGTCAATTAGAAAAATTGTAAAATAACATACCTATATTTTTATTTCATAAAAAATATTTAATATTCCTAGAATCACTTACGTTATCGTTTGGCTATGCGTAATAGTTACACAGAGTAATCAGATACTTGAGAAATCACCTACATGATAAATTTAATAGGTAAATTAGTTTTATGATGAAAAAGGTCATGTGATTATCCTATGTGGTGAAATATGATATGTCACTTCAATCAATTATATTAGTTTAGAGGTATCGGTTGCACAATGAAAATGGAAATTTCATTTCAAATAACTTATGTAATTTATTTTAGAAACCTGAAGTAAAATAAACTATGTAGACTCAGATCATTAAAATAGCTATGAGTTTTATGTTACACAGTTATTCTATATTAATTCAATTCATTAAATTGGATACATTGGGTATCATGTTGGTATTTATTACCACTGAATCACACAAGTGATGTTTCTAATCTTTCCTTATAATTCCTAAATTATCGATTTTCTCTTTGTGATAAAAATATATTATAATAAGAACCAACTGTATATATATAAGAACAAAGACAAAATATTATTCCTGTATCTACTATTATTAAGGAATTTGGTGGAGGAAGACATCTCACATGCCCATATTTTCTATGATCCATGTGTGGTGAGTTTAAATAAGAGTCAGTAGATGTATTTCACACTATGAGTAATAAAAATAGTGTTTTAAAATAGTCGTATGAATGAGAGGTGATGTGAAAAAAAATTATTAATTTTTTAAATATTCATGTGCAACACTCTATTATCACAAAAATATGAAATATGAAGTTGGGATCTATCATGTTTTCATTTTGGGTATCATTTCTATGATCATAATACTCTCATAAAGATGTTTATACATCCTATTATTTTTCACTGATATCATTCTATTATGTCATCAATTTCTTGTAGCTTTGATCTAAAAACTATAATCCCATTCTATTTAAACATTATTTTTAAAATTTTCTAGTGGAAATAATTTTGGAGGATATTTCATATAAATCATTTTTTAGTGCATGGTTGAAAGATTATTTGTCTGTACAAACTGTTATCTACTTTCACTTAGTCATGAATTCCAATGGAAAATGACTAATAGTAAATGGTAAATGGACAAGACTAGTTAAAATCATCACATACATTGAGATGAGTGGCCATGGAGTGTACTAGGGGTCTTTTATTCCCTGAACCACTATAAATCATTATGTGTCTATTTATTTTATGAATTTATTTCAATTACATGTTTTTAAAAATCACTATATAAAATTCATTATAAAAAAGTGAATTAAAATATTCTATGAGAATGAAAATTTGAATGATATCAATTCGACCCCCACACCTATAGATTATTATTGTAGTCTGTATTTTACTACAATTTTATCATTTTACCAAAAATGTGAAATGAATAATTTTTTCATCATACCCAACATAAATATATTTCCACATCTTCATGGATTATCAATAGTATAAATCCATTATTAATGTGAACCAGACTATTTTGAAGGATATTTTTAACTTGATATTCTGAATTTTTTTATATTGTATTTAAATGATTTAGAAATATAATGTTATTTTTCTCATGAATTAATATAGACATCATTATAAAATTCATCAGAAATAATATATTTTTATATAAATTATCATTTAATGTGTATATAATTTAATTTAATCATCATTATTATTTATGTAGATGATAATTTTTATGACTATATCATTTTTAATAAACATGATTAAATTCCAAAAGTTATGTTATGAAAAACCAAGGAAAAGGTTATGAATCGTTTTCCCTTTCCTAGTGTTATATTTTAATGATATAATTATCTAGTTATGGTATTTTAGCACACATCTGTTTATATTTATATTATGTGATTGGTGGAATTTTAATTATATAGACTTGTAATCCATTGGTTGATTTTTATATATCATGAGAAAATTAGTGGAAAGACTAAAATGTACATTATTTAAAATGGAAAACATGTCAATGTGATTGATCCACTTAATATAATAGGAATGGATAACTGGCCTATTGTTTGAAATTGGTGATTATACTTGATCAAAATTAATTTTATAGTCCTCATGTTTAGCATTGATATTTGAAATGGTTCATATACCAATTTTGGTTCAATAATTTTATGTCATGATCATATGGTTCATGATTGATTTTTTATGATTTCTCACACTTATGATTCATGTCATTTGGAAAGATAATGTTTTATATAGTGATGGATTTTAATAATATCTGATATTATGGTTATGAACATTGTATCATTTTTTAACGATCTCATACAATTATTTATATCATATTCTTTCAAAAGTTCATCGATTGATATTTCTCATGTTTACCCTTTATGAACATCGTAGATCAACCTTTATTATCTTTCATATCCATTGGTTATGACGAATGGTTAATGTAATTTATGATTATGAAGTCTATTAGGAGGGAACATATTAATTGGAGATATTGATTATCATTGTTGAAATTAGATGATTTCTTATCCAGTATCCAATGAAACTAAACCGTTATTGTCTTGAGGCTTGTATTTCAAAAATTTATTGAATATTTTTATAAACCATGTAATATTTATGTATGTAATTTATATATCACAATAGTCATTCTTAGATGATAGGATTAGTGAACACATGAATACTACTTATAAATAACATTGTTTAAAACACTATCGTCCCCGGGCATGTATTCCATAGGTTTGATTCATCCACATCAATTTTTTGGTTTTAGTAAATTCCTAGAACTAGAAAATAAAATTTAAATAAAAAATGTCATAGAAAATATATGGATTTTTAACCTATGAAACCAAATTCAATATGACATGAAATTAATAATAAATCAAAAATTATTACATGAAATTTTCATTCCATTAATAATGTTAATATTTCGAATGATCCTAATAAGTTTCAATTTTATGTTGATACTTTACTGAGGTATCATACAAATAATTTTAGTGGTTCTCGTGATCCACAATTGGAGACTTATGGATTAGCACCTTTGAGAAAATATATTTTTTATTAATATTTCATAACGTAAAAACGTTTCCCATCTATTTAATGTTTTGGAGGTGAAGTATAAATGTTATAGAAACTAATTATCCCTGAATTGAAAATTAATCAATTCTTTAGTGGATAAAAAAGTACTCTAAAATTAATTATATATAATAAATATTAGTAGTTATGAAAAAATAATTTTTTTTGTACACAAAAAATACAAATATATTTTGAGATTCCCACAATTTCCATGGTTTTGATAAAATATTGATTATTGAATCTCATGAAAAAAATGAATGAATAAAATGTTTAAATGAAATTATATCTATCTATATGTTAGAAAGGTCAGAGTAATCATCAATGTAATTTTCTAAAATAGAAATTCTAGGATCTTTATATGTTAAAACTTGGGGAAAATGTTCATTTATAATGAAATGTAATGAACATGATAGTTAACAAAATAGGGTAAACAATGTCTCAATATAATGTACCAATCATGATCTAATGTTTCAAATTCATGGAGATTATGAATCATGCCATCAAAAATAAAAAATTGATAGTTTTTTATGTTTATCAATGTCAACAACCACTTAATCTAAAATACAAAGAGAAATATAAATTTATTGTGATTGTAAATGTGGTCAATAATAATTTTGTGCTCAATGGTACATTTATCATCCACTATTGTTTATCTAATATCATATTTGACTCTGGATATTCCCAATATTTTATATTTAAGAAAATCAAAAATGTTTATGGAATTTTCATCTATATTATTAATTATTGGGTTAGAAGGGAATACTTCAAATGCTATGATAGCCATATCACATGTCGAAAATTTCCCTATAATTTGTGTTTCATCTATTCTTCTTCTTGTAAATATTGTGATTCTATATTTAGAAAAAAATCATGTAATTCGATATATGGATTGAATTTATTTATAGGGACACCATATCAATTTTCCAGGATGTGATGTGACACTTTATATACAAAAGTAAACCAATGATCATTTAGTATTTTGAGGATAAATATAAACAACCAATGGAAATTAATTCTATATTAAGGGTTTTAATTACTATTCATAAAGGGAATTTATATCATATAGTTTGGTAGAAAGAAAAAATTGAGGATACAACATTTTGTATGAAATTTTATTGACATTATTCAATAAGAACTACCTAGTATTTATTTAAATCAATATGTGCTTCTTTTAATATAACTTATACCTAGTTTTATACATATTTCAAAAATGCCTAATATAGTGTAACAAAATTTAGTTCAGGAAACAATTAAGGGACTCCATGAGTGTCATAATAAAGGATTCATATGACCTAGTTCATCACTAGGGGTGCAACCATTACTTTTAATCAAGAATAAATGTGGTTCAATGAAACCTTGTAATCATTATTTTTTATATATGAAGATCATTTTCAAGAACAAATTCCACATACCAACTGTCAGTGATTTGATTGATTTGTTAGGATTATGTCAATACCTTTTAAATATTTACATCATCATGGGTGCCATCTATTGTGTTTTAAGAAGGATTATGCAACCATGGTGTACTTATATACATGGTATGATCAATATGAATTTATTGTGATTCCATAGGTATATAATAATTCCCCATCTATATTATTGAAGTTAATGAAAATTGACAACAGATATTACCTTGATCTAGTTTGAATTATCTATAAATAAGATATTTTTATATCTAATAATATATTAATGGAATTAAGATCAATGGATAATTATTCTACTGATGCTTAGGAATATTATTTTTTATAAAAAAATTACCATTTTTGTATTTTGGATTTTGAAATATTCATTACTGGGTCATATAATCTCTTTTGATGGAATATCGGTGGATCCTTCAAAGATAAAAGTAACTATGTAAAATCATAGAAAAACCACTGTGATAAAAATCACTTGTTTTCTGGGCATATTATAGATAATATCAATGCTTTTTGATGGAAGTCTCTTGACTATAAAATCCACTCACAATGTAGAATTGTAATGGATTATTATTATTTTGGATAGATGAATGTGAAGTGAATTTCAAGGATTTGATGATAAGGTTGGACAAAGAACATATGCTTTCACATCCCTAAAATGGAGAAGGGTATTTTTTGTAGTTATTCATAAAGGATGGTTATGTGATTCTTAATTAAGAAGGATTATATAGTGACATCATATTCCTCATAAAACTGAAAATACTTGAGAAAACGTACATGGTAAATGATTTTATATTATAGAGAGTTAATTTTTGTTGTTGATGATATTTAAGTGTTATAATAATGGTTAAAATTGTGAAATAAAAAATTATCATAAAGGATATATGTATTAATTCACAGAGAAAAATTGAATATGCTTTTGAGAAGATAGATGGAATCTATTAATGAATAATACAGCTCAATGCGTTACCACTCTAGGAAAGAAAACGATGTCAATGACTCTCTAAGTTGGAATGATCATGATATTCTTTAAAGGATATGGATTGTATGAAATTTAGTAATAAATAATTTTTTAAATATATTAATTACAATCATTAGGAATAGGGATTTATCCTATTTTTTAGTTTAATGATTACCCATCAATCCATGCTAATATGTCATTTTTTTCAAATGTATGATATAGAACGAAAAATGAATGTGAGAAGTGTTCCAATAGCCAATCAGGATTTTTATGGATTAAAATAGATTTTGAAATGAGTATGTGTCCCTTAAATACAATATTTAATCAAATGATCTTTTGGATGGAACTCATAGTTCATCATTCATTATTAATTAGGGACGTAACAAATAATAATAAGATATCTGAATGAATATTTCCAATGAGACAACAAGAGAAGTCATATTGATGAGTATGTATCATGATTCTAGGAATGTAAATATGTTTTGTATGATAAATAAATTCATAAGGGGATATTATAACCATTACTCGTACCTAATTATGATTGGGAAAATATTACCATGGATATATTTTTTAAACTACCCAAAACATCTAATGGGAACAATGATACTTAGATAGTAGTTGATTCCATAATGAAGTCATCCTAAATCATTCCCATCAGAGATAATTTCGATATTGGTTATCTTTCCGTGTTATACATTTTGTTCTAGGTGAGATTACATGAAGTACCACGTTCTATTAAATCTGATTGACATTTGAGGGACACCACAAGGTTTATTATAATTTTTTGTAATGATATAATTATAGAGATATGTTTCATCACTACTTATGAATATCATATAGATGGTCATTCTGAGAGAAAAAATTAGTACATAGAGGAAATTTTGAGATGTTATTTTCTGGAATGAAATGTTATTTGGGATCAAATCCTTCCTCATTTTTGTGTTTTAAACAATAATTATTTTGAGGTATTTATTCATATTTATTGATAGAAATACCCCTACCGTATTAAGTTTATAACTCCAATATTTTGTGATGAATATGGTTAATTAAATATGATGGGTCAAAATAATATAAGGAAATGGTAGGTAATTTCAACTATATTCCGCAGCACATAAGAGGATCTTAGAGTTCATATATAATTTTATGCTCAAAATCATCAAAGAGATATATATTTAGAAGATGGTTAATAGGTTTTCCCTTGAATGTATACATTGAAGAAGTATATGATATTTGTAAACAAGATAAATTTCATAACATTATAAATTGATCCCTATGAAATTCTAAACCATATTGGGAAAATATATGGTCCTTTTTCACACCCACTAAATCTATCACATGTTAACAATGTGTTTCATGTTTCTTTTATAATGACATAAAAAATAAATAATTCACATGTTTGGAACTCAATGGTTTTATTTTTTGAGAAATATTTCTCCTAAATGGAACAAACATTGGATATTTAGAACCATATATATAATTTTATATGAAACAACAACACAAACAATGTAAAATTTTTGTGGAAAAGTAATAAATTATTAGAATATTTATGCGAACCTAAGGATGGGACGAAAAAATTTATCCTCAATTTTTTATATCATATAAAAGGAATTTCAAGTTATAAATTCATGTAAATTAGATTAGAATGTAATACTGTTATATTTAATGATTTATTTCTCATCAAATATATTTTATTTCATTCATAGATTGTGATACCTACAACTCTGAGTTTAATTAAACTACAATGAATTATAAAATTATCACCTACACATTTGATTGGTTGGTATGAATAATTCTCACTAAATTATTATCAATTTTATGGATTGAAAATGTATAATGTGATTATTTTTATTAATATATTAGAAATGGAAATAAAATTCATTTCAAAGTAAATGAGTTATCTTTCTAGAAAAATATTTTTAATCATATATTTTCTTTTTATCATAATAAATTTAATTGATAATTATTAGTAAATTATTGAAATATAATTTATATATTATAAATATAAATAAATGTTTAAAAATATATTTCAACATTTCCTATGCATGAGATAATAATATATATCTACATTATTTTTTAAATTTTTTTTTCTAAATTTTTTTTTCTGCCTTATGAAAACTTCTATTATAATGATTCTCTACCACATATAGAAATTAAAACAAGAAAAAGGATTACATATTTTTAATATTATGATCATATTTTATATATTTGACCCTTTATTTTTTGTCAATTTCAATAGTAACAACAATAAAATGTTTCCACCTTGGTAATGGAAAAAACAAGTAAATTAGGGTTAAACAATTAGGATAGGACATTAAAATTTCAATAACACTTCCATTAGTCATATTTTATGTTTTAAAATCTTTTATGATTATATATGTCTCCAATATATGTCCAATTATTTTTAATAATTCCCTTATTTTGACCATTTTACAAATTTTAGAAAATATTGAATTAAAAAGTCACATTATTGATCTCAACACCGATAATTTTTTAAAATAAAAGTAAATACAGTTTATTTTAATTTATAAATGATTATATGAGAGTTAAATTAGTTTAATTTATGGCAAAAAATTATTTTTAATTTTTACTTGTTGAAAAATCATAGTATATTCTCGGTTAATATTGCCATAACATTAATTCAAATTAATGAAAATATATTAATTTTCATAATATTAAATTTCATAAAATTTAGAAGAATTTTTATCATTCAAAATATTTTTATGATAATATGAATTATTTGGCATTTATAAATGGATGATATTCATATTACACATTTCTCTAGGTGTCCTTAATGTCAAATTAAATGCTTAAAATGAAAAATTAAAATAATGATATTTAATGGAAAATAATGTATAAATAAATGATTCTAATGGTATATATCATTTAATACACATCATTCATTTTCATACCATTTATATCCATTTTTATGTATTTTTTTATAATATTACTATGTTGTATTGGAATCATTAAGGAAATTCCAAGAGTTCCCCCCTCCTTCCATATAAAAGTGAACCACTCTGTTATATTGTTTATCAAATACTGGTTCATTTAGGATTACCATAACCTGACCATATATATTATAATCATAAATATATATATTATTTATAGTTTTTTTAGTTTCTCAAATACCAATATAGGGATCCTTATGATAGAATATAAAGGATTCATGTTGAAGAAGGAATAATCTTCAAACAATTATTTATAATTATACCAGCTCTAAAAATTTAATATTATTTATAAAATAATATATTATGTATCTTAATAAAACATAATTGAAATTATTATTATGAAAAAAAATTATTAACTACCTTTTTCATTAAATTGAAAGTGATTATATCTATCATACATGTGCAGGACATAACATCTATATGTAGAGATACAATGAAATTTCCATCTCCATCATTCATAGATTATAACAATTATGGATTTCAAGTTTATATATAATTTTTATTATATATTTATGATCATTGATTTATATTATCTTTTATAACTATTTATGTTTTCATATATTTTAAAACAATAATGTCACTCGGGCGTACATGTGGACTACCAGCTGTACAAGACGAGGTAATTCATTTTTCAATTTCTTTTTATATATATAAAAAAAATTGTTCATTTAATGAATTTAAAAGAAATATATGATATAATAATTATTATTTATTTTAGAATTATGAACTAATTTTATTTATTTTGATCTATCAAGAAATGGAAATGATGTAATGTGTATGTACATTCTATTATCTCCATGAATGATGAAATCATTTTTTCTATCTCTAAATTTTATAGTTGACTCAAAAAATTATAACTATATATATTATTTTTTGATATATATATATACTGATTAATATAATGGATATTATTGACCCATGAACAATATACAATGGTTGGGACTTCTGAACTAAAACATACAAGAAAATTGTACCTTTTATCATCCAAACCATTGATTTAATAATATAAAATTAATAAATGGTTAAAATATTTAATATAGAACTGATAAATGGTATAATTGATATTATTAGAGAACTATAATTAATCTTAAGGAAAATTATATTTATTAAATGGGATGTTCCATCACGTTTAAAGAAATTCGACACTTGAGGTATGGGATTTCCATCTCACTTTTATTTCTAAGAAGCATATTCTTTATTCAATAATTATTTATTTTATAATTTTTATATATTTTTGATAAATTCCATATATGATTAATATAATGAATATTATATAGATTTAAATATCCATATATTTCTATCTCTTTTATGTGGTTATGTTAGAAAATTTTTCAAATTTAAAATGGATTTATATTAAAATTTAATTATTTATGATTATGTTTCCAAAGATGAACTTTTATGTGAAATGCCACATGAATCCCACAAATTTTAATCTATTACACTTAATTTTGGTTATTAAATTTTTTCCTTTCATATTAATTTCATTAAATTCTAATTATACAAAATTAAATTTTTATTGAAAATATCCATTGTTTCTCTCTTTAATTGAAAATCTATTTTCGTCCATGTCCACATTTGAAAAAAAAAATCCAGAATTATTTTATATTATTATATGTTTTTTAAATAATTATTTAATTTGTTTAAAATTTTATAAATATTTTTTAAATAAATCCACGATTCATTTTATGAACAATGAACATTTGTATTTAAACAAAATATTGTGATAAGAATCTATTGTTAACATATATGGAAAATAAAAATTGTCCATCCCTTATGAATAGTCCATGATTTAATTCATCTTTTACACATATCCTTGTTTATATTAAATGATAATGTTTTACATAGTATTTGGGAATCTTTAACAAAATTATAATTGATTTCAAATTGAAATATTATTTTCCTTATAAATAATTCCATAGATATTTTAATGAAAATATTCATCATTGAATACATTTGTTGATGTTAATTCTTATATAATATGGATATAACTAAACGAAACCATATTTATTGATTATTATGATTGTTAATTCTTATAATCGTGATATTGTTGTGAATCATTTCCTTCTTTCTATGGTGTTTTTCAATGATATGTGATGAAAATTTCATTATTTTTTTCTTCATTTCGACGGGTTATGTTATGATTATATGATATTTATTTTATTGTGTTGTGGAAATCATAATGTTAGGATTTATTTATATTAATTTTGGATTCAATTATTATATATCTTCATTAATTGGTTATACTTTTAATTCACATGATATAATTGTTGGTAACAGTTCATCATGATTGATCTTCTATGGAATACAAATCAACGTTCTTGTTCCACTTTTGGACAGAAGTAATGGTTCTTGGCACACTACAAGGAACGTGTTCTAATGAGTGACCACATATGATTTTTTGGTATTACTTTTTATCCTTGTATATGAAATAGTTTTTATACCTATTATGGTTTTAGAAATTTATGTCATTATCATTTGGTTCAAGATTGATTTATGATGAATTCTCACTCCTCTGAATAATATGAATTGGAATGATAATATTTTATATTATGACTCATGTTTAAGATCCATGATAGATTTTTTATAAACCTTTTATGTTATAGTCATGATTTTATAACCTTATGAATATCTTATTCCTTTTAATAACAATCATTTCATATCTCATATATTTATCCATAATGTGAATTTGGTCTCACAATTTATTATGTTTTCATTCCCCATGTTATGATTATAAAATTATGTAGTTTATTTATATGAAGATATCATCGTGGTATTATCATTAAGGGATATGTTTAATTTCATTCATGTAATATGATGACTTTGTTTCTCGTCTATGAAGACATTAAACCCTTATAGTCCTCGGCCATGTATCTGTGTAATTTATTTATTATTAATATTTTTTTGAATATGGTTCTTTTTGACTTGCTCTAGTTTTTTTTCCGAGTGGATGTTGGAGTTTGGTCACTGCATTTGAAGCTGGTCATCTTTTGTTGAGTCTTGATTCAGTTTTGTGCTAGTCGAGTATGGATTTCGATCATGATATCTATGGTTAGAGTTATACATATTCAGCTAAAGATGAGAACATTATTCTAGTGTTCATCGATATTATATTATGATTTTAGGTTGAGCATGTGGAATCTGATATATTCAATGCGTGAACACTGTAGAAGAATCTGGTGGAGCTAGTTGGTGTTGGATTATATCTTCCATCAATGATTTCATGGAGATCATGGGCTTTTTGTTGTGAAAGATCTTCTAGAATTATTGCTTTATAGATGCATGATTTTTTCATTATAATTTGGCGTGTTTTCCACTTAAATCCCTTCTAGTGTAATCTATTTACAACACACATTTTTACTGCTACTTTTTTTTTGAAAAAATTTAGTGGCATAAATTGGGTGACAAATTCATGTCACCGATTTTATAAAAAAACTATATTTTTTAAATATTTTTATTCAAAAACTACAAGTCCCTATGAAGATCCTATTAAATTGTCTTTCTATATTGGTGGAGTCATTATATTGGTAGAAGTTATTGATTTCTCATGTGTAGAACCATATTTCAAATTTATGAATGTTCAAATTAATGAATTTTGGTGGAAAATTGTTCCCATTTATAAAAAGAATACTATGTCATGATGATTCATTGAGGAAACATATTTTCATTGGAAAATCCAAATATGGGGATGGTGGATAATGTTTTAAAGTATATGAGTTCTATTACGGTGACTAGATGGTGAAGTAGTATTTCAACTTTTTATTATGTTTTTTCTCTTCTCCCCTTGGTTGGAGATTATAGACTCACAAAAGCCTCATCCATTAAATTATCTTATTTATCTGGAATTCAGTTTTATATTCCCATAATTTGATTTATATTATTTAAAAGATTTTATCTAAATGGATATGATGGCAGAGTTAATCTCCAAGAACAATCCCATGGGTTGTGACCTTATTTCATTAGTTATCCGAGAAGGATCAATGTCTTGTGTGAAGAAGAAGTAATATTGATTCAAATTAGAAATATATATTTATTTAATAGAGAATTAATTTTATAGTTCTATTCCATTTAATCAATAAGATCTTTCTTCTGTCTTGTTAGTGTATTAGATTTGGGATTTATAATCCCTTATTCTCAAAATACATAAATATTTACCGTAATTATTGTTGTATTTTCCATTATTATTGGCTATGTAAGTATGGAAATCACTAAATGATTAAATTTTTATTACAGGATAGATCATTTGGGTTTTCAACATAATTAAATTAAATGTACATCATTTTATTTCCAAAATCATATACTAATTTCCTGATTCATCATATGTGTTTTCATTTTTAGTTTATTCAACTCATTAAACAAGATTATATCCACTTTCATTAATATAAGGTTATTGTGAACGATTATTTTGTATTAATGAATTTGTTATGCATTCTTAGTTGGAAGGATTTTGTATGACTTGTACGATCTTTAGTAGAGATTCAGTCTAATTTAAGAATCGAAAACATGTGGTTGACCTATATGGTGGCAAGACCAATTAATCATCCTTAACATAAATTCAACCTATGAATTATTCCATATTTTAAATCAATATTATCTTGATTTTATTGAGGTTCTAAATAAGGTCTTGATTCATTTTTAATAAATCATTATCTAAATACGTATTTCAATGTGGTTATATACACTTTTAAAAAAAATTATTTAGAGGATCTCTTCTACGGTTTGGTTTCTATCCTCAAATATTTTTAATCTATTTTTATTCATCATTGTTAGAATCCTCCTAGGTAAATTGGTGACAATTATGGGATAACTAGACGTATCCTTGGGGGGAATGTCGCACCCATGATTTCACTTTCAAGTATTTGACATTTTTTAAAATTGTAATTTTTTTTTGTTAATTCATTCCAATAATATGATTTTACCATTCATTTTATAATTTATGATAAATCTAAAATTTTTTATGGTAATGCAGCATAAGGGGTGGCCACAAAAATAATTAGATGTGAATGAAAAATTCTATGAAATAGTGAGATAGAATTATAGAGTGGTTTCCATGTGTTAATACGGTATATAGTGATTCGGGTATGGAATCACCATTGATGGAGTATAGAAGTGGGGTGATTCTATATTAACATCAACCCAACTTCAATATATACAAGGGTTGCCCACAATGTATTGTGTGTGTGTGTGGGTGGGCGATCTGTGCTCTAATTAACCATGATTGTTATAACTTGAGAATTAGGTAGATCCCCTCATCCATCATTAGAGATATTAACCATTACTCCCTAAACCATTCTATATCAGGGCCATATTATAGTGCATCATGAAATAAGGAAGGGGATCATTGTGCGGCCTTTTTCTACCTAGTTTTAAAATTTAATGATTTCCACCTTCTAGTCCTTTTGAATAATACATTCGATCACCCTTTGTATCCTCCCATTCAAATACCACTATCCTATGTTTCCATAATAATGACCCAACAACCTCTTTATTTGATTTGATTCACATTTTATTTCAATTCGTGGAATGTATGTGAATTATTTGGCCACAATTTACCCATCCTTTTTCATTCTATTATCTTTTTCTTTAATTGTAGTGTGTGTTTGTTTCTTGAACAATATGTTCATTTTTAATTTAATTTCCTAATAAAATTATTAAAAGGGGGGTGTAAGTTCCTCATTAATCATGACTCTATCTATTTTTGACACACTATATTCATTTACATTTATCCAACTACTACTTTATATGATTATTAAAGTTTTCTAAAAATCCATATTTTGGTTGTGTTTTATAAACTCATCTTATAAAATGTTATTTATACAATGTATTTGATTAATTTCTTTTTAGGGTTTTTGAAAAATCATTATTTTATTAAAATCGAGATAACATCATATAAAATAATATTTTAGTGAGACATAAGGTGTTTTTAAATAGAATTAATTTAGAGATGTGATTATATCTATTTATTATAAATATTCAAATAATTTTATTACTTAAAAATTTAATGGTTATGTGTAACTCTTTAATCTGGTTTTGTATTATTATTTTTATGATTTATCTACACTATGTTATAATTAATTTGGGCATTTATCATTGTTTTAAAATGTGTTTCCAAACAACAATTGCTTTAGAATTGTATTAAAATATGATTTTCGATATTTATATATGAATGTATATGTGCATACATATATATTAATAATTATTATTTTCGAAATAAAAGGCTCATTCGGAATGTATAAAGTTATTTTATTGTATGAATTTTTTTTGAAATTTTATTTCAATATTTTTATTCATATAATAATAATTGTTATGAAATTCATGTCCCAGTTGGATGTTTATATAATATTAGTTCCATTGATAATGAATTCTCCTAAAAAATGGGTATATGATTGCAATTTGGTTAGAAATTTATATGATTATTTTTTTCTTAATATAACAGTCAGAAGGATGGATTTTTTGAAGACGATGTTAGAGTGAGAGTTGAAGAATGTGATTGGTGGGTATTATTAATATTAAAATATTTATTTATGTCTAATAAAGACAATTAACATATCCTAAGACTATTTATAGTACCATGGGGGTCTAATATATAGTGTTTCAAACCACTTACACACATTATTAAAAAACCTTTGGCTTAAATATCTGTTAAATACAATCCAATGATTAAAAATCATAGTTTCATTGGACAAATAGGTGCCGAAATTGAAAAACTGAATCCAAAATAAAAATTATTTATTATAATCTCTATAATGATCCCCTAACTCGATATGGGTACATAAAACTCAATAAGAAAACATGTGTTATTAATTAAAGAAATTGGTAATCTTAAAATCTCATTATTTGAATAGTGATATAAATAAAGCATGATAAATGAGTCATAAGGCATACAATGATAAAAAAGGAATATCTCATATTTAATCATATAGAATAATAAGATAAAAAAAATTTAATTTCAACATAAGAATTTGAATGCAACATAAAACATGACCTCAATATCAGTCAACACTAACTTCAAAGACAACCTCACATAATGGATTGATTCGCACATGGATTAGGTTCACACCATGGTACCAAACATATCAACTCATGAAACACAATAATTATCAAATGCATGGGAGAAATTTATGGGCACACCAAAATTAAATTATATATTCATATGTATGAAATATAAATAAATTAAACATAGGGTATAAACAAAATTATTACTAGTGGAAAAAATGGGTCTCATAATCACGTAATAAGGCATTTCCAAAGGCCATATAATAATGGTACCCCTGAAATTTTGGATTAAATAATTCACATATTTTAAAAAATGTAAAAAATATATATATATTTATAATTCACATCCATTTGATGAGAGGATATGAAAAATAATAGAGAATACCTTTGGGAAAAGTTCATCATAAATGATGGTTTATCGAAATGTATAATGAGACTTTTAAAATAGTAAAGGTATGATGATATCCAAAATTAATTATTATGAAATAAGGATTATTTCTATACTAAAATTAATGATTAAAAAAATATGTTTATTAGATAACATGAAAATATATAAGAAATTGAGAATTTTCTTTTAATTCAGTTATCCTATCAAGAGTAATTAAAGATATAAATATTTTAAACATTTATCATTAAAAAAATGAATTAATATTGTTATATAATATTTTAACATGTATTCATAACATATATAAAGTAATTAAGAAATCCAGAGTGATAAATTGAGGTCATACGTACAAAGAGAAACAAAAAAGGGAATGATGATGTTTATAAAGATCCCTCAAATGGTTTTCCAAATTCATTCTCTACATGAACATAATATCATGAATAATGATATTATATTCCTTAATTACATAATTTAGAATCTTTAATATTTAAATATCAATTAATATAATTTTATTATGTTCATTTATGACCATATCAATGATATATAATGTTCAGTTCCATTATTCTATGGTGTTCATCAAATTATTTGATGGTCATGTCACATATGATTATTTATTGATGTTTTTTTTAAAATGGGACTACTTCTCCAATAGTAAAATGCAATGGAATTTATGATATTACGTTAATTTAAGTGGTTCCAATATATTTTTCTCTGAAAAATTTAACTATCCATATATTAACAACATTTGTGTGATATGGTTAGTTTACTTTGGTAATCTACTGAAAACCATGATCTAATTTCATTTTCCTTATTATTAAGTATATATGTTAATTACACAATGAGAAATTATTTTGATAATATATATTATGATTGGATTTTAACACGATGATAGTTTTTTTAAAATCTATTTAGGTGGTAATTTGAAACAAAAACTTATTGTCAATGACGATGAATAACCAACTTAATATGAACAATGGTTTCACTCTTTTTCTATGAGGATATGAGATGATGATGTATGGTAGATTTTTCATTAGAATCATGATATTAAATTATATATATAATATTTAAATCATTAATTCATGTACGATAAGGGGGTGCAGATAAGGTAAAAGAAAAACAACATTTTAAAGATGTATTTTGAAAATATAACATCATTGTTGACTCCACATTGAAATAATCCTTAAGGAAAATTAAATAAGGCTTTTCATGAGACAAAAAACACATGGGAATTGGGGAGATTTTTCGGATGTGATTTGTGAATAAATTTATCAATCTCAATGTAATAGAGGTTGTGAGGATATGGTGTGGGGAGGGGTTGTATCTAAAAGAGGAATAAAGTGCTATTTTAAAATATTATATACATTAGTAAATTATTTTGGATCAAGAATAACATTATTATTGAATATTTCTACTATATAAGTAAACTAGTTCCATTAGTTGAACACAACGGGTTCATAAAACATCAATTAATCAAAAATTCATAAATTTAGCATATAATTCCAAATACTGAATGTTGTTGTATTTAAATATTCACAAAAAAACAAACAAATTTAGAAAAAAAAATTCCCAAACAATTTTTAAATGTGAAGATTAAAAAAATTATATCCATTTTATGAAGATATATTTTTATTTATGATAATTAATAATTTTAAACAAATTCTTCAATTATTTTAAAAATATAAATTTTAATATTAATAATAATTTTCAAACCCATAGAAAAATTATTTAAGTTATCATAGAATTTTCCAACAATTATAATACCACATAATGTTATGTTATTAATCAATTTTATAAAATACAAGTTTTTAATTTCATAATAATTTTTATAAATATGAAAATAAAACATATATGTTTTATAAAAATTCTAAAAAATATTTTATTTTAAAAATATATATCTATTTACTCGTATTATGATAAAAATTTTGGGTATTTTTATTTTATAATATTATGAAATATTATTTTACAAATCCATATTTCGTGAAAATTTTTACTGGCCATGTTACTATTTATAATAGTTGGATTACTATTTCAAAGGCCATGTTACAATTTAAATGGACATATATTTGATGGTTATATGGGTTCCCATAATTCTATATGTACCTCTAGTTCTCTTCATTCATCCTCCACATATATTTTATATCAATCTTATATATATATCATTTTGAAGAAGAATATTTCATTACTAATATTCTTCTACATTTCTAGAATTTCTTTCATGTGATAAATTATTCTATTGGGTCATGAAATATCAAAAAATCATATTATTTTATGATTTATATTTTAATTTTGTCCCATTATACTCCCATTGATTATTTTGTACATTTTTTATCAGTCAATAATGTTTAAATTTATTTAATAAATTTTTTTATCATCATGTAATGTTTGTAAATTATATAATATAATATTATAAAATCATTGAAAATTATATTTTCAGATGTCATATTCTATTATGAAAATTATAGGTCAGTACATCCCCCCACAAGAAATTTTACCTGAAATTTTTTCTTTACATATATTGATGAAAACATGTGATGGTACATGTCCTTCATCTCTTCCTCATGTTCCCATGTCATCTCCTCAATATTATGGTTTATAAATAGTATATTGACTAGTTTAGTTGTCTTATTACATATATCATTATCTCTATGATCCTTTATCTTCACTAGTTTCTCCTCATAAGAGATAGCACAATTTAGGTGTGCCACCATTGAATTCAATACAACTATGGGATCTGTTATGTACATCCTCTTTGAGGTTACGTGTACTGTATCATGTACTTGATGATGTGTTACTGGGAGTGCTTTCCAATGACCATAATCTATGATGATATCAAGAATCTCAAAGGGTTCAATTTACCTAGGACATATCTTACCATACATCCAAAATATATTGAATAATATATTACATCTAAAATATCATGAATCATTTTGATAATATTATTTATCATTTATTTTTTATGGCATTGAAGAACTAGATATTCCTTTAGTATCTCTATACCATTTTTTTCATGTGTCTATAATATATCTTGTTTTATTTTGGATTTTTTGATGAACACAATCATCAAATTAATATTTTATTATAAATCATTAAGATCCCCCACCTATATATAATTTTTTGCAAAATCAAATTTATAGATCCATGAACTAAATATCATTGGGAACGTGATTTACAAATGAGGAATATCTATCAATCCTGAAAATTTGAAGGGTGTCTTGTCATAAGATGTTACATTGAAAATCATTGAGATGTAGAGCCTCCCAAGAAGAGGTGGATACTATCTGTGATTACACCACGATTTATTATATCTGGTATCACCACTAAAATATCCATCAATAAAAGGAGAAATGATCACATGTGATGAAAAGTTTTTGACTTATTTTAATGAGGTAAAATGGATTCTCCCATCAGCTCTTTTTTTATTTTACCACCTCTTATTAAGGGATATGTTGAATTATTTTACTATTTTTGTTCTAGTCTAGGTGGTGTGAATATACATGTTTACCACATCATAGTATATAGATCTTGTCAACATCAACAATATGAGAATAATTTACCCACTAATGATTTTTAAAATTCCATAGTTATGTCTGCACATAATTTTTTGGACACTATCTTATTGTTGATTACTTCATGGACTTCTCTGATCACTAAAATTTCAGAGATATATATTATCCTATAATGACATAAATCTCACTTGGAGAGGGTTGGTTTAATATCTCTAGATGTTTAAAATCAACATCGCTTATACTACTTGATTGTGGAATGTTGTTGTTGATGCTTTTAGTATAATGTTTAAACTATATTCTATTTTAGAATATATAGAAAATTCAAACAGTTTTTGGGGTCATTATTAGTTGGATATGGATGAACATATATATAATTCTTTTATGGTTTAGAACAATGTACAATTTTCGTCATCTCTCCATGATCTTATTCAACATAGACGGTAATAGAATGATATCTTCAAAGGAATCACTAATTTTTTATGCTGGGGATAGAGTTTCTAGTTATTCCATACATTATGATTCTACTATTTCATTCAGGAATAATTTTAACATCCCAATAATTATGATGAATTTTTTGGTCTATGATTTTCATAGTTATTTGTGGTCTATTCATGGTGATAATATGATAATAGATTATGAGATGAGACATAATTTCTTTTGGCCTGGTATAATGTAAGACGTGGATAATTTTTTAACAATTGTTACACCTTATAGAAGATTAAAGTGAATAACATGAATCATTTTTTTCTTCTCTATCATCTTAATTTACTTGTCTATATATGGGTTTAGGTATCCATGGAAATTATTTTTTAGTTACCATGAGCTCCTTGATTGATGAATGTTATCTATGTGGTGATTGATCAGTTGATGAAGTCAAGTAATTTTATTCTAATTATTGACACCACCATTGTAAGTATATGGTTATATTTCATATTTAAAAAATAATGAGGTTACATGGGGTTATGAATACCATTGTATCATTTTGTAATCAATGAATTACTTTCATGTTCTGGAATTTACTCGATGAGGCAATGCATACTCTAATTGCATTGATTATAGTTCACCATCCTTGGATGTACAACCAAATCGAGCATAAAATTCATTTCATTTTGGATATATTATATGAGTTTTACTATGATTATAGTGGATTATGTGAAATCCCTATTTTATTGGTCATTATATAATATAACAATAGTTACCAGTTATCGATCAAGGTGACTCCCTTAGAGGATTTGAATAGTCTCACATGTTGGACACCTATTTTTTTGGAATATGTGGATAGTGAATATCTTATGGGAAGGGGTAGTGTTTAAAATATGTTGTAAATTATTAATGATTTATCAAAATGATTGGTTATATCTCTTAGTATGATGAAATCATATAAAGATCCTTAATATTGACCTTTTTTCATTATTGATTTGAATTTGATGACAGTCTCTCCTCAGTTGTGTAACCATGGATATTGAAACCAGGGGAATATGGATATGTGATATGTTGTCCATATGAGGTCATTGAGATTCTTGGGTTAGTTACATATATAATGTAATTTACTATTCATTTGGCTGGTATACATAATGCTTTTCACATATCTCTACATCAAAAGAACAATACTTGATATTATTGTGTTATGTGTTTTGAAGAGATTGAGTTGGTTATAGATGACTCTATGAAGGAAAAACAACATAGATCATAGAATAATATTTTATTTTATTTATATGGATGTATATTACATTTTTCATAGTGTTTTTCTAGAGCATACAAGATTCTAATAAAGATTAAGAGCACAAATTACCAGAGAATAATTAGTTTCCTTACCTATTTACAGAGAATTTTTCTTCTACAAGGCCTTATGGGGATGGAAATTACTACACCAAGAAGATAGTAAAATATTTATTAATGTCTCACCATATTTTTAGATTTATGTCTGATTTACTTAGGTTCCAAGGGAGTAAGGATCATCCTTGGAATCAGCAATATAAATAATCACTTTTTGGTATCTTTAGAAAACTTTCATGCCCTAGAATTGGATCACGATTTGAATCTATCACCAAACTGAAGCCATGAAATGGGTTATTGATTTGAAAAAGTTCAATACCAGAGTGAGATTCATATCGTGAATTTGATTTTTGATATTACTAAATTCAAGAATTTCTTTTTTTGTGTGCGTTGAACACTAGGGAGTTTATCCATGAATCTGGGATTGATATTGTGAATCACCTCTATCAAATAAGATTTTTTAGAAATGGTGAATACTAATATATTAAGTGTGAAGACTCCTCCCTTAAATACTAGGGCTATTTATAGGTTATTTTAGATGATTCATCACTTCCTAATCTCTAAATTAATTGTATTGATCTTAAATATTATAAGATGATTTTCCATTAATATTGTTCTATTATCTTTTCAGTTTGGTTATTTCTACTGGTTTATAGAAGTATTTTTGGGATTTTATTTTTTGTTTTGGTGATCATTTGTCCTTAATCATATAGTAACTTATATATTTTTCATGCAGTTTCAATACAGAGGAATATCCTTATGTTTTTCATCAATTATCATGTTAGTTTCTTCCAGTATGTGTTGGTTTACCCTATTCATTGAATTATTTTTGTGGGATATGATTATTTTTTGTGAGAATAATTATTAGGGAAACTTTGTTTCATTCAAATCGGTGTGAGGGTCTTATTCAAGGTTGTATTTTAATAGATATTGAAGTAGGTGACTCTATCTTGGAACAATTTTAGATGACCAACAATTTCAATTAATTTAATTAATTTTTTCTATGGAATTGGAATGATATTAATTCATTTGTTTATGTTTATAAATGAATTTTTGTTAAAATAATGTATTCCTGTAGTGTTGATAATAGAATAGTGATTTTCATAGAAATTTTAAATATACTTTGATTGGGGTTTTCAAATAATGATTTAGGGAAGAATAGTTTTTGAAAATGCATTTTGAAATTTAAGATGATTGATGTGATTTGATTAATGCATCATATGGTATCCTTGGGTATATATGTTATATTATTATTATTACTGATCATCCTTTTGTATTGTAAGGGGGTTCAATTTCATGGGTGTTATTTTATTCTGAGATCGAGAAACATTTGATCTCTCGACAAGATTTACATGTGAGGTGGGTTTTATTCCTTTATTTGTACCTCTATTTTGTAGACATTATTCTATGGTTTAGAGGGAATTTTAATTCATAGTAGTCATGATTGATGAATGGGTAACCTATAGAACTCTACCATATGTTATAAATATATTTTTGTAAATTTTAAATGGATTTTTAATAGTTTTTCATTGATATACCAATATTGAGAAATGATAAATTATTTAAAAACTCCTCTTTGAATTTTTTTTCATACCACTATTTTGGAAGTGTGGAAAACGAGAATTAAAAATAAGCATTTTTTATAAAAATTATTAAATATTTATGATTACTTGAATTTTAATATATTAGGAATATTGGGACTATTATATAGTGGAATTATTGGGAGAACCATGTTTGGATTCTACTGAGCTTTTTATCTCACATCATACAAACCCCTGAGGGGGTTTATTGACTTTCTATTGACTTTTGGTATAACAAAGTAAACGGACTAGCTATGAGTTGGCAATTTTTTGTTGTAAGGGTATCATTTGAAAGTTGATAGATGTTGGGAAATTCCCACATATATATTGGAGTATATTTTTCTATTTAGGGGTAATTTATTTATTATACTTGTACCTTATAATTTTATCATTCAAAATTTTATTTTAATAATTATAATTTCCTTTTTTTCAGTATGGCATATTTTTTTTATTTATCCTATAGTTGATTCATTTTTCAATGTGTATATTCCATTAATATTGTTCTATGTTGGGTGACAAAACTCCATATTCTTTTTAATTTATTCCTAGGTGTCAGTAAGTAACCATTAGGGATTATAAATGTCATTCAGGTTTCTAATAAACCATTTTGAGTTCAATTTTGATGGAATCATTCATTAGTTTGTGAAATTATAGAGGGATTCGATTTTGAACATCCATTCCATTAATCTTCTAATGAATATTTCAATCATTAAATATCCATACCTCAATGAAGGAGGAGTTATTAAGATTTGGTTATATTTCATAACCATGTCAATATTGTATGGATGATCTCCCAACTCTAGTTTATGAAAGAGTTCATCAGGGACTCATTACTCAATCATATAGAATACATTATTAGATGGAATTACTTATCAAATGGGGAAACCCAAATTCTTATGTATCTATTACCTCTAGTATAGGGTTATAGAGAATAGATACAGATAATAGTAGGTATGAAAATACATCAATTACTATAAAAGAATCATGAAAATCCTCTATATGTATGTATTTGATGATATATTCCATGACCACGTGAATATAATCATTAGTTATAGTCATCTTCATCTGATGGGTAACAAATACCATTGATCTGTGATAAATAATAATTATCTATTATGAATCAACAGTTATCCTAAATTATGAGTGTTCAAGGGTTACTCGAATTTATTCTCTAATGTGGAATTATTTATGCATTAATATTCTACATAATTTAATTAATTAAATTTATATTTATAGAATGATATTTTCATTTATGTATTTATAATTTTTAATAACTTAGTGTCAAAATAATAACGTACTTAATTATGTATTAAATAATAGATTTTTACCATTTATTTTGTTCATTAAATTTTATGTTGTTTTTAAAATAGTAAATTAAGTGATTTTATTAAATTATCTTTATATCTCAATTATTATATTCAGGATTTTTTAATTAATAAATTATTAGATTAGTTTTATTTATTTCTTCACTTTTAATAATTTAATAACTAGTTGTGTTTAATTAATATTTTTTTTGAAAAATAATTATTTAATAAATTACATTATTCAATTTGATTTTAATTCTTAATTTAGTTTCTTATTTTAACACAATATTTATTATCCATATAAAATATATATTTAAAATATATTTAATAATATAAATTTATTTTAATTTAATAAGTACATTTTGTATTTAAATTTTTAAATTTTAATTTAAAATTTTAATTTTTTAACAATTTATCTATTTTAATTTTCTCATATTAATTATCATTTTAATTTGATGAAAAGTTATGTTATTGAAGAAAATTATTTTTTATGAGCAATTCACCTACATAAGATATGTAAATTATTTTAAATTTTCTGCACATAAAAGTATTCCACATAATATAATTGTTTTTTTGTTCTTGAGAGACACTATAAAACAGTTTGTGGTTGAAAAAGTATGTAAGACAACTAGAATTCAATGTAATATAAATTCATTGTAGTAAATATTATTGATAACATAAATCTCGTAAATGATTCATCATACTCCATGAGTTAACCATAAACATAGCCATAATTAATTTCATCCTAAGCCATAAAAATCTAACACTATTTATTTGATATATTCCTTTCATCATGAGGGATGAATATAAATTTTGTAAAAATTATCTGACTATTAATGGAAATGGTATATCTGAAATAATGCCTCAATATAGCTTCTCGAAGAAGCATGAAATTTCCTTGAATGAAGACATCAGAGGAGACTTTGTCCATGCTTTATCATGGTCTTTTCCCTTATTGATGATTCCTAATGTAGATCTGAATTGGAGTTCCATGATCCCTTAAGGAAGTTCAATTTTAGATTAAATGTATTTGTATATTAAAGGCTATAATTCAATCTATACTGAAAGAACAATGATGATATAATAATTAATTTAATGCGGCCAAACTCACAACTGAAGATGATTCGAGATGAGCCACCACTAGGCTCGTGACTAGAGAAGATAATAAAAAACCCATCCTTCAACGTGAATTTTCGAATGATGACGTGTGAGACTATCATCGATGAAATAATATGGACAAACCTATAAACAATTGTATGGGTCTCCAGAATTAGATATGTTGATTCAATGTAATATATTATTTTCATCATGACACTAAAAAGGTTTACTAGTATTCTTCTTGAGATGTTAGATGAAGAAAATGTTGATCATGTGTTTTAACCAAACATCAAAAAGCTGGATCATTGATTACGATGATCTGGTTTGAACTGTTTGGATATATTTCAAGGTTTGGATCCCACCCAGGATTGAAGGAGATTTTAAATTCTAATTAGAATCCAACAGAAAAATTTTGTCCCCTATTGGAGTTCTTTCTCTCTCATCTTTAAAGATTTTGGAATCGGTAAAAAAAATGAATTGCCCCAAGATTTCAATTTTTGGTGTTTTGTTTCCCAATCATTCTTCTTGAATCAGACTACGAAACCTATATCTTGGTAAGTAGAATATCAGGTATGAGATTTATATTATTTGAACCAATATTAATCCATTTTTAAAGATGATGGTGTATATTGATTATTAACCTGATGGGATGATTGATGAAAAATGATAGGAGGATTAAATTGGAATTTGTATTCCATTTTTTGATTTGAATCACATGTTCATTATTGTTGATGATGTTTTTTATTCTATAATGATAATATTATGGACTTAAAGGTTTTTTCATCCTTTTTATTATACGATATGACTGTGGATTACTGATATCATGATTGATGGTATGAGGTGAGTTATGATATTTATAGGGTCAACAGACTAGTGTTATGATTTTCCATTAAAAAAATGTTCAGTGGAGTTTGAAAATATGATTTATAGATTTTTTTATGAAATTATCATAACAACGGATGAAATAGGTTTGGATAATTGTATATTTTTTAAGATGACTGTTGACACATCAAAGGATTAGATAAGGTGTGTTGAGAAGTTATTGAATGAAAATATGAATTGGTGAATGCTTGTGTAATCATTTCATAATCATGTGTTAGAATTTTATTATGATTTTTTATAACATAACATTGTAGTGGAAAAGTGGGAGGAATTATTCCATCTATCATATGACACTAAATTATAGTAGGTAATTTTTTTAGTGAGATAAATACATAATAAAAATATTAATATTTTGGATTTTAGAGGTACGAAATAAGTAGAAAAACATATAATTAAAATTTCATTAAAATAGAGTGAGGTGACAGAGAGATAAATAGGGATATTTTTAGATGTTCATAAAGAAGTTTTATCTTCAATCATGGAGATGAAGATCAAAGACCAATCACATATTTTGCACATGGTTGACTAATTTTTCTAAGGCACATCCTTATGTTTACATCTAGTTTTTTTATTCCATCATTTTAGTTTTTATATAAATGTATTATTTTTTCCATATTTCCTTATATTGAATAATATACTGTTGTTTTATAATTATTTTTTTATATTATTTACTTTTCTATTCCATTTTTGACAGGCACATAGTAGATTAACATGTGTTGTTCATCAGGGGTTGACAATTTGGATTGTTTGGATATGAGATTGTTGGTTGGTTCTTGTTAATGAATCTTCTTAATTATCAATCGATAATCACGAGTAGTGCAGAACATCAGTTTTTTATGGTTTTCGATGATTGTTAGATAATGATATCCTCTTCAGACAAAAGGTGGTCGATGATTGAGATACCAGTCATTATCTTCAACTTCTCAAACATATTGAGAAACATAGTTGATAGATTATGGAGTATGTGTTGATACTATTTATTGAGTGATTTATTAATAACAAATGAATAATAGATAATCTAGTATAATCACATAGGTAGGGCACTGAATATATTTTTTCTGTATTTACATTTTCAATAATTGTTTCTTGTTCTCAAATGAATTCATGTTTTCATAGTTTACGAAATTATCATATATTCATTTGATCCTTATAAATCCCCTTTAGAAATAGTGTATATATTAAATAATAAAAATAATCAGGAAAAATAATCCTCTTTGATGCATTTTCATTGGGAGACAACTTTGGTTTCTGGTATGTTGCAATAGTTCAGAGATAAAACAATTTATGAAGTTTTAAAATATGAAAACCCATAAAATAAATTGGATTCATTTATATGGAGGTTTCCATGGAGTTCCACTAAAAATATTATTAATTATAATTATGGAAAACACATAAAAATTACTAAAAAAATAAAAAGAACATATTGATTTTGACCCACACTTGGATGATTATTTTAGATATTGTTTCTTTTAGTACTTGGAATATTTTCTGTATCTCAAAAAAATGAATTAAATACAATTACATAATAAACTAATGAAATTAGAAATACATTAGTCATGTTACCTTAGTCAAGGAACTACATAAATTTTGAATCATTTACCATTTGTTCTTTGTATTAGGGATTACTATTCATATATTTGATTGATACATTTATGTGGTTGAGACCAAAAATATTAACCCATCACTTTCCAATTCAATTAAGTTTTCAATGGTCATTGGGGAAGAACAGGGGCTTCCAATTCAATTGGTCAATGTGGATTTCATTTTTTACAAATCATTTTTAAATATATTTGATTATGAAATTCAATATTCACCTACTTGTTGAACTGTAGAAATGATGACCAACTCATAATTAAAGGAAGAGATAGATGTGTTTGTGGAATATGTTAATTAGTGAGGATTAGAGAAGGAATATATGGAGTAATAATATGTGACAACGTCTTTAGAATATCATTTTATGATATAAATTGAAGATGAGGCTTCCCACGTTTTAGCTAAGGATATTTTTATTTTTGTGCAGGATTTATCTATTGAATAAATGAATAGACTGTAGGATAAATATACTTCTAGAAATGAAGAGGGGTTCCCATGCATAATTTTTCTATCCCTAGGGCATGGCCAACCCCATTTAAGACCTTGTTGTGACTCCCCAATCCTAACTCCAATAGAGCAAGGGATATTGACTATCACCGTGTTGGTATATCAATAAATTGGGAGGCCTTACCCCGGGTACTTATACACACATAAACATATCAAATCCTATAAAATTAAAAAATGAAAAAATACAACCATGCATGAATACATCTAAATCATGTAAGGAGAGTGTGAAAAGAAGTAAAAAATGTAAACATGGAAAAATAAAATCCCACCACAATGATTCTGTAACCAACTCCGGCCACAAAATAAAGGATTGTGACTTCTATATAAATTCCAAAAGAACAAACCTCATTCTTTCCGTTCACACTAAGCACTGTCTGGTCCCAGTCTACATAAGACACTATTAGAAGGATGACCATCTTCACAATATATGTCATGTGTATGAGAATCCCTTATATGGGTGAGTATATCGATACACAATAGGACACCCCTAATCCATAAAGCATACAATAAATAAAATATAGTCATATCTACCTAGGTATATTTTTAAAACCCATATAACTTGAATAAATAGATATACATAACAATGACACATGGTCTAGATGTAAAAAAAACCATAGTATACCAACCCTAGGTTTCCATCTTGATGATTCCACAAAGAACTCATCCGGGAGAACAATGTCATATGTTTAATAACATTTATGATGTCTTTATAAAATGTACTACTCATTGGGTATCATCATGATAAAGAACATGTAGAAATGGTGAAGATATTACAATACATAAAAGAAAATCACAACCAAATTCATGGGGTGATACCAACACCTCAATCTGAATAAATACTGATTAGTAGAGGATATACACCTACATAGTGTTGGAATATCGATACCAAGAACATCAAATAGGGAAGAAAGATGAATAAAGGATCCCACTCTATGCCACACAGAGGGATTCCAACCACTCTATAAAATATTTCTAAGATAAGGGATTGTCATCCGAAGAGTATAAAATGATTCCTACCAAACATAATTTTAATGATAAGGGGAATGAACCCAAATGAAACTTGTTTAATATACAGAGGAAACGTGATCTACACTATGTAGAAAAGATTATACATTTTGTATTGTCAGTCACATATCATGCCCTTTGACCTCAGGTTTAACCTGTCTAAAGACAAGAGTTATCGAACTATATCTGTGAAATAGTATATATCATGTAGGAATCCCCTATAATCTAAATATATACTAGTAAATATCTTTATCCCATTTACATTCATCCATGTACATGTACATGGATCAGCTCGTGTACTTAGTCAAACTTGTGTATATGATGAGGAGTATATGACATGAAGGTTGCACGTGTAGTCCACCCTGTGTCTATGTATTTCTCAAAGTAAACGCCGAGTATCTGTGGATGGAAAATATTTCATTTGATAAGGGTAACATTTCATGTCATACATAACATCATATAAAATGTTATCCACTACAAAGGGGGACACACATAGTGTATAGCTATGGATTATATGTCGTGTATTGCATAATTTTCCATAATCCATGATTTTTTCTCTAGTAATACCTTCCATAAATATAGCCTCTATCAAACCAGGCCTTACCATAAAACTCCATGGGAGGCCTCATTGAAGCAATTCCATCAATAGATAACATGTTTTTCCCCTATATCTCCTCGAAAAATGTGCCAAACTGGTATTCTTCATTGTGTACCAAAGAAAATAAAATCGGAAATCATCAATTGCTTGGTTCACTCGGTCTCTATCATCTCACATCTTTCATGCTATGCTGATCCTAGATCTTTGATATTTGAATGTTGCACCATGAAACGGGTGTGGAACAATTGATTTATTGGAAATAGATGAGTCACAGGCCAAACAAAGAATGCTTGTGATTAACAATGATTGTTTAGATAAAAGCACAAACCAATCAAGTGGAAAATCCCTCAATCTATTTCCAATTTGGTCTTAGATCAATATGATAGACCAAATATCAAATTAATCATCAAAAAAACAAAATTATCCCTATAAACCCCCTAACCATACCTATCCAGCATGATAATCAGACTACAACCCAAATCTTTTCGTTGATTTTTCAACCTTCATCATCGAAAAAACAATGTGAATAAAAAAATTGAACCGCACACCATACATCGATTCAGTTTGATATCTAATGAATTAAGATGCATTATTAATGTTTTTGGCAAGAAATTTGGAATTTACTATGCGTAGATCATCGATCCACGATCCATCGTCGTTCTCATAACAGGATTCTTTGAATCTCTCTCTAATGACACTCTAAAGGATAAGTGGTTATAATGTTAACACAAGAATTTTGAAATAATAGCATTTTTAAAGACTGACGAGTAGCTATGTCAAACAATAGAAATAAATTAATTTATTATAATTATTTTATTTATTTATGTGACCATGATATCATTTCCAAAAATGACATGCACTGACTAATATTAAGCCACACCTACAGTAAACCTCACATTCAGAACTCAACGGTGTCATCATATTTTTGATCATTGCACCCGTTTATACATTATTAACGTTTTTCAGGAAAACAATGTGGCCATTCAATTTAATATATTTTGAAACATAATCTGGGAACCCTTGAACTTTAGGATCCCATGTTGTCATAAAACAATGTCTCAAAAATAATCCATATAAAATGTAAACATATACATTAAAAATCTGAGATATTAAAGCCCAATTTATAAATAGTATCACAATAAGTGGGGGCTGGGTGCATTATATTTCTTATTAGGGAGCCTTGAAAAATTAGATAAGATAAAGTTCTATGCGAAATCAAGGATATTTTCATTCTTAACACATAATCCTCAACCATCGATTGATTGGAAATGGACAACAAGCTATCCAACTATTGAAAGCATAAAAAGAAGATAATTTTTGGGGGTTTATCCCAAGATTTGTTTTCGATTTTCATAGTTTCCATTTTAATATTCATTTATTATCATTAAATTTAAATAAAAATTAAATGAGTTATAGTTTTTATTAAAGAAAATAAATTTTATAACATCTATTAACATACCTCTACACGTTTTTTCATTTTTTCTAATTTAAATTTCATATGGTATAAAATATTAGGGCCTCTCTCTGTCATTTTGAGATGATGGTTTTAAATTTCATGATCATATCATGCTTCAATCTAAAGAAACTAGTATAAAAACTTTTAATTATTAAATGTAGTTCTATTTTTAATAATATGAAATATCATGAATTTAATATTAATTTTTTATCATTAGGAGATTATGGTTGTTTAATTAGAGGGTCATAGTTGAAGAATATAATGGGTGTATTTTAATATATGAAAAGTTGAAAAAATCATAAAATTGAAAGAGTTTTCGAGTGTAAAATTCTTCATAATTTTACTAGAATTTTAAATAAGTTGCTACTTTCAATTTGGTCTTAGAATTTTTTTTCAAAAAATTGAATATCGAAGTTCATTTTCTTGTTGAAATTATTACTAAAATGTGAAATGCTAGAAATTATAATATTTTTATGTGTTTATTTTAAAATTTAATTAAAAAAATACCTTTTTATAATTACATTAAATATTTAAATTAATGTTGAGAATTTTTTAGTAAATTAATATTTATTTTTTATATAGACATTTTTTTAGAAAAATATTTATTGGATTATTTGTATAAAAATAAACAAAAATAATTATTGATTATATGAAATGATTGAATATGAAAAATTAAATAATAAAACATAGAAATTATATATCAAATTATATTTTCAATAAATAATAACTTAAAGAATGTAAATGAACTATTAGATTTAAAATTATGATGAAATTTGTTAATGTAAAATAATTATGAAATCACATTATCATAATTTTAATTGAAAACCAAAAATAACATTATTTATAAATATAAAATTCCAAAATTGTATAAATCAATTTTTTTATGTAATAATTTTAATTTTTTTTATACAACATTTATAATTATAATTATAATTATATATTTATATATGTAAATTAAGTAATTAAAACATGTAAAAATATTTTTACTTATATAAAAATAATTAATAAAAACGTCATTTATAAAAGATATAAATTTTTATTATAATATATATTTTTATCAGAAGATTATTAAATTAAAATAATGAATATTAAAGAAATTATAAATATGATAAATTTTATTTATTTTAAATAAAAAATGTATTAAAAATTAAATGAAATGATTTTATCTTATTAGTTATTATGAATATAAAAAAATATGAAATTATATATATCTTATTATTTAGAAATTATAAAATATATTATTATTAAAAAATTTAAAATAAGAATATCGATTGTTTTAAAAATAATAATAAATTAATATTGAAATTAAAATTGGGTTGGTGAATTTGGATTTAGATTTAGGGTTTGGCTCTTTCGAGTAATAAGGAATCAAGAGTTGTATGAGGGGTCGAGCAAGGATGAGTGTGCAGTGAGTCTTTGACTGCCATGAGAATTTTATATGCACAGAGGAAGAGTCAAGAGTCTCTTTTGACATATATTCATTGGAGAACAAGTAGAGGGATTATTTGGCATATCTATGAATCACAACAAGCTTCATCGAAGGATATCCAAGTACATGCCAAAGGAGATCCCAAAAAAAAGAGAGTCTCAAACAGAGAAATTGAGTCTAGTTGGGGGATTCATCCTTTGATAAAAGTACAAGTATCGTCTTGGGTTCAATCCTAGAAAAGGGGTTCAAATATACCATATCATAATGTGGAAAGGTTAAAGATCATGTTCACGATGTTATCGTTCTCCTATTCCTCTTGATTTGATATTTCAGGTTTATAGAGATAGTGTATTTTGAATTTTAGTGTCTTAATTGTAAAATTGTTTTCAATGTATTATATTTATTTGGTGTTCCATAAATTTTTCTTCCTATTCTAATGTCAGTAATACCAATTCTACTAAAAATATAGATGTATGCACCAAATCAGGTATGTTAGACATTGTTAATCAATATGATAATTTAATACTTTTAGTATACAATAATTTCTGAAGAAACACATTAACCCGATTGAATTATTTGCAGGATTTTTATTGAAAAATTTATTGTTTTTAGTATATATTTGTAAAATTAAAATTATTTGAAATACAGTCTGATATATATATATATATATATATATTTGTGTGTGTGTGTGTGTTTGTTTGTTTTTATCGAACGACCTCAACATTAGGCATTCATTGGATTCCATTGTTGGAGATCCAAGCATTAAAAAATACTTGAAATGTGTAATAAAATATACACATAATTTTGTCATGATGAGAGTATAAATAAAAGTCTGTGAAAGGAATTTTGGAAGGAATGGAAGAGTTCATCATTTATCATTGCATTGTACTGTTTGTATATGTTTGGTGAGGTCGATGTATATATGAGAGTCACAAAAAAAGAATAAGTAGTCTGCTGTAATCAAATAGTAAGGGGTATATTGAAATTATTTATATTCAAATTAAAAACATAATTTTAAAATTATGTAGGCATGCCATTTAAATATTATATTTTATTTATTTATTAATTTTTAATGGGTTATTTTCTTTCTAGGGGTATTTTTATCAAAGTTATACATTATAATTTTGAAAAACAATATTCAATTGTATCTTTGATTAATCTTAAGACCCATTTTGTGGGTAAAATAATTTATAAAAACAATTTTTTTATTTTGTGTTAGAAACTCAATTATATGATTTATATTTAGTAAATGTAACAATTGTTATGTTCAAAAGTTTGTGTTATAAAATTTTATTTTTATTCGGTAACGGTGGTTAATATTATTAAATATAAATTTTGTTTTCAAATTTAAAGATAAAATTTTGACTACAATTTTGTAATAATTATATGAATTTAATAATTGTATATTGGAAAATATAATATATAAAATATTCCTATCACAAATTTATAAAGAAAAATTATTTTTATAACAAATATATATGGATAAAAGATATATTAAATCATCATATTATATGAATTATAATTATTGATGTTTTAATATTTCAAGGGAATAGAAGATATTATTATATGATTAATATTTATTGTATGAATGTCAATATATGTGTGGAGAATTTATGTGTACAAAACTCATGTATAATCATTGATGTCAAACATTAAAAAAATACATTGAAAAATCTATATTTTGTGATATTTAATGAAAATTATAAGTTATTTTTTATTGAGTCTTTGATTTATATACAAAAGTGAAAAATTAATTCTATTATAAGGAATTATTTTTTATGTGAATGTTAATTACATTTTAATTAATATTCCATGTATTAAATAAAATTATAATGGTGATGAAATTTAGTATCTTCATGTTTTTATGAATGTATATAAAAATATATTGTTATGTTTTTCGAGTAAAAACTCAATGAATATATATATATATATATACGGGTAAGCTCAAAACGATTTTATAAAATTCTATACAATAACATTGTAAATAAAGTAGGGAATTGGGGAATGAAAAAATCCCTCAATAAGTCGGTTGGCCCAATGCAACCTAAAATGTTTCATGTGGTATCTGTGTTTTGTTTTCAAAATCATTCAAATTTTTTCATAACAATAAATATATTGTTTTTAATGAAAATTTTAATTTTCTGTATTTCCAAATTATTGTAGTATTTTCAATACATAAATAATTATAATATTATTTTCATATGGTATTTGTAAAATTATTTCTTAATGTATTATATATATAATGTTCAAATTTTTTCCCAAAAGTTATTTTTAAAAAGAGATTTCATACAAATTATATCACTAATTTCAAAACCCCTTACAAGGAAATTAAATTTCCATCTCATTTTTTAAAATGATTTTTACATGAACTATAATATTTGATGATGGACGACATCGCTTAAATAGTTAGCACATGCAAAGCGATGTAGCTATTTTATTTTATTATTTTTCAAATCGATAGAATTGTATGGTCTTGTATAATTATCCAAAACTCATATCTGAAAAAGATCATGGATTGTTTTGTGTCATGTAAGTTGTTAGTTTCTATTTGGAAAAATCTACGAATCATTTTTATGCACTAAATCAGCAAGTGTGGGTTCTGGGAAATATAATTTGTATCATATAAATAGTATAGGGAACATTGGATATTAGATGTTGTCATAGAGGGAAAAAATTTATGCAATAGAATAATCATTAAATAATTATATTTCCTTAATATATTCCTTAATTATGAAGATTTAAATTCAAAATTTTCTTCAATCTAACAAACAAATTATGGGGGGAAAATTCTATTGAAGGGGGTGGAGAATGTCACATCCTGAAAATTATAATATTTTTATGTTTTTATTTTCTTAATTTAAATTTTTAAAAAAAAAGCATTGTATTAATAGTTATGCAATATATTAAAATAAAATAAAAAATATTATTTGATATTAAATTAATATTCTATTTTTTTAAAAAATTATACATTATTAAAAATATATATATATTATTATTTATATATAATAAATCCAAAAAAAATTTATTATATGACAGGATTGAATATGTAGAAATAAAAAATAATACATAGAAATAATATAATATTTTTTGTTTTAAAGGAATTATAATAGAAAAAAAGTAAATAAATAACTAGAATTAAAATTATGTTGAAATTTGGAAATTTAACATAATTATGAAATCATTTTATCAGAATTAAAATTTTTCACATAAAATAAAATTAATTAGAATAATACATTTTTCAATTTATATAAATCAATTATAATATTTAACCTTTTTCATTGAGTTTTATCAAACATTTTTTATTATAATTAAAAATATATTTTTATATAAATGAATAAATTAATGTTTATAGCATTTAAAAATAATTATAATAATATAATAATAAATAAATACAACATCATTTATAAAATATATAAATTGTGATAAAATTGTAATTAATATCAAAAGATTATAAAATTTAAATTATGAATATTAAAAAAATATCTAAATGATAAAGGTATTTTATTTGTAATAAATAATGTTTTTAACATTAAAATAAATTTATTTAAACTTATGAATGATTAAGAATGTATTATAGATATGATATGATGTTTATATTATTATCTTGAAATTATGAAATATATTATTTTTAAAATCATTGAAATCTAAATATGGATTTGTTTAAATAATTATAAAAAACAATAATAAAATTAAATTTGGTTTGGGGGATCCAGAATTAGTGTTATGGTTCATCACGTTCGGTTATAGGGGAATCAAGTGCTCCCTTTGAAGATGAGGATGGCCGAGCATGCGGTGAGTCTTCGACCGTCAAATGATGTTTCAGTGCGCATAAGAGGAGTCAAGTGTCATTTTTTCTTCTGTTCTGGACAAACCTAGAAAACATGTAAGCCAAGATATTCATGAACAAAATAGGCATGTATACCTAAGATCAATGCACATGCTAAGTTCAAGAGTGAATGAGGAGTCGAGGATAAAGAAATTGAGTCTGGTTGGGGGATTCATCAATCGATCAAAGTGATAATGCCTTCTAGGATTCTGTCATGGAAATTGAGTTCAAATGAAACAGATGTGAATGTGGAAGCTGTAAATATAGAGGGAAATATATTATATTTTTCTTCTTACTCTATATTTTAGATTTTTTGTTTATCTAGTGAGTGTATTTTTTATTTTGGTTTACAAATAATAGTATCGTTTTCAATGTATTGAGTCCCCTCTCATATTACCTGAATTTTTCATCCATGTTTAATATCGACAATATCAAATATGCTATACATTTTCATGGATGCACCAAATCTGGTCTTTCGGTCAATAATAATAAACATGATAACTGTATAGTGTTAGTATTGAATAAATATGGAAAAAAATCTATCCCGACTAAATTATTATTAGGTTTTTTATTACAAGATTTCTTATTTATAGTATTTCTAAGTATCGATTAAACTGTTTTAAATATATACAAATATATATATATATATATATATATCTATCAAATGACCACTTATTTAGATATTGAATAACATTCACTGCTAGTGATCCCAGCATTAAAATTTATTCCCATGTTGTGTTAAAATATAATGTTAATTTTTTCATACTGAGAGTAATAATAATGGAGTGTGAGAGGCAGCCCGGAAGGCATGGAAGAGTTTTATACCTCTCTTTATTTTCCACTATGTGTATATTTTTGATGAGGTTGAAGTATATAGTTGATTCGATAATGATAAAGAAACATTCTTCTGAAAAAAAATAATACTGTATGTTTTCCAATTATTTATTTTAAAATTTTGATATTAATTCTAAAATAAAGTTACTTTGTTACTTCATTATTCTTTTTTAATTTATTTTTTAATTTTTATCTGGGTTTTTTTATTAATGTATATATTAGGAAAATTATACTTTATTTTTTTTTTAAAAATTCAATTTGTAATGTTGACTAATATTAAATAAATAATTTCGGGTAAAATAATTTATTTAAAAAAATGTATTTATTTTGTGTTAGATAATTAATTTTATGATTTATATTTCACAAAGGATTTAATTTTTATGTTCAATGGATTTTATTATAAAATTTAATATTAATTCTAAAAAGGTTATGTATGTTCTCAAATATGGATTATGTTTTTAAAAATATAGATAATGATTTGAGTATAATTCTTTAAAAATAATTTGTATGTAATTATATTATTTTTAATAATAATATATATATTATTTTCCAATCACAATTTTTTTTTATCAATGTTGTTTTTAAAAGAATTTTTTCCATTAATATATATTAAATCATCAAATTATATGTATTATAATTATTTGTGTTTTGATATTTCAGGGGAATAAAAGATATCATTTTATGATTAATATTTACTATAAGGCTATCAATATTTGTGTAAAAAACATATGTGTGAACAACACATGTAAATCACGGATGGAATACATTAAAAAGGACATGGACATAATCTAAAATTTGTGACATTTCATTCATGTTCTAGTATCATTTTTGTTGTGTCATTGATTTATTTACATTAGTGAACAATTAATTATTTTGTATGAAATTATTTTTAATGTTGATGTTAAATATATTTTAATTAACATTACATGTATTAAATAAATGTATGATGGATATGTGGTTGAGTTCCTTCATGTCTTCTTACAAATTTATATATAAATATTTTTTCATGTTTTTAGAATAATAACTCTAGTGAAGTCATATATTTATATTCACAATTAAGATGATTTTATAAATTCTATCACATGAACATTGTACACATGGTATGTAATTATATAATGAAACCATCACCTGACATGTGGCTAGGACCAAGACATTTTTCAATTTTTCAAGTGGCCTTAGTTTTTTTTCAAAAGAGTGCGCATTATTTTCATAAAAATAACTGGATTATTTTTAATGAAATATTTTAGCATTTATATTTTCAAAATAATGTTGTATTTTCAATACATAAATAATTTTAATATTATTTTCAGAAGCTTTTTATGAATATAATTTTTAAGGCATTATCTAATGTATGATCAATAGTATTTCTCAAAATTTATTTTCAAAATAATATTTTATAAAATATTTATCATTTATTTTAAAAACCCGTAATGGGAAATTAAATGGTCATCCAATTTTTTAAAAATACATTAATTGTTACGTCAATGATGGATGATGATTCTTAATTATATATTATATTCATAAAGTAGTTAAAATTTTATTTTATTTTTTTCATCTCTAAAAATATATATGCCCTTGTTTAATTATCCAAAACCTAGATCATAAAATGGTAATGAATTTTATTTAATGTTATGTAATTGTTTGGTTTTTATTATAAAAAAGTACATAAATATTTTATGCATGAAATCTAGAAGTGCGGGTTCAGGGCCTTATAATTTGTATCAAATTAGTGGTCTCAAAACAATTGTAGTTTAGATGTTGTCTTTGAAAAAAAAATAACATGATAGAATTTTCTTTAGAGCCTTAAATTCCATTATAAATTTCATAATTCTGAAAATGAAAATTCAAACTTTTCTTAAGTCCTGCAAATGAATTGAATGGTCAAAATTTATTTTAGGGGTGGGGAGAATGTGACATCCTGAAAACTATAATATTATAAATTCTTTGTTTTTGAATTTAAATAATAAATAATATTCTTTGTTTGAATTTTAAAGATAAATATTAAAATAATATAATAAAATATGATAATTTATTCGTAATAAATAAATAATTAAATTTTTTTGGCAAAGAATTTTTAAAATAAATACTAAATTTTTATATACTGAGAGTACATATAAATTAGTGTTAGAGGAAGTCCATGAGGCATAGAAGTGTTACATGAATCTCTTTTTTTTACTATGTGTATTAGTTTTATGAGGCATGAGTATATAGGAGATTCGAAAAAGAAGAATAAGAATACCAGTCCCAAAAAATAGTAAGTGTTATTTTGTAATTATTTATCATCAATTTTAGATCTAAATTTGCCAATTATGTAAGTGAGTTATTTAATTATTCTATATTAATTATCATTATAATTTGTAAGGGGGTTTGATATTATAGTTTATATTATCAAATTTCATGTTTATAATTTTAACAAAAACTCAATTGTATCTATGATTAATCTTAAAAACCTTTTGGGTAAAGTTATTTATTTTAAAAAAATGTTTCAATTTTATGTTAGAAAATTAATTCATTATTTATGTTTTTTAAAAGGAATAATTTTTTTTGTACAAAGAATTATATTATAAAATTTAATGATTATTATAAAATGGTGATTTAGGTTTTCAAAAATTAATTATTTTTTAATATTTAAAAGAAATACAATGAGTAATATTTTGTTAAAATTACAATTTATGAACTATAGTATTTAGAAAAATAAAATATATATTATATTCTAATAATAAATTTATTTATCCCAATTGTTTTGAAATGAAACAAATTTGGATGAATGATATATGAAATCATCATATTATATGAATTATAATTGTTGATGTTTTAATATTTTAAGGGAATAAAAGATATCAATTTTAGATTAATATTTACTGTGACATTTTCAATATATTTTTTGAATTTTTTTCTGAAAGACATAGTTCTTTTCATGGCAGTCATATATTAAATATAATATGGCCATAATTATTAATTTTTTAAATTTCATGTATATACAAATTTAATTTTTTTTAGTCATTGAGATTTTTATATAAGATAAAAATTATTTCTATTATAGGAAATTATTTTTAATGTTGATGTTAATTATATTTTAATTAAAATTAAATGTATTAAATAAATTTTTTAAATATAATTGCTTAAATTTTTTAAATTTTTCTTAAAAATGTATATAAAAATATATTTTCAAGATTTTAGAGTAAAAGATGCATTAAAAATATATATGGAAGAAAACATAAAAATGATTTTTAAAATTTCATCACTTGAAAATTATAAATATGGAAGGGATTTATGGAGTTAAATCATCCCTCTGCAAGTGGGTAAGCCTAAGAAAACCTTCAATATTTCAAGTGGCCTCAGTGTTTTTTTCAAGTGCTTGAATATTGATTTTAAAATAATAAATGGATCATTTTAAAGAATATTTTTAGCGTATGTATTTTCAAAATATTTTAGTATTTTCAAAACACAATTAGTTTCAATATTAATATCATAAGGTATTCGTATTGGTATTTTTAATGATATTATATAAAATATGTTCAAAAGTATTAGTCAAAAATCAATTTTCAAAAGGATATTTCATAAAAGGTATATAAATGATTTAAAAACTCCTTACTAGGTAATTAAATTCGGGTACAATGTTTTAAAATTATTTTCACAAGTATATTAGAAGTTCTAAGGTGGCATAAATTACGTAAAAAGTTTTCTCACTGGTAGAAAAGTAGATATTTAATTTTATTTTCATTCAACTCTAAAATTATCTATGTTCAGGTCTAAATTTTCAAAACCTCTACTGGAAAAATGGTCTTGCATTGTATTTAGTGTTCTGTAATTGTTCATTGTATTTTAAAAAAATAACATATCATTTTTATGAAATTAATTTGGATATTTGGGTTCAGGACGTTATATGATACATCGTATTTATTAGTATTAAATTGATTATTTTTTCCTATGTATCAATTAGGAATAATCACATTCTTTGTATAAAATATTTCTACACATTTCTTTGTACATGAGGTAATGTACATATTATAATATTGAACTGAATTTTTTTTAGTATTAACTATTTAGTATACTTCTATTCAATGTGTAAATTTTTTTATTTATTTTGTAGTAATAACATAATATGCTTTTTGTAACCCTTTTGAACATTTTTTAATCAACTATGTTTTAAAATATATTTTATTGTCTAAATTAGATGTACATGTTTTTTCCACAAAGTATTGAACATTAAGGATAATGGTGATATTTTAAATAGGGGATAAGGTATATTAATTAAATAATCCATACCATAATGTAATCCCATTGAAAACTCCAATAATATCATGTTATTTTTTTTGTGGTATCTATAAATCATTTTCAGTGGGTTTAAATTTTTTGAGGTTTGAATATTGGTTCCATATGTTATTTCACTATGTTAAACTACAAAACAATGAATAAAAAATATAAACCCCTAAATTGTTTCAAATTTGATTATCTTTCAATATTTAGTAAGCCATATTCCTTTCATTTAATCTTCTCTAATGTATGAATTTTTTGTAAAAAATAAAAAGAGGTAATTCCTTTAATACCACTTGAATTTATCCATAAAAATAAATTAGCCCTAACCTCTTGAAAAATAGTGGACACCAGTAATGAATTGTGAGAATTATCACTAAAAATAATATATAGCATCGGATTAAACCTTTTCCATATTGTACTACAACGGTTTCCAAAAAACCACCGCTATGGTAAGTATTGACATTCAACTAAAATCGGCTTCATCTATTTAGAGGTAGTTTTTGGGAACTATCACAAATTGTTTGTTAAGAGATGGTATTCATGTTTTAGTCGTGGTTTACCTTCCCAAAAAATGACTATAGGATAGCAAAAGTATGAACCATTATAATACATTAGTTATTTTTTGAAAGAAAATCCACTACTAAACAAAAAAATTAATCCTCAACAAATGTTGTTTAAACTATTGATAATCAATAATATTTCATATATAAAAGCAGTATAATCCTCGATGATATATCGATTTAAAAAAAGAACCTATTGTTTCTACATCCCCAAAATATAAAAAATAAAATAGGTATCCAACTATATCACATAAAGAAGTCCATATATAACACATCGATGAGTTTTTTGTATACCACATTAATGTCATTATGTATCTAAATTATTTTAGGAAATATAATGAAAAATTCTCTCAAAAATCACCCAATAATTAAAAATCGAAATAAAACAATCAAAAGACACATTGATTGATGTTCTACATTCACTAATCCATGTATTATCCCAGTGAAATCTGCTCAACACTCTCTCCATCTCCATATCCACTTCTTGCTACCAGAACCAGCTTGAAAATTATTTTGAAAATAAATTATTCTTGTATATTTCAATGTAAACATAAAAATAAAAAATGTACTTAATGATTTTAATGTTGTGTGATTTACCTTCTCTCTATTAGCCATTAATGCAATGTCATCTATTGATGTGGTCAAGGGAACATTGACTAAGAGTCAACTAGGATCAGTAAAATTCTTATTCAATAGCATTCTCATCATTTAATAAATTAAAAATAACTTTTGGATATATATTTCATAAAATTCATGTAGGAAAAATTTTAAAAATGATAACAAATACACAGTAATGAAAAATAAAATATATATAGTTATGATATTGAATGACTGAACATATAACATGATTGGTTACTAAATGAATTGATGACTACACATACAATCAATTTTACTATGTTTCATGTCATTTTCCTGCTCAATCATTACATAAAGTACATCATTTTTCCTTGAAAGAATAATATTTTCAATATCATGATGGAAAAATATGTTCGCTTCTTACAGTTGATGGCATTCCATATAAGAGGTGAAATCTTACAATTCTTCACCCATATCATACAAATCAATTTGTTTTACGTGAGCAACTATGCTCCATCCTTCATCCATGACATCATCCACATAATATACCATTTTCTCTTGCGATGATAAGATATAAATATCATCTAATTAATGTTCATCAATATATTTCATGTGAGAGAGGTTCAATGAAGTAAATTAATTGGAAACTCATTTTACACCCTTAATAACATCCACCTAATACCATATGAATAAAAAAATCCCATTGTAGTTTAATTCATTAATTGCAAGTAACTTTGTTATCTATCGCACTTCCAATAATGAAAATATAAACTATTCTATGTTTCCAACCCCTCTTTCTAATTGACTGTGTGGAATATACAACCATTCAAATTATAAGAGTCGATAATTCTATCATATTTTAGTGGACCTCAATCCAGAAACATTATATCCTCTAAAAAATAAACTCAATTGATTAGTACTCATGATCTAAAAAAATTAATATACATTATTAGATTTAAAAAATAATTGTTCTCATGAAACAGTCATATTGATTGCAGAATTTATGAAAATAAATGTCTTGTAAACCATTAATCAATAAATTTATTAATATATATTGATATATCATTATGATTTTTTTCATATTCTCATTCATCTTGTTTTTTGTAGTATCTTCTCTTCAGTAAATGAATCTAAAATTTTACTATTCAGAAGCACATATCTATATTCTTGTAATAGTTTGATTTATGTTAGTGTAACATTAGAGCTCCTCCCTACTGATCGACCAATTCTAGGGAAATAATTTTGACTTATCATTTAGATCATCTTCAGTTGATGTTTCATCGACATGTTCAACTATATTGAATCTTGCCTCAGTATCATCCATGTATCAATAAAAAGAAGAAATAAAGTCCTCCCCCAAATAGCCTTCATTTATAGAGCATTTATGTTGATATTTATTTTTCATATACGATATCAGGTGACCAAGATATCAGTGTAATAAAATAAATAAAAAATAATTGGTTGTTAAATGATGTTCCATGAATTTCATTCATGAGAAGAAAAACATATAAATTCTATACCTCTCAATTGGATAAATTCATCTACATTGAACAGGACCCTCTAATTTAGCTTCCTCAACCATATTTATAGTTATATACATCATGAGAGTAAAAAACAATCAAGGAAAGATCATGACCATCACATAATGTTTCAATAAATATATTACTTAAAGTATTTCAATATCAAATGGTTGCAGAGTTTTCTAACATAGTTGTTTGAATAATGAGAAAAACTGGAGTGCAATAGCAGTATCCTTTCCAAGTAATAATGAATGCAATAAAAATTATAGTAACTATTGTAACAAAATATGGGAATCATGAATTTTATATTCATGTAATCTATGATTATTTCAGACAACAGACCTTGAGAATTTAATTGAATACCCATCAGATACCTTCACATGTTTGAAAATGAGAAGGGTTGTATCTTTATCCTTATTTTTTATTAAAAAATATAGAATATTATCCATTCTCATATAACTGATTATCTCTATTTATAATCAATGTATTTTGATCCTTCCGAGCATTGATATGGTCATTCAATTTTTAATACTCTTTAAGAAATTGGAATATAAATTTGTAACTTAAATTCACCCCAATATGCATAAAACCAAGATTACACTGCAAAAAAGACAATTCAATATAAGAATATTTGATGAATATAACTTCGTTATCTTCCATGATTGAATTATAATTTCACATGAAAATTCAGATCAAGTTCATTTACCACTATCATTCAAATGTGGAAACTTCCAATATTTGGTTCCAACATTTCTATGTCATTCTAATATTTCATAACATTTCAACTACATTGGATATAGTACACGGTCAATAAAACCATTAAAGTTTGACTTGATCAACCGAAATCTATGAGATTCATAATCTATGAGATGCATAAATAAATATTCGATGACATTAGAAGAACCATTTTTACATTAATGTAGTCATTCAGGATAAAAATCATTGATAAAAATTGGACAATCCAAACCCATGTCTATATTCTTACCAGGTAAATTCCTATATCCAGGTAAGTCACTAATTTTATACATTAGATCATTATTCATTTAGAGCATTGTTCGAGATGATTCATCATATGTATCAACATTGTTCCTCTCTAACTCTTTTAATTCTACAAATAGAAGATGTGAGTACACATCACTAACATTTCTTGACAAATAGTTGCCATGAATAATCATGAAAATGATAAAAGGAGGTTGTTTTATACACATCAAAGGAGAAATATTGTAAGGTATCAAAATAACCATCTAAATTCTATAATTGGTGATCAATGTACCAAATGCTTTGAATCCATCAACAATTAATGCCAATCACAAATTATTAGTATTAGATGAGAAATCTGGAAGTAATGAATCAAATTTATTCCACAATTGTGAATCTCTAGTATATACTTTAAACCCATCATTTTAATAATCTTTTTAATTCCACTTCATATAATATGTGGTTTTAGATAATATGAATAGTCTTTTCCATTGTTTTTTTAATGGAAAGTAACACCCAAACATTTCAGGTGTGTTCCTTTTACTCTTCTTTAGTTTAGTATGTTGATTTAGACATATTAAATCACACATTGAATACAATATAGAAAAAGAATATTTTTTTTAAAAATCTCATCTACATGAATAATCTAAAAAATAAGGAATACAATAATTGGTATAGGAATGTTTTTTATTATAATTAATACCATGCTTGATAAAAAAATTTATATAAAAAAATACACATGGATATTAACTTGAAGAGTTGCATCATGAATAAAAACTCATTATCATAGACATCACCTTATTGGAAATTCAACAAAGTAATTTGAAATGGAATAACATCAGTAGAAAATAATATCTTCAATATTTCACTATTCCACCATATACAATTGATTTCCATCATAAAAAAACCATTAAACACATTTTCCTTATCAGTGAAGTCCTCCCTTAAATTATTATCCACAGAATCAAGTAGAAGATCCAGTGATATCATACATTCATGATATGTTTTTCCTATTGTCCAAAAAAATCAACTGTCATGATGCTATTTATAGCACCCTCAACTGGTTATTCTAATATGTTTTGATGTTGATTTTATTATCTTTCAATGCCAGATATATCATTTTTTATTTCATCTATTTCATTGTCCGTTGCCAATGAAACAGGGAGCTCATTTGGTTGATTAACATCAGCACTCAAAGATTCTATAATGTTCAATTAATTGTTCCTAATCTAACACATATTTTTATTTTGGAATAGCTTCAATATCAAGTGTTTATAAACATTATATCTCTTTGAACATCTTCATAATTTACAATTAGGAAATGGCCATCAGATTCTACTGTTATCGGATCAGATAAAAATTAAAAAATATAAAAACTCTTCTGAACCCTTATCATATTGAGGTGTGTTTCTCCATAATATGTTCTATATTTTATCTATATATTTCACAAATTTCTTACACATTATCAAAAAAATGAAAAAAATAAGTATTACTAAATTGGAAAAGTGATAAACATAAGTGAAAAAAATACAACCCAAGTAGTTATAAAAAGTGTCATATAAGTACTAAAAATTTCAGGGTAAAACAAAAGAAGTCAATCAAGGATAGTATTATGTAAAATAACAAAATAGAAAAATCATAAAACCATTTAAAATGCCACCAGTAATTTTTGAAACCACATGGTATGTGATAATTAATTAATAATGATTATACCATTAATTGGGAAGCTATTACATGTATGGTAATGTGGAACCATGGTATATATATATGATATAAACTACTATTTGTATTTTTGATTAATTTTATAATGAATATATATCATTTATATTATGTTTATATAGTACTAATTTATATTGGTAATGATATAGAATATGATGTAAATTAATAATGAAATTGATGTGTGAGAGTTTGTACATCATATACGGAAATAACTCTTCCCCAAAAAATCTAGAAACATACCAACATAAGATAAAAAAAGATTATATTCTTCAAAAATAACGACATGTTCCTTTAATAGTGTGTTCCATGTAGTTTAGTATAGTTGGACTAAAATGTTGTAAAGCCCGACAGGGTTCCAGCCCTGATCAAGAGAAAAATTCACTATTCAAGTTGATCTGGGGACATAGTATTGTTATTGACTTAATATCCTCTGAAATTAAATCACTAAAATCAGTAATACCTTTTAAGGGTATCTAATAGTTCATTATTTATAAAAATGCTGAAAAAATATTATGATTTTGGATATCATTTATGTATTTCTTTTTTCAGAATATAAATTTTATAATAAAAGTTTAACTAGATATTAATTACTATATATTAAAATATTAAAAAGTGTAAGGTCTTATATTTTTATCAATAAGGAGATCATGATAAAACTAATATATATATATATATATATATATATATGTGAATAAAACCTTTGATAATAGAGGATAATATTAAACCAGACAGAGTTACTCACATGTTGAAGCTCTAGGTATCTATTATATAGTAGAACCAATGTAGTTTGTGTTGCCCTAAATAAAAATAAGGAGAGGAAAAACAATAAGATGGTGTGGCAGAATCATGTTTAAACTGAATGAATAAAATTTGTGAACTTGTAAAAAATGAAATATAATAATTAACAATATAGGGTTTACATATAAAATTGTAAGAATAGGTTATGTTCACTACTGTGAATACAAAAGGAAAAGAAATTAATTGAATGTTGTAGTTCATGTAGAGGGAAATTAATATAAGGGAAAGAAACTGAAAAATATAATATTGGTATTAACATTGGTGAATAACTCTTTGGTTTTTCCATTATCATTTTCATTTTAAAATTTTGTATTCACTAGAGTTCGGGGTACACCAATCCATGTTGTGTGTGATGCGCACATAGATAATATCAAGTGACAATTTTGTCAAATTCAATGGATGATAATTGTGATTAAATACATATTATTTTGGTTATATTTGAGATAAAAAATTAATCCACCCTAAATAAGAAATATTTAGATGATAAGGTAGTCCTATTCAAATACTAGAATAAATAATATTAGTCAAAAAAAAACATTGATTTCAAAGAATATAGTGATGATGTTATAGGTGCATATTTAAATGATAATGTTGATGTGATGATTGAAAATATCATTTTCATCATCACAATATGTGTTTGAATTGGTAAATGTATATTTCATGGAAAGTTACCATAAAATTGTTTCAATAATGAGTCTATTTGAAATTTTAAGTAAAATTTCCCTAAATTACAAGAAGACGAAATTATTGATAAAGATGAATCCCATAATGTATTTTCATGGAAGAATTACATGAATTTAAGAAGAATTGTTTTTTTGATCAACTTCTTCAATAATGAAATCTTATTTCAAAAAAAATGTAAGATTTTTATATTAAATAATGATTAATCAATATGTTATAGAATTGAATGTTATTGTTCCTCATGTGGCATGGTAGAATATAAATTCATTTATGTAGGGGATGTGAAGGAATTAAGAAGTGAAGAAAAATGATGTCAAAAAAAGTGTTTTCTTCATTTATTTATGATTTGGTAAATCAATATCAAATGTTTTTCATGTTGAAGAAGAAATTATAGAAAATTATATCTATGATTCTTATGTTAGTGGATGAAAATCAGACACTTAGGAATACATCCAAAATGGTGAAATTTTAAATTTCGAAATTCATATTATATGAAGTAATTTTTTTCCTTAGTATGGAAGAAGAAGAAGACTTAGTCGCATATGAGAAAATAAGGATAAATTTAGGATTGAGAAGTGGCTTATAGAATATAAATAATGTATATCTCTCGTGGGGAATCTATTAGGAAACCAAAATTTTTATTTTGGTAAAAATTATTTTTTAAAAATTTCCATTTTCAAGTAATATTATTTAAAATACAATAAGGTTTTTAAAATATGAATGTATATCCATAAATTTCATTATCCATTAAACAAGATTTATAAAAAAATAATTTATATTGAAATGTGGTTAATATAAAATTTTATTTTCTTTAGAGACTATAAGTTACATTAAATTCCAATTTAAAAAATCATGTATTAAAATACCACTACTAAATAATTTCAATTTTTTTGACAGACGTTTTGTAAACTACATCTAATCAATGATTTTTTGTAGTGTATATATAATAATCATTTCATTTGAATATTTTTATATGGATTTAAATTCATAAGAGACCTATTACAATTCATTATGATATGAATTACTAATTCATACTGAAGTGAATATTTTAATCTTTGAGGTAAAAGATGAGCTATTTATACTCCTTTAAATTTATTAAGTTCTCTATTCTAGAAAGAGTGTATATATTTTTTGGTTGATATTATATTGGATAATGTTCTTCTATAGGTATAGAGATGATTTGATTTTATGTTAAATGAATGATAACTTGAGTTTAATAAGAATTCTGTGTCTTTAGGTCAATTATTCATCTAAAACTAGAATCCATTTTTCATTAAAAATACCAAATTTTATATGGGTAAACATTTTCACATCATGATTAAATATATAGGCGGAATTGTAATTGAAATTTATTTTGTGGTGAATGAGTAATTTAAAATAGGAATTTATTTCATTTTTCCCAATTTCAGATATTATTTTCACGAGGACAAGAAAATTCATAATGTTGGGGAATTTGATGTTGCAATATTTTGGTAAAAGTTTTCCAAATTACATCATTATTTTTTTTACTTTATTGGTTAAAATAATAGTTTGATTGATAAATTTATAATCGGTGTTAATTAGATGACATATAAATAAGTTATCAAAATAATTTTTTAATTATATATATTTTTATATTTTATTTTCTAATTTATTATTGAAGACATTTTTTATGTTATAAATGTTGTGTTTTTGTTAACAAAATTCTGTTTATTCTATTTTTATTTTCCATTATTATTATAATACTTTAATTAATTTTTGTGTAGTATTTACACTTTTATTAATTAATTTATTTATTATTTAGTTATATTTGAATTTAACATTAATATTTTATAATTTTTATTTTGATAATTAATTAATCAATCTATTAATTTGTTCAATTTTATTTTAATTCTTAATTTAAAATATTCATTTAACTAAATAATTCGTATTTTTTTATTTTCATCAATATTCATTTTAAAAAAATAGTTTTTATGTTATTTAATTTACTAATTTTTGATTGAAAATTGTTAAAATTTTATTTGTTGAATAAATTTATTGATAAATTATCCCGTTTATTTATATCATTTTGATTTAATGAAATTTATTTTCAGTTCATCTTCTGAGGGATTAAGATGATATTATTAAGCATGAAATGTGGATTTTCCACTAAGGATGTTTTTCGGAGTTCCAGAATCCCTAAAAAATGAAACAGACAAGATCTGATGTCACATTATGATGATGGTGATGAACCAATGAGCACCAAACAATCGGTGATAATCTAAACCCCCATTGAATCGGGATGAATTCACGGCTGATAAAAATTCAATATGAACCATTAGGGAGCTGAAGAACATCAATGCCACCCAGGAAACATGCCATTTCCATGAATATATCGATGATAAACATCAAGACCAATGACGATACATTAATATGGATTAAACATCAGAGAAGGGAAAAGGTCACCTGTACCATGTTGGATCAAGATTGAACATTTTGGATGTAGTATGAACATGTTGGATCTGGTTGAGAATCATGATTTTTGAGCAAGTGATCAATATTTCTTTTCCTGAACATGTTGGATCTTGGAGTGACCATGGTGGATCTAGTTCAAAATCTTGATCTCACCCAGGATTGATGATGATTTTACAAAATGATCAGAATCACACCAATGATAATTGAGACACCAACAAAGATATTTTCACTTATTATAAACTAGGGATGAATAAATAATAAACTAAATTTACTAATGATGACCATTTTATGCATTTCATTTCCCGTTAATTGATTCAAAATATGACTCTAACATTGAAATCAAGACAAATCAAATATCATGATTGTTGAAGTTTTTTTTCCATTATTGGAACCAAGATCAACCCATTCAGGGGGATGAGGTTTTTATTGATGCTGATTTTGATTGGATAATCATGAGATATGGATTGGATGATGGAATTGTGACTATTTATTTATTGTTTTGTGTAATGTTGAATATGATATTTTTTATTCGGTAATTCCATTGTTTTTTACTGAATGATTTTGGATTCCATTATGTTTGAACATATAACTGAGAATTACTACTGTCACAGATAATATTCTAGTATGCGTTTTTAGATTTTTAGGATCAAAATCTTGAGTTATTATTTTCCAATAAAAATACAGCTTTTTGAATTTTGTAACATTATTTATAGAATATTTTATGTACTGATTATTTAAGGGGATGTAGCGGAATTTGTATGGTGTACATTTTTTAAGATGATTTGTACATGTAGAAGGATCATTTAATGTTTACCTAGGAGTGATTTTTTGAAAAAAAAAATGCATTTTTGCAAGCTGAAGTAATCATTGCATATTTAAGTTAAAGAGTTTAATTTTGAGGTTTTATATAAAATTTCATTGTCAAAAGATATGGAATATTATCCTCTATCCTATTCCATAGAACTGATGTGGGGATTTTTTTCAGGTGAGATAAATGGGAAAATAAAATAATATTATAGTATATTCCATAAGGGAGACAGAGTTAGATGGATATATAACCTAAATTTCATGACACTAGAGTAGAGTGATGGATGGAAAAACTAGTTGATCTTTTTGCGATCATAAAGATGTTTGTTTCTAATAATTTAGTTGATGATTAATGAACGATAAAGCTAATGGACAATGAATATCCAATTTTTCAGTACTCATTGTGATAACAACATAACATTTATTCTATTATGGTGTTAAATTTTTTTTAATATTGTGAATGAATATAAACAAAAATATCTTCATGACTGAGTTCTTTTTCATTTTCATCAAATTCTTATACATAATAGGAAAAATAGATTCCATATTTTAGACTATGTTTTGAATTCATTTATGGATGAATACACTTTTATGAAATGGAGAATGTATAATTTCATAGAATCACATGGGAATACAAGTGAATAGTTTTTGACTTCTCTATAGTTTTCATTCTGTACTCATTGTCTTCTATTTTTTTCAATTTTTTCATTACTTTTAAAATCAATATAGATTCATTTTGGAATTAAAAATCCCAAGTAGAAATAGTATTATCTTTTAAAGATGTCATTCACTTATCATTCCATGATAATGATGGCATATCAAGGTAATGTCTATCCATAGTGGAATACTGTAGAAATTTTATGATATTATGCATTGAAAATATAATGTAGGAATAAGGAAAATAAAACATCTAAAATATAATTGATTGATGTACAAAAAACACCAACATATGTACTAAACTGATCTACTTACACTCTCAACTATGAACAAAAATGGCCTAGAAAGTGAACTTTCCCCATCCAGAACATCCACATAAGAATCATTTAAAGAACATCATGTCAAAAAAAATAGAAAAAAATAATAATTTACTCCACATACTCATACTATAAATTTGATTACTTGATAATTTCATTAAAGAACATTAAAAAAATAGATTTAAAATCTCATTTAGTATATAATATATTAGGGAAATTGAAAAATCTGTTTTAATCATGACTTTGAATGGATAAATTGTATATTAAATGTGACCATTGAAGTAACTCAATTTAGTCATCTAGTTTTTATCCTTGATCACCCTTATCTAGTGATATCCATACTTCACATTAATCCTTGAATGAATTTCATATCCCTTAAATTAAGTGAATAAATAATTAATACAAGGTATTTTTTAATGTTTAATCATATTTAGATGATTTAAAAACTAGTAGTATAAACATAACCATATATTAAAATCTACCATCATGGAATATAACTCTAGGTAAACCCATGGAGACACAATATAGTAGAAAATAATATTCTTATTTGATCATTAATTGGAGTCTTTATCTCTCAAAACTATGAGGGTTCCATCCAATATGCTCTATTGAAATTAAAGCGTTTCATGGATGATACAAAAATTGTATTATGATATATTGATGTTATAGTAAATATAGAACTATATTAGAGATAACCATTTGGAAACACCTCTAGGAATCTAAGAAATCACACAACATGTTCCTCCATTGAATTCAATAATTCCACAATGGTTTGAAATTGTAATGGATCTGAACGTCTATCCCATATATAAAAATTTCACTCATTAATGAACACTATATGATATCCCTACTCATTGTAAAAATAAATGTCTTATGACAGATACAAATAGTGGTATGCATGTAATTTTACCCATTGATGTATTGATTTAAATCATTTGTATATATTTAAAGAATAATGTAATCCCCTGATACCTATTATTTCCAAATCATTATACAAAAACCTTTAAAAAACAAGAATATTGGTTTGAAAAATGAATATTTTAGTATACAACATGAGAACTATATCAAATTATATATTCAATACCATGAGATTTACCAAGTACAATGAAATTTAGGATTTTGATGCTCTATAATCAAACAAATCACTAGTAATTGGAGAAGATAAAGATATAAAATCGTATAATACCACTAAATCATGTGGCACATGGATATCCATAGCATGTAACTCCCTATGTGATACTACTCTAACTTATTAAGTAAATCCAACATAGTGCTTTACATTTCCCTATATACTAAATCGTAAAAGATATCATGTGTTTAACCTCTACTAGATGTAACTCCTCGTACTATACAATTAGATTGATTCTTCCTCACCTAATATGTCTTTGAGGAAATTATTTATATTGGGGATGAAATAGTGTCTAACATCCTCTACTATAGTAATCCCCTTGAATTGTTATGAGGTGATTCCTCCGATGACTACATAGACTATATAAAAATAGAACATGGAAAAATATACAAAAAAGGAAATAAAAAATATTACCCATTGGGAAAGAGGAAGAAAAAAATAATGAGGATGAATCCCGACAAAATAGAATGTTAAATATCTTAAAACCTAAGATCCATCATAAATATCCCTTAACTTTTAAAATCTATGAAGACTCCCCTCTTGAGACAACCCTAGGTGTGAATGGATTTAGCTATGACCTCATCCTTATTCTAAACCTCTACAAATTTATATAAAACAAATATTGTGACATTATATAAAATCATCATATTTTCTTCCTCCGCTATACATCATGGTTTTAACACCACATACGGAATGAAATAAGGTAAATAGAAAAAAATTCCATTAAATATAATATTGAGGACCCATATGCCTTTGATCTACAACTGATGACAAATAAGATTCTTCTAATTTTCCTCCAACATCATTAGTGAATGAAAATTAGATAAAACATCTTCATAAAATTTTCCACATAAAATCTTACTCATTCCACTCTCCAAAATAAATGATCCACTAATATAACACTACTCTACAAATATTAAGAATAACGAATGGAACCCAAAACTCATCATTACCTTAGTCAAAGTTCAATCAAATCATGAGAACCACTACCTTTTTCCTTACCATAATGTTACAAATAATCCCATCATACTTATCAAATCCATGGTACTAAATCTCAGAAAATATTTTACTCTCATCCACATTTTCCCCCACATGATTAACAATATTTTTCTGCTAGATCATTATAATTAACATCTCAAATCTAAACTATGTGAGAACTATGACTACTAAATCACTATATAAATCGATGATGATTTTATTACCTTAGTTGGACATAATTTTCATATTTAATTTAAATTAAATTTTTTTAATCAATTTAGAAACACTTATAGTTAAATCAAAAAAAAATATAGGATGACTATTTATCCCTATAACAATCACTATTCACTTTTCCAATTGATAATCTAATTTAGAATGAATAAGATCATAAAGGGGTATAAAATGTTATCTCCATGATAGTATCCCTGGCCTATATTATTAACCAATGTCAATGGTAAATATTTTACTACCAAAAAATACAATCTTCACAAGTTTGAAGATATAGTTTTCTTCCTAAATCCTAAGAACACATTTTTACCACTCTTTCATTACTCACCACCTCTAAAAACCTGTATTTGACATTCACATAAATTGATATTTCACCTAATTTCTTATTCAAATAGTCTTTAAGATAGAATCTAGCACTGAGGTTACAAAACATTCATAATGGGTGAATTGCCAAATTATATCCTATAATAACTAAATTAAACAACAAATACACACTATGAAATGAATATACCTTGATATAATATTATCACAATTTCACATACTATGTAATACAAACAAATAACATGGTAAAATACCAATGAAAATTAATAACGATAAATGAAATAACCTATACAATGTTATAATTTAGTACTCTCTAGCATATTCATTATATTCACTATAGAAATAAATATAATATATTAATATTGATGGGAAATAGAAATTTTATAATAATTATTATGATATCTGAGACCACATGTGATAATATAAAATAATATTATTATGACTCCAATAAAAAAATAAAAAATTAAATCAGCACCTCTCTGATTGGAAATCAAAAATCCTCACCAAGGGTTCATTATAAATCATAAAATCAAAAATAAATTGACGAATAAGATAAATATATTAAAATATATACCCCTCAACCACATTCAATCTACTTCTCTACTTTAATGTTACAACGTCAAACATATTTTTCTTTTATCACATCCATATACTATTGTGAAAATCACATTCAATGTGAGACATACCACAACCCTACCATACCCATTCTATAGTGGGTTCAAAAAAAATGTGTTTGAATAATTTTGTATCCATTAATAGACATTGAAAATCATTTTATGAATCACTATTCATAATAGTTATGTATTGTGAAGAAAATTGAATCTATCTATGTGCCCCCTTTTTCAATGTGTGAACCCCCAAACAAAAAAAACATATTATAAAATTATCATTCAATCTATATCCATCTTAGATGGGTATCATGAAAACTAATGAGATAAACCTCATTAACTCATCATATAGAACATGTCCCTATCATGTAAAAATACTACAATATAATATTTTTGAAGAGAGAGTGGGGAAGATGGGTAAAATTTTAATTTTTCCTTAAAAACATTAATTTCATAGAAGAATATCAGAAGGAAAATAAATTTTGAAAAGGTATGGTTAGAAAACATGGCTGGGGATTATAAAAAATTCATAAAGAAGACACATTATATATATAGGATCAATTATTCAAAACCTAAGAGGTTCACTACAAATTACCTCATCACCAACATATTTTATTAAAATCTATAATCACCGCACACTCTCCACCGTTATAAATAACCCTTATATACCCTAGAAAAAATTCCCATAAAAACACAACACAAATAATTAATAGTTATAAATTTATTCATAAATTTTATAAATTTATTCATAAATTTTATAAATTTATTTATTCTCTATTTACCATTAACTTTTTGTTTACATTTATAGTTAATTCAAAATTTCATTAGAGACCATTCATACTAATTCTAAAAGATAATTCCAATGATTCATGTTTTTTTCATTTAACATGTATTAAAAAATTTCCATAATTCATTAAAGTTTCTCCCATACTCATTACTATTCCTTTCAATTCCATTCAAATTCTATTCTTATCATGAAAATAAAAAATTAATCCAAACTCATCATAAACAATAAAAACCACAACACTCCCATATCTCAACCCCTATTCTGATGCCATGAAAACCATAACTACCAACATCACAATGAACCTACCATTCATATCAATACAATGTAGTCACCTTCCAATAGACCCCTAATAAAGAAAAAATCATCGCCACAACATAGAAAACTCAAAAATAAAGAACAAATGAATTTGAATTTGAAATTAATTTATTCTAACCTATTCAAATATGATTAAAAGTAAATTTGACTTTTTCAGAATTTTGTTATTTATCATATATTTGATTTTAACATTTAAAAGAAAGGTTATTCCATCAAATAAATAATTTTATCCATACTAAATATTTACTAAAAACATTGACATTGAGATATAACATAAAATATCAATCTATCATAATATAATATTTTTTAAAACATATAAAATATTAGAATTCACCACATTGATTAATTTTGATCATGTTTATATCTTTTTTTTATAATAAAATTTATAAAATCCACCTACATGAAGTTATGAAAATAAATTTTAACAATATAAACATAATATAATTTATTATATAGGTCCCCTTATTTAACGGTAGGTTATAGGATCATTGTATGAGTATAACATGGTGATGAGGTGATCATAAGAACCAATCATGAAATAGTCCATCAATAACATAAAACATGTTGATCCTCTTATAATATAGTTCCAAAATAGTAAAAATTATCAGAAACCCGCTAAAAATTAATCGATTGATAATTGAATGATGTAAACAAAGAAGAAAATAGAATAAAATCACATCGATTATATTGATTATGAACACCAAGACTCGTATTATTAAATTTTGTTAAATAAGTGATATAGAGACTCCATTTAAGAACTATTGAATTATGGTGGTTCAATATAATTTGAAAAAATATAGTGAAAAGTGTAAAATTAATTTATATTTTATCTACATTATAAGGAAAACATTCTTGGATGGATTTTCCTTGGTCAATCCACATTTGTGTTGATTCATACTGAAATCATGATTCCTGAAATGATTTATCCCTTATCTACCATAAAATTTATTGATCAACATAAAAAAAATTATTTATTTAATTGGCTTATCTGAACATCCAATTTATTCACTGATATATTGTCCCAAGAAAACAAACTTAATCTAATCTTCTAAGTTCCATTATAAAAAATATATATTAATTTCATGAATCTCAGTGAAAACAAATATCAAAAACTACCATCACATGTACCAAATGTGAACATTACTTTTTATGCGATATCCAAAAAAATGAAATCTAATTAATAAATTTAAAATGTGGTATGGTTGGTGTTTATGAATAATTATCATGGATCCACATATTTAATAAATTCATATTCTATCCATTATATTTATGGTATAACCCAAGGATCATTGAAAGTAAACATCATATCCAAAATACTCTTACTTCCAACTCATCATCCAATACCCAGAGCACAATATTTCAAAATCCTACACACCCCTAAAATATCAGCTCTAGAAACTATCTCTGTAATCACTTAATAGTAATTCTATTGAAAAACATTCATTCATTCATCCAATCATACTAGTAGTGATTTTTATCATCCATGAACATAGTTCCTAAATCCGTCAATACTATTAAATGGGTATAAAAAATCAATTTTCAATTTTTTTCACAAAAAGAACACATAGAATGTGAAATTTCCCTAATGGTACTATTGCAGCTAAGATTCTATTTCAATGGTGACACTGTAGCAGCGACGGGTACTGTGCGTTACTATAGCATCATGAGTACTGTAGTAGTACTATTAACAGAATGGGTCTTGGGCCTAAAATTTTTGCCTACGGGCTATGTAATGGGATAAATTCCAATTGGGCCTTCATTCTATATAATTGGTCTCCCTCTACCTAGTTAATGAGGTCTTTGCTTTGTTATAATAATAAAAATGTGGCTTCAGCCCCATTATTTTAAAAAATGTGAAATATCCCTAAATACAACAATGAATAGTATTCATCCATAATCACGAAATTTTATATCATCTGATTGAGTTGAATATATAAAATATTAGTAAATTATGAATAAAAACCCATTTCCTTTCATATGATCTTCAAACATCACTATAAATGGTTTGAGAACAATGGTATTTATTTATATATAATCTCCATATTAATTGTTTATAGCATTTTAAATTTAAAAATTCACCAACTCTCTAACCACTCATATTGGGATATTTCAATTTTCTTACACTATATATTACAATGGTTCTCAAAGGAATAAAAAAATCATATCCAAAATATGATTATTGAATCCTGACTGAATCTATACATCAAACTCATATTAATACTCATTTTACATTAAGAACTAGGAAGAAAATACATACTCTACAATAGGTGTGGTAATATACATGGAATATATCATCATACATCCTAATACACAATTACATTACCAACATCAAATCAACTGAAACCATGGTTTTTAACATGATCTTATACAAGTAATTTCTCAATGTAATCATCATCACCAATCTGGATGACTATACAAGGAACCTTTTTGATTATCATCATTGAGAAAATAACATACTCCCATATAATGTGTGTATCTCTATAATGTTTTTCCAATCTGTTTACATGTTTTTGAGTGACTCTTATATATGATTCATTTATGAAAACCCAACCATATCTAAAAACAACCCTATATAATTTATATAAAATACATTTAGGTTGAGAAATTTTATCTCATACATATCCATGGATCACATCAGGAGTTCTTTTGGCCTCAACCCAAACTCCATCATTTTCCAAGTGCAATGTGGATAGATTTAAATTTTCAAATAATACATTCTTTATATTCTTAATATCTGATTATGGTTTTACATTCCCATCTGGATTTTATGTAAAATAATCTCTCACTAATTTCTCTCTACTATATCTAGGAATATCTATACATGATTCATATATTTTCATAAATTCTATCCAAATGGAATTTCATTTTGTTATCCTCATCAAAAATACTTGACATTAAATAGTCAAAATATCCTCCCAAACCAATGGGAAATTTATCTTTATAATACATTAAATCTAAATTCTATAGTATGTCACATCCATTCATAACATGAATATAATCCTTGGTATAAAATAATATATACTAGTAACGAAAGTGGGAATCTAACATTGATCTTAGTGGATGGATATCTTATTATATAATATCCTAAAAATCCACATTTCTAACTAATAAATTGATAGAGGACCATAATAATATAAAGGTTCATTAAAACCTTCCAATATACACATTCATTATATAAATTTGAATTATAGTTGACATGGTTTGATGATCCCTTAATGATTTGATACAAACTAAATGAGATAATATATGAAGGATGTGAATGAAAATATAATACCACTAAATGAATCATGTACTAAAGTTCTTATTCCCGTCAATTTATGTCTTCTAATTGTGGTTTGATGAAGAGGTAATCAGAGTCAAAGTTAAAGGATAAATCTAAAACCATAAATAAATTGGTTTCCCTATACTGATATATAAACTAAAAAAATCATAAGAATTTCATCCCTTATATCGAAAAATGTTCCTCAGACTAATAATAACTACAATAATCATCATAATTATACAAATAATTTTATACAACTCTGCCATAGAATGACTGACTGGATACCCAAATGCACTAGATGTATCCTCATATTTCAAAAACATATCCCTAATGAATAACCTATGAGATTTTGACTATATATGAGTATAAATAAAACACAATATTTTATTTCTCATTAAATGACATGTAGAAATACACACATCTATAATACATTATATAATTAAAAAATATTCATATTATAGTTCAACTGAATTGTACTATAATAAATACAAATATTATATGAGACAACGTGTATAATGAAATCCCCAAAGGTGAAAATAAATACTATCAATACATCAAAAACATCTCTGAATTTTATATAAATATTAAAATTGAAATATCATCCCCATTATATGTAATTATGAATCAATGACTATCCACAATGGTCTCCACCTCATTTATGAGCCACCATTCATGACCAAGAATAACCATGCATCATTGGAAATTTACCCTCATCATGCCCGCCTAGTTTAATATTAACCATTAACAAGAATGAAAAATTAACATTTAAAAAAATAACACATATGGGTGAAACACCCATGCATTAGTAAGTAGAGGGAAACATGATGAGATACATTGAAAAAACAAAGTCAAACATAGAAATTAATGTCAGTATAAAACAATCAATTTGATTAAGAATGCCCATTATAAAATGATTTTAAATAATATATATTGTTTAAAAATAAATCTCATGAACAAATGGTAGTCATATTCAACAAATTTCTTTACAAATGACCTTCAAAATATCATATAAAACCCTGGATTATCAATGAATAAAAACATTTCCAATTTATTAAAGTTGATCTATGTTTTGTAATTTATATCCAAAATTACCCTAAGGGGTGCGTGAGGTATTAATAGTCCCAAATATGATCATATAACTATCATTTAATCATTTTGACTTATTGAATCAGTCAAATTTAAGTCTACTCCACAAAAGAAATATGATTGTTAGTCAATGAACTTACTAACATACTCCTCACTAAAATCAGATAATTGTTCAATAAACAGATAATGAAACACCCCATATCTAATGATTAATGTCATATAGGTTAGTAGTATCTAATAAAATAATTACTATGTTGATTATTATGAAATTATAACCACCTTACATCAATAGGTGTTGAGGAAAATGGGAAATCACAAAGGGAATGGTATTAGATGATGGTTGAGTTACTTTTCAAAGAGGAGTAATTTTTCCTAGAGAAGAAAAACTATTTATAAATGGTACTCATTCATAGAATGTGTTATCATTAAATATGATAAAATGAAAATTATATACAAAATAGATAATATTATGACATATGATGTGATATAATTTCAATTTAAATCAATTAATAATATAGTAGACATGAACCTTATAGAGTACCGTACAAAATATGTTAGTAGAGTACCTAACTGTGATAATTATCTGATCATGTAACACCTAAGAATATATTATAGTCTGTGAAAATTGAAATTAAATATAAATGTTACTCAATTTAAATTTTAACATATCATGGGACAAAAATTCATATTTGATCCACTGAATATTGAGTTTGAAAAAACTATGTCAAAATATTCCATGACTAAAAGAATGAAATGTTCAATAAGAAATATAATTTTCTGAAAAATATAAAAAATTTAATTTATCAATTCCCAATATTATTTATATTAAATTATTATAATAATTTTTATAAAAAATGACTACAATGTTAATGGGAAAAATGATAAGATCAATTGGTGGTAAAAGGGGATATTTTTTAAAAAACTGCTTATTAAAATATAATAATGTCATCATATTTTATTCATTTAAAATAATGAATAATCATGAGTTATTTAGATGAAATTTATAAATTATATAAATAATTATATTAAATAAAATCCAGTTAAGGATGATTAAAAATCATATAGTTAATATTAGATAATCTTTTGTTTGAAAAATGAATTTCTTCAAAACATATTTTTTTACCCGTTCTGCAAGTATATTTTTAAATTATATCTTGTGAAATTTATATATTCAATTTGATAAAATGGATTTCATATTTTATATATTGATAAATAATATTATTAAAAAATCAAAATTTTGTTCCTTTTATAATATAATAAATGAATGGAAAATTACATATGTTTTTTTTGAAATTTGTTTACTGGGGGTTAATATTAATAGATAATGGTAAAAATGAAATAATAAATTATGAAACCTGAAAGGGTAGTATAATTTTTTTCTTATTATTTTACTATTATAATATTATAAATTTTGGACCCATGTGTACATGAATATGAAAATACAATATTGAAAAAGTGAAACAATTACAAATGTTCCAGTCCCAACAATTAAAAAATGAAACCCCCATAACTTATTCACACCTCTAAAGATATTTATCTAAACTAAAAGATTCTAAAATATCTCATAAAAATACTTTTAAAAATTCTATATTTTTTCATACATCCCAAAATACAAACCCTTTAGTTCTTAATAAGGTATCAAATATGGGATCTTCTTAGGGAAGATAATTAGCTTCACCATGATCTTTCTTTTTTACTTATTCTTTTACAATGTTCAATTATTTCATAAAAATTACTATATAATAACACAATTATATGCTATATATTGATGTTTTATTTTGGATATGACATTACAATTAACCATATCTTTATCCATAAAATTTTAATCAAAGCCATAACTGTTGTTTTTGATGGACTACAACCTTACGAACTGATAAAAGTTGTTTTCCATAACAAACTAACATGTATATATATTTAATAACAGAGAAAATGAATATATATGATAAATATAATAAAATATATATTAGGAAAATTTAATATACCATCTACTATTTTACGATTTAACACATTGGGGTAATGATAACGTCACTGGTCCATACGTTCAACCTATTGTTCACATGAAGTGACGTGATTCATTTTCCATGTCCAAATTCCACAAATTATAAAAATGTAAATAAATACAAAAATATTATATTTAAGAAATTGATATTAATTTTTTGATGATGGAACAACATCATATGCATATGATCTAATGTACCCGGACAAATCATGATTGAGAAAATAAAGCATTTTATATCTAAAACAATAGTAAAAATGAAAAATTTCTAACATATAAGTGAGACGATGCTATAAGTGTATAAAATATGTCATGATAAATATGAAAATGGTTGTGGTATTAATTAATTAAATGTTTAAGCCCTTTATAAGGGAGGTTATTGAATGTTCATGTAAAGGGAAGAATGGGGTGAGTAATTTCATCTCAATTTACATAATATTTATACATGTTTATTGTTATACAAAAATTCATTTTTATGGGTCATATATATATAACAATTTAAATTTTAATAATTAATATATAATTTTTCATGACGATTAAATATTCAATTCACATTTATTATTTCTTGGACATTCTATTAAAAATCTCCATGGTGGTAATAATTTATTTTATAATATTTTTATTGGGTTTTCTGTTATATGCACTAATGAAATATTATAACACCTCCTTATTAATCCCATTATACTTTATTATACTATTGAAATTTATGATGCTTCCATGTTTTGTTACTAATTTTCCTCACATTGGTTCCTGAATCAACAAAATATATATTTAAAATAAAAACTTATATTATTTATCTTTTAAAAAGATTGATTTTCCTTCTATGTCTATATTATCGACAAAAAAATTACAAAAGACCATTTTATAAATCAAATTATTTATTATGAGCATTTTATTTTATCCATTTCTATATAAATGGTTTAAATTAATATTAATAATGTTTTAGGATGTTGTAATATTCATATTTATTTATTAAAATTAAAAAGGGATTGTTTTTGTTGCATATAGTGTGAATGGACATACCCCCTATTGTAAAACTTTCATAATATTTAGATTAATATAAATTAATTTTATCACATCACAAAGAAAAATCATCAATGAAATATTAATTTATACTTTCACTTACATTTGTTTCTCAATGTACATCATCTAAATTAAAAAATTATTTTTAGTGAACCAATGTAAATCTCTTTTCACTGATAATTTTTTAGTTATTATCATTTTTCATGACATATTCAGTTTATAATGACCAATGTACATTAATTTTCTCTTAAATATCCATATTATTTCTATAATGGATATGATTATTTATTAATCTATATACCATTTTTAAATATGTTTTTATTATGAAAGTTATTTCACTAACATGGGATATTATTGAGAAATATGTATTATTTAATCAATATAGATATTTATTAGTAAGAAATATTCATTGTGAATTTAATTTATCATTTAATAAAGGGTTAATTCTATGAGAGTGTATTGATAGGTGGGTCTCGGTTATATATATCCCAACATTGCATTGACAGGTTCCATGAGATAAATCAATTAGCCAATTTTGATGCGTTTTTAGTGTGTATCTATGCATAATTTTAAACTATCTATGTAAAAGGACATTATTATATAGATATCCTAATGTTTGAGAACATGAAGACCTATATTATTCAATTCCTTATATTTGAATTCATTAGTTACCATCCTTTTGATTTTTCCATTGATATTATAGGTGCTTGTATTTTAAGATCATGTCAATTAATAAAAACCATGTGTTAACATTTATTTTTGATGAAAAATTGAATATTCCTTAATAAATAATTGTATATTCTATTTTTTAGTCCAAACCATTGGATGTCGTCAGTTAAATTTTTTAATTCATTATGTTTTATCTCTTATGTATTATGTGTATCAAGTCTACCACTTGTACTTTAAGTATACTATATTGATCAATCCTTCCAGATTAGAACACATATATCTATTCCACTATAATAAATTAACCACTCTCACCAGTTTACATGAGGTGGGATTTTTATAGTTGGCATCAATTTTTTTCTAAAAAAAACCCATGGGACTAAATTTAATAAAACATAATTCATTTAAAAGATCCCTATGATAGAGTTTGATTATATGTCAAATTTTGGAATCAAATCATATATCTATTTGTGGTTGAGAGTATTTTTTTACAATATAATAAAACCTATCTAGGTAGTACAATTGTAATTGGTTATTGTAAAAATTTATCAGAGGGTCATAATCCCTAAAATAGTTATGTTGGGTATGTAATAGAGTGCATTATATTATAAGGTTCATGGTCCCTTATTCTAAACCTTGTTTTAGACTCATGGATTATATGATTTGGTTAATTATAACTGTTATTAAAACCCATTGTGAAGTATATGAATATAGATTTATGATTTAGTGATATTCCATTATAAACCAGGTAAGTTATTTGGTATTTCAAAATACATAAATTTACAATCTATGGTTAATTTTATAGTATATTTTAAATTATACATTATTATTTAAGAATTCATAAAGTTATAAAATGATTATTTATAGGATTATTTTTATGAATGGTTCCTAGAAAAAATAATGGAATCAAAACTCCATGTCAGTTTAGAAATATCCCACTTGGGCGAGCTAATTCAACTTGTGTTGGAACAATGAATATCGTTGAAATATTATGGAATCTAACATAGATTTGGGATAATATCATCAAACATATAGAGAAATACGAATTTTCCCAAGCACGATAAATTTATGTTGTATCATTAAATTTGAAGAAAAACACAAATAATTTTGTATAACTACTATTATAGTGGTACCTATTCCTTGAATTAAATCCCCTTGATATATATTTATGGCCTTATATATTGATGAAAAGCAATAGGATATAACAATATTATATTTTTTCAAGGGTGCCTCTAATCTATCGTGGTAATTGATCTAAAATACTAGAGAGGAATTTCAAATATCACACATAGAATATATTTATTTTAATGTATTATTCATCAAAAAAATTATCCTAATAAAAGAAACTAAAATGTAGAGAAACATCTTAAAATTAATTTATATTGATTAAGAATGTGTTGTGTGGTATGAGAATAATGAAGAAAAACTATCCATGTATTCTATAGATTACACACACAATAAGACATCAAATATTGAATATTTATTTTATGAGAATAATACAAGTATGTAATGGTCATTAGTTTCTAAAACATTTTCATCATATAATGATATATATTTATTCACCAAAAAAAGGGAATTTTGTAGATCATATATCTTAAATTGTAGTGATGGGAAGGAATGTAGTTCAAGAGACTATGAAAAAGGGTACCCATAGTTTAAGATAAAATAAATTTACAAAGTACCATGATGTGTAAATTATTGAATGAAATATCATATTAAATAACCAAACAAAAAGGGAGTGTGTTAGAGTCATGGTGAAAAGGTTCATCTGGCTCAAGAATGTTAGGTAATGTATTTTACCACTATTATATAGTGATTAAACTATAACAAAGTAGGTATTATTCAATATAATTTCACAAAAATCCATAGAATATACCATAGAAGTAGTAATTGGGAATAAATACAGTATTCTATGATCACTATAATCAAGGTTTATGTTCCCAATGAGTTTCTTAAAGTTACTTTAATAATTTCCTCGAATATATTGATTTTTTTATTTATTCTTTAAACTTTCACTCTTTTATAAGATGAATATTTTATATGAAATTTTTTTATTTCCATATAACCTAAGGATGGTGGGATTTATGAAAAAATTGTAGTTGTAATTTAACTATAAATGTAAAGACCCGTAAAATTCAAGGGAAATTTTTTCTTAATTTTCTTTAGAATTTTACAAGAGCGCGGTTTCAGACGGCACCTGATTCCGAGGCCCGGAGTGCCCGGAATTAATTTCCGAAGTTTGGCTCGGGTACGTTCAGTGAACGAACGAGCGGGAATTCCTAACTTTTGATCCGGTGCTCGGAATTGAAATCCGAGGGCACCGATGAACTCGCAGCGCCGATATTCGCTTAAAGAGTCCTTTTCGGGAGTTGCGTTTGTTGCGGGTTGAAAGTTAGTTTTTGGGTTTTTAGTTTAAGTTAAATAAAATTTGTGAGGAACAAATTTTATTTCTTTTAACTAGTTAAGTCCTACCAAAGGGAGTTGGGAGTGGGACCCACATCCACTTAACCTCCCTTGGGAGGATTAAGTGAGGTGGGGTCCACACGAACCCCCACTCCTCAAATTCTCTCAAAACCTCCCCTTTAACTCATTTCATTTAATGTTGTCAACTTGAGTTACTTAATTAATTAAGGGAGTTAAACCCTTTTTGAATTTCAAACCTTTGAAATTCTTGTGGTTAAGTTATGAAATAATATAAGTTAAAGCTTATATTATTCTAGGAGTTTCTTTTACCCTTGGGAGGATTTCTTGAGAGCTTTGGAAGCTTTTCTTCTTCTTCTTCAACTCAACGAAGAACGCGAAGAACGTCGTTCTTCAACGAAGAACTTCTCCGCCGAAGAACACGATCCATCCGCGACGCCGTGTCCGCGACGCGACGTACTTCTTCCGCGTCATCTCTTCCGCGACGGTTTTCCGCGACGAACGCCTTCGATAACGACTCTTCCTCCGACGTCAAAGGAATCGACACCGATATTCCACGACACCGTCAACGTGCGACTATCAAGGTATGGGTTCTTGAGTTCGTTGTTTCCTTTTTATTTGACTTTCCTCAAGACTTGACGTAGAACGCTCAAGTTTCCGACGAAGAACGCCGCTCCACTCTTCTTCGTCTTCGGTGTCAACGAGAGAGAACACCGCACCTTCCTCGGACAACCTTCGTCGGCGTACAAGGATTCGCCAACGACGTGCCTCATCGGACGCGCCTCTTCGTCGTTGAATTTGACGAACGACGACCGCGTCGCCCGACCTCCGCGACGTCGTCTTCCGCGGAACGTAGAGCGATCTTCGAACTTATACCCGAGGTAGGGGTTGTTGTTTTATTCATTATTTATTCCATTTCTTGAACATGGATCTCGCATGTCTAACATGAGACTTTGAATGTTTAAGTTGAGTTATTTGCTTAACGTGAGGGGGTCGGACCGCATGAACACGGCCGAACCCCCTCCATCGTTCATGTTTAATTCTTGCGATGGAAGCAAAGTGGCGTGGTGCCGTCGCACCACGCGGATTACCGTGCGTTTATTTTACGCGGCGCCGTCGCGCCACGCCGAGGTAGAAACTTCAAGAACGCGACGCCGTCGCGCCGCGTTGAAAAGAATCAAAGCACGGCGAAGGGGCGCGGTGCCGTCGCACCGCGCCGGATGACGAACGCCGCGGCCGGTTCCGGGCCGCGGCGGAAGGGAAGACCGGCGGCCGGGCCGCCGGCGTCGGAAGCCGAAGAAGGGGACCGGAAATTCCGGTCCCGTTTGAGAAAACCGGCCGGCCAGCTGGCCGGCCGGATGTCTTAAAAACCGGGGAAATTAATTCCCCGGCCTTCCCATAAAAACCCCCCTCTTAAAGAGGGGGGGCGGTTCTTGAAGGAGGGGGGCAGCCGGCCCCCCTGGCTCTCTTGAATAAACCGGCCCCACGTGGGGCGGTTTCAACCAAGGGCGCGGCAGTTGCCGCGCCGTTTTTTTTTAGGAACCGCGGGGCTGAGCCCCGCGTGCTGCCACCCCGTGCGGCGCCAGGCGCCGCCGCCGCCGCCACCCGCGGCCCACCGCCGCCCGCCGCCGCGCCGCCCGCCCGCCGCCGCCCGCCGCCGCCGTCCGCCGCCGCCGGCCACCGCCGCCGGCCGGGGGGGGGGGGGGGGGGGGGTCGGGCCGGGTCGGCCCGGACCCGGACCCCCCCCCCCCCCGTTTCGAACCAGTTTTGGTTTTTCGCTCATAACTTGAGCCTCGGACCTCCGAATGACGAACCGTCTGCGGAAACGCGATCCTTGGATCGAGACGGTCGTTTCGGTATATCGCACTCAAGGTTTCGAATTACTTTGAGTTCGGCCGGGTTGGTTCGTTCACGGAACCAACCGGGCCTTCGGAGCGGAAACGCTCATATCTTGAGCAACAAACGTCCGATTGACGCGCCGTCAGTCGCGTTGCGTTCCTTTTAGTGAGACGGATCTTTTGGCATACTCCGCCCGAGGTTTGGACGCAGGTGGAGTACGGTCGGGTTGGTTTTGCCTTAAAAACTAACCGGGCCCCGGAGACGAAAACGCCAATAACTCACAGACCGGGCGTCCGATTGACGCGCCGTCTGTTTCGTTGACTTCCTCTTGATGAGACGGAACTTTTGACATACTCCGCCCGAGTTTTGGATGCAGTCGGAGTATGGCCGGGTTGGATTGTACCCGAAATCCAACCGGGCCCCTGGAACGGGAAAGCTGATATCTTTCAGACAGGACGTCCGCTTGACGAGCCGTCAGCGGCGTTGGTAGTTACGTTGAGTAACGGTCCCTTTGAGTATACCCTATGGGAGTTCGGGGTACAGTTGAGATACGGCCGGGATTGGTTCGCACTCGAAACCAACCGGGCCCCTGGGACGAAAAGGCTAATAACTCACAGACCGGGCGTCCGATCGACGCGCCGTCTGTTGCGTTGAGACCCCTGTGAAGAGACGGAGCTCTTCAGCAGTTACGGTTTCGATAATGAAAATCCTGGTTTGAGCTGAGACTTTTGACCTTGTGTTTACTTCATGATTGAGATGGGTCACTTGCTAACTTTGGTATATGTATGGGCATATACCCGGGTAGTGGTTATCCGTCGATTTCACAATCCTTGTGTTTCCTCATGATTGAGATGGGTTACTTGATAACTTAGGTATATGTATGGGCATATACCTAAGTAGGGTTTATCTGTTGAGATCTTCTTGTGTTTATCCATGTTGGTTTTAGTGAGACCTTGAGGGTCTCGGGGTCCCTACTGAGTATCGTTATACTCACCCCTGCACGGGCTATGCCCGCACTTCGTTGTGTTGGTTGCAGACGACGGACAGTGCTGACAGAAGCCGAAGGTTCGAGGACTGGACGGTACCTGGAGGTGGACTATACGACGAGGCGGTACCCGGAGGTGGACCACTGGGCGGGACATACTCGGAGCGGATGGCGGGACCTGAGGAGCAGAGGAGCTATCTGTACCCACCCTTCAGGTGGGATTTCCAGTGGACATCTCAGCGTAGCAGCTTTACTTTTCAGTCGCTGTTTTCCCTTTAGAGTTGTACTTTACAGTTGGGCTTGTATTTCCGGCCCCTTTTACTTTTCAGCTCTTCTTTTTGTACTTAGTGTTTTACTTCCGCTTGTACTCTGTGGTGCTTGTTTTCTTTTATAAAGGCAATGCCTTCCCAGTTATCGGGATTTTACGCCTTTGGTGCTAGTCGCCAGCCCCTGGCCTATGGAAGGTGGGCTTGGGGTAGTCACGGCACGGGCCCCGAGGACGGGTCGTGACAAATTGGTATCAGAGGAGTTCGGTTCTACCGCAGAACTTATAACTCTGATCTTTTCTTTCTGTGAAGCGATAGTGTTAAGGGTACCGAGTGTGGTTTTCAGTCCAGGGAGTCCAGTGTTGGTGCGGGCGGCCGACGTATCCATACACCAGGACCCTGACAACTGATTTCCGACTTTGTGCACGAAAACACTGATTGCGTGTGTGTTTTCAAAAGTTTTTCCCCCTTAAAACAGCTCAAACCAGGTCAGCTCACCAGGTATAATCGTTTGATCGTGTTACGTTGTTTCTATCAGGATGGCCCCACGACGGCAGCCAGTTAGGGTTCCGAGAATCGAACGTGACGACAGCCCACCGAGCGACGAGGCCTCGGTGCAGGGCCCTTTGTCAGCAGTGGCATCGGCGGTAGCTCTACCCGCCGAGCCCCCGATGCTTCCAGCAGCAGCCGCTGACGATGCACGTCGCCTCAGCGCACTGCATGAGTTTCAGCGCCAGCGACCGCCCAGGTTTCGCGGAGAGACGGATCCCCAGGCTGCAGAGGACTGGCTGGAGGCAGTGGTACGAGTTTTTAGGCTAGTGAGGATGCCGGCAGACTTCATGGTGATCTTTGCTACCAGCCTCCTTCAGGCAGCAGCAGGTAGGTGGTGGAGCCACTTGTTTCAGTTTTGCGATGAGATGGACTTCGCATGGGAAGACTTCGAGACCTTCTTCAGGGTGGAGTTTGTGCCAGTATCTCTACACCCCGAGCGTGTACAAGAGATTCTGCCTTTGCCGCGTGTTTTTCGATCAGAAGCCGAGTCATCTGTGGGCAGTAGACAGATGATGCAGAGGTCCAGGAGGACCAGACCAGAAGTTGGACGATCTCGGGTTTTAGGACCGGTGGTGCGGGGCACCCGGGGTGGGGTCAGAGCTAGCCGTGCAAGGAGCAGGTTGTGTTACTCATGCCGCGGAAAGGGTCACCTGGCACGTGACTGTCCGACTCCTCGATCCGCAGGCTTGGAGGGAGCCACCGAGGTTGAGGAAGCGACAAATGCTTGAGCAACAGTAAAGCAGGTGGACAGGAGCGGAACTAGTGGATACGTCTTTTGTACTTCTAGTTCCATGTTGATGTTGCTTTTGTGTAGCGTCTTGTAGTATGAGCTGCAATAATAAAAGACGCATACCTTTGTGATGTTTTCTTTCCTGTCCTCTTTTGTGATGTTACTAAGAGGTTCCAGTTGACTGTTGACTTGACCCTCACTTGTGAGACATCTACTGGAGGAGACCCAGTTACCACACACTGATGCCGACAGTGTGACTCAACCCTTAGAGGCGAGAGTAACGGTTGGATCTCTTAGTAGTAGCGTCGAGGCCTTACGACGTCATCCTTGGTATGGATTAGTATCATCCATGTTAGGATTGACTGTTTTAGGCAAAGAATGTGGTTCATCCAGGGGATGAGACCAGGTTTCCCTTATCGGCAAAGAAGAAATCTCGCAGCTCTTGTGGGACCAGAGATGGTCCGGGCCACGTCAGAGGAGGTCCATGTCATCCAGGAGCAGATGAGGACAGCACAGAGCCGGCAGAAGTCATTCGCTGACAGGAGGCGGAGGCCACTAGAGTTCGAGGATGGTGACCTCGTCTTCTTGTGGGTCTCACCTTGACGTGGTATTCAGAGATTTGGCCGAGGCGACAAGTTATCTCCGCGCATCATCGGACCCTTCCAGGTCCTCAGCAGGGTTGGTGAGGTGGCTTATCGCCTGGCTCTACCACCTCAGTTGCACCGGGTGCACGACGTCTTCCACGTGTCTCAGCTGAGGAGATACGAGCACGACCCGACGCACATCCTTAACGATGGGGTGACTTTTTCGGAGGTCCCGGTGGAGATAGAGGATCGACAGGAGCGGGTCCTACATGGGCGATCGATTCCTCTTGTGCGCAACAAATGGCGGCACGGGAATCTCCAGGAGAGCACATGGGAGCGGGAGGCTCAGATGCGTGCTCAGTGCCCTCTTTTGTTTCCCTAGTTATTGATGTAGCTTTACGGGGACGTAAAGCCCTGAGGTGGGAGTAATGTAAAGACCCGTAAAATTCAAGGGAAATTTTTTCTTAATTTTCTTTAGAATTTTACAAGAGCGCGGTTTCAGACGGCACCTGATTCCGAGGCCCGGAGTGCCCGGAATTAATTTCCGAAGTTTGGTTCGGGTACGTTCAGTGAACGAACGAGCGGGAATTCCTAACTTTTGATCCGGTGCTCGGAATTGAAATCCGAGGGCACCGATGAACTCGCAGCGCCGATATTCGCTTAAAGAGTCCTTTTCGGGAGTTGCGTTTGTTGCGGGTTGAAAGTTAGTTTTTGGGTTTTTAGTTTAAGTTAAATAAAATTTGTGAGGAACAAATTTTATTTCTTTTAACTAGTTAAGTCCTAACAAAGGGAGTTGGGAGTGGGACCCACATCCACTTAACCTCCCTTGGGAGGATTAAGTGAGGTGGGGTCCACACGAACCCCAACTCCTCAAATTCTCTCAAAACCTCCCCTTTAACTCATTTCATTTAATGTTTTCAACTTGAGTTACTTAATTAATTAAGGGAGTTAAACCCTTTTTTAATTTCAAACCTTTGAAATTCTTGTGGTTAAGTTATGAAATAATATAAGTTAAAGCTTATATTATTCTAGGAGTTTCTTTTACCCTTGGGAGGATTTCTTGAGAGCTTTGGAAGCTTTTCTTCTTCTTCTTCAACTCAACGAAGAACGCGAAGAACGTCGTTCTTCAACGAAGAACTTCTCCGCCGAAGAACATGATCCATCCGCGACGCCGTGTCCGCGACGCGACGTACTTCTTCCGCGTCATCTCTTCCGCGACGGTTTTCCGCGACGAACGCCTTCGATAACGACTCTTCCTCCGACGTCAAAGGAATCGACACCGATATTCCACGACACCGTCAACGTGCGACTATCAAGGTATGGGTTCTTGAGTTCGTTGTTTCCTTTTTATTTGACTTTCCTCAAGACTTGACGTAGAACGCTCAAGTTTCCGACGAAGAACGCCGCTCCGCTATTCTTCGTCTTCGGTGTCAACGAGAGAGAACACCGCACCTTCCTCGGACAACCTTCGTCGGCGTACAAGGATTCGCCAACGACGTGCCTCATCGGACGCGCCTCTTCGTCGTTGAATTTGACGAACGACGACCGCGTCGCCCGACCTCCGCGACGTCGTCTTCCGCGGAACGTAGAGCGATCTTCGAACTTATACCCGAGGTAGGGGTTGTTGTTTTATTCATTATTTATTCCATTTCTTGAACATGGATCTCGCATGTCTAACATGAGACTTTGAATGTTTAAGTTGAGTTATTTGCTTAACGTGAGGGGGCCAGACCGCATGAACACGGCCGAACCCCCTCCATCGTTCATGTTTAATTCTTGCGATGGAAGCAAAGTGACGTGGTGCCGTCGCACCACGCGGATTACCGTGCGTTTATTTTACGCGGCGCCGTCGCGCCACGCCGAGGTAGAAACTTCAAGAACGCGACGCCGTCGCGCCGCGTTGAAAAGAATCAAAGCACGGCGAAGGGGCGCGGTGCCGTCGCACCGCGCCGGATGACGAACGTCGCGGCCGGTTCCGGGCCGCGGCGGGACGAGGAGACCGCGGCCGGTTCCGGGCCGCGGCGGAAGGGAAGACCGGCGGCCGGGCCGCCGGCGTCGGAAGCCGAAGAAGGGGACCGGAAATTCCGGTCCCGTTTGAGAAAACCGGCCGGCCAGCTGGCCGGCCGGATGTCTTAAAAACCGGGGAAATTAATTCCCCGGCCTTCCCATAAAAACCCCCCTCTTAAAGAGGGGGGGCGGTTCTTGAAGGAGGGGGGCAGCCGGCCCCCCTGGCTCTCTTGAATAAACCGGCCCCACGTGGGGCGGTTTCAACCAAGGGCGCGGCAGTTGCCGCGCCGTTTTTTTTTTAGGAACCGCGGGGCTGAGCCCCGCGTGCTGCCGCCCCGTGCGGCGCCGGGCGCCGCCGCCGCCGCCGCCACCCGCGGCCCACCGCCGCCGCCGCCGCGCCGCCCGCCGCCGCCGCCCGCCGCCGCCGCCCGCCGCCGCCGCCCGCCGCCGCCGTCCGCCGCCCGGGGGGGGGGGGTCGGGCCGGGTCGGCCCGGACCCGGACCCCCCCCGTTTCGAACCAGTTTTGGTTTTTCGCTCATAACGTGAGCCTCGGACCTCCGAATGACGAACCGTCTGCGGCAACGCGATCCTTGGATCGAGACGGTCGTTTCGGTATATCGCACTCAAGGTTTCGAATTACTTTGAGTTCGACCGGGTTGGTTCGTTCACGGAACCAACCGGGCCTTCGGAGCGAAAACGCTCATATCTTGAGCAACGAACGTCCGATTGACGCGCCGTCAGTCGCGTTGCGTTCCTTTTAGTGAGACGGATCTTTTGGCATACTCCGCCCGAGGTTTGGACGCAGGTGGAGTACGGTCGGGTTGGTTTTGCCTTAAAAACTAACCGGGCCCCGGAGACGAAAAAGCCAATAACTCACAGACCGGGCGTCCGATTGACGCGCCGTCTGTTTCGTTGACTTCCTCTTCATGAGATGGAACTTTTGACATACTCCGCCCGAGTTTTGGATGCAGTCGGAGTATGGCCGGGTTGGATTGTACCCGAAATCCAACCGGGCCCCTGGAACGGGAAAGCTGATATCTTTCAGACAGGACGTCCGCTTGACGAGCCGTCAGCGGCGTTGGTAGTTACGTTGAGTAACGGTCCCTTTGAGTATACCCTATGGGAGTTCGGGGTACAGTTGAGATACGGCCGGGATTGGTTCGCACTCGAAACCAACCGGGCCCCTGGGACGAAAAGGCTAATAACTCACAGACCGGGCGTCCGATCGACGCGCCGTCTGTTGCGTTGAGACCCCTGTGAAGAGACGGAGCTCTTCAGCAGTTACGGTTTCGAAAATGAAAATCCTGGTTTGAGCTGAGACTTTTGACCTTGTGTTTACTTCATGATTGAGATGGGTCACTTGCTAACTGTGGTATATGTATGGGCATATACCCGGGTAGTGGTTATCCGTCGATTTCACAATCCTTGTGTTTCCTCATGATTGAGATGGGTTACTTGATAACTTAGGTATATGTATGGGCATATACCTAAGTAGGGTTTATCTGTTGAGATCTTCTTGTGTTTATCCATGTTGGTTTTAGTGAGACCTTGAGGGTCTCGGGGTCCCTACTAAGTATCGTTATACTCACCCCTGCACGGGCTATGCCCGCACTTCGTTGTGTTGGTTGCAGACGACGGACAGTGCTGACAGAAGCCGAAGGTTCGAGGACTGGACGGTACCTGGAGGTGGACTATACGACGAGGCGGTACCCGGAGGTGGACCACTGGGCGGGACATACTCGGAGCGGATGGCGGGACCCGAGGAGCTATCTGTACCCACCCTTCAGGTGGGATTTCCAGTGGACATCTCAGCGTAGCAGCTTTACTTTTCAGTCGCTGTTTTCCCTTTAGAGTTGTACTTTACAGTTGGGCTTGTATTTCCGGCCCCTTTTACTTTTCAGCTCTTCTTTTTGTACTTAGTGTTTTACTTCCGCTTGTACTCTGTGGTGCTTGTTTTCTTTTATAAAGGCAATGCCTTCCCAGTTATCGGGATTTTACGCCTTTGGTGCTAGTCGCCAGCCCCTGGCCTATGGAAGGCGGGCTTGGGGTAGTCACGGCACGGGACCCGAGGACGGGTCGTGACAATAAAATAGGTGTGTTATGTATTTCTCATTACGATACATAAATAAACCATATTTTGGACTTTATCATTCTACCTATCCTTATGTTTCATATAATCCTAGGTGTGTTCGTGATTTAAAATAATGCTTTAAAAAATTATAGAATATATGAGGAAATTATGATTAATGGAAATGATGTGGAACTTCTAATCATTATAACAGAGAATTCATCATTTGAGTCATGTCTATATCCACCACTAGTAGCACATGTGAATGATATTCCTGATGAATAAGAGATACCATTTTCTATAGATGTAAATGATATTCTTCAAATCGAGGATGTAGCTATTTATTGGAATACCTTGTTCAATTTTTTGAAGAATTTCCAGGACAAGGAATATAGCCATAAGTAATGTTTTCTATCGAAATAATCTATAATGCATGACTTATATCAAATACTCATAATATAATTCCCATATTGAAATTACTATAGCTAATGAAATCACTAGAGGTTTTTTATGATTACGGATTAATTAAATCTAGTGTTTATCCTTGGAAATCCAATATTAATTTCATTTGTAATATTGATTGATACTTGAGGTTGGGAATTCATTAGGGGGAATAAATGAAATTATGATAATGAACAAGTATCCATTAAATTTTATAGATGATTTTGTTGATCAGCATGAATGATATCAATACTCATCCAAGAATTGGGTTTTTTATTGATATTTTAAATGTCTAGTAATGAAGGATGACATTTTGAAAACAATATTTCATGCATGGTATGGACAATATTAGTTTATAGTAAATACTTTTGGAATTAATACTCCACAATATATTTTTATTGATGTAATAAATATAATATAAAATTAATATCATTTTATATGTTATCCATTGATGATATATCCATGATTTGTAAAATATAATAGGACTATGGGATTCACTTTAAGAGAATTATTGGGACCCATAGATAAAATGAGTTTTATATAAAATTTAATAAATATACAATATTGATTTATGATGTTTCATTTTAGGTGTGTATTCTATTCATTAATGAAATTAGAGTAGATTGTGCGATGAAAAATTTATTATTAGAATCTCCTACAACATTGAACATAATAGAGGTATGTAGTTTCCTTGAGACTGAATGCTACAATATGTGATTTGTCATGCAATTTTATGATTTGATAACATATTAACCATTTCTACTTGTAAATTGGTAAATATAACATCTATAATGTAATTTCAAAAAAAATATAATTTATGATGGCATTGGTAAATAGGAGGATTTTGACTCTAACTTTATAAAATCAGGTATATTTGGTAAACTTTGATGCATCGATGAAGGGACTTAGTTGTGTCCTTATCAATTATGAAATGTTTTTTTCCAATTAAATATAGATTCTAAATAATCCTGAATAGAAATATAAAAATCATGATCATGAATTAGTAATGTTAAAATTTCATTCATGATATCAAGACATATTATCTATGGTGAATGATGTGAGATATACACAAACCATAAGTGCCTTAATTAAATTTATTCATAGAAAGTGATTATTATCTGAAAATGAAAATGGATCGAATAACTCAATGATTATGATTACTCAATACACTACCACACAAGGTTGTAAATTAAGGAATCATATACAATGAGTAGGAATGATCATATAAATATGATGATGATAAGGATTTAAAGATATCCTATTTGGGTGGATCCAACAAATATTGATATTTTAATTATTAAGGAAGGAAAAACATCAATTATTTTTCAAATTATTTACAAAACCACATTACTATAAAAGAAAAAATGTTCATAATATGATGATGATAATTTTTTAATGATAATTCAAAACATGAATGATGTGATGTTTTCTGAAACTGTTTTTGAATATTAATTCTATGATTTGGGAATAGAATATGTGTTGTAGCAGTACCTGATCTAAAAACTGAATTTTTGTATGTTTCTTATAGATAATATTTCAATATACACCATTGTAGCACTAATATGTATATATATATATATGGAATAAATTGTGTTGGGATAACATGAAGATAGTTATTACTGACTATGTATCATGATGCTTGGTTTTAAGTATGTTAATAATGATATATAAAATCATGTAGGATTCATAAAACATATACATATATCTATATATAAATTGGTTGAAATTACTATGTAATTTTTATAGGAATACCAATTAATCTTAAATATAATGATGCAATTTGGGTTATTGATGATCACCATAAAAAATAAGTACATTTCCTTTTTATAAGAAAAGATTTTCCCCAGGATCACCTTGTGAAATATTATAATATAGATATTGTAAGACATCTTGGTGAACCTAATTCAATTGTGTATGATCATTACCATTATTTACATGGAAATTGTGGAAGAGTATTCGAATGTATCATGATACATATCTTTATTTGAACACCTCATACTAACCTCATACTAATGGATAGTCTGAATGGAGTATTAAAACATTCCAACATATGATGTAGTCATGATCACAAGACATTGATGGAATGCGAGACCTATATGTACCTTTTGAATGGCTTCCCAATTATAATAGTTTCCATTCAAATATTTTAATGGCTCCATATGATCCTTTATATGGGAATATATTTCATACTCTACCATGTTTGGATGATCTCATTGAATGGGATCTTGTAGGTGTTGAACTAGTTTTGGAAAAAACTATAGTGAAGAATACTATTCACACTCACATTATTGTATCATGATGTTGGAAAATGATTTCTTCTATCTACTGAAGGAATGATTTTGTATTTCAACTTAGGAATATAGATTTCATGAATGTATCTGCATATATGGGTTTAATATGTATTGGTAATATATGGAATCTAATCCCTCATTACATAAATTGATTTGAAATTCTATAAATAATTGGTGATAATAGTTATCATTTAGAAATTACGTGGTGCCTCTCTAATTTACCTGATTTTTTAAATATATCATTTTAATATAAATACATTCCAAAATGATCCCACAGTATCACTTCTACTGAAATAGAATTATAACATTATCTATCCTGAATTCAAGAGACTATCAATATTGTTGGTACTAGAGAGAAAGTATTAATGAATTTGAGGACATAACTAGATAAGGTACTTTAAAGAAATCATAAAATGGGGGATGAAATGTGGGACCACATAGTGACCAGAATTTTTCATCATATATCTATCACATCATTTTTATGATTAAAAAATTAACAGTGATACAATTATTGAACCAAATGATTAGTATCATAGGAAAATTTGGCTCAAAATCACATAAAATAATAAAAATAATGAATTACATAATTCCATATTATCTATATTATTTGTGGGCCTCATTTTCTCCTTTATAAAATTAATCTATAATGATATATATTAATGAATGTGGTAATCTAACATATCTATACGACGATGAATATGGTACATGAATCTATATAACATAGGTGTGAATAATATTTATAATCATATCATAAGAATGGGATCACCATAATAATCACGAGGTAAAAATTTGGTAATGGCGTGGAATATGGCATATGAATAATGTGAAAAATCATGTCTTAGTAGTCAAATACCTCAAATAGTTCTGAAAAAAACTAGTATAATTTCCATGTATAATTTATGATCGTAAATCATAACATTGTCATTGTGAATAATTCAATCATCATGTTCATGATTATTTCACCTTATATCATGATATATATCACATTACCTAATCCATTGGAGGGATATATTTTTCTCTGTGAATTCCAACACCCAGGTTCAACTAAAATGTTCACTAATCCTTCTAGGCGATAAAGACTCTACTGTATCTCTTGGAATTCTAGATGTTTCCAACTATGAGGGAGGTCCTAGGGTGTGTGTTTATAGAGTCCATCACCTCATTACTAGAGTATAGAACAAAAAATAAATATATAAAATTGTAAATATTGAAATAAATATGAAAAAATGGTATAGAATAAGTAAAAAAATAGTATACAAATAAACCACTAATAATAATACTCAAGATGATGATAATATATGTCATTCCTCTATAAAACTAGAAAAAAAGAATACATGCTAGTAGGAAATACTTGTTATAAAAATTTATAAAAAGAAAAAAATATCCATCATCTTGAGCCATATCCCAATCATCAAGAAGAAATTACCATCCAAATGCATGAAGGAATGATCAAGTGTTCATGAAGGGTAACATTATTTTTCAACAACATTTTAAAATTAATATTATTGGGTACCAAAGGTAGCCTAGATAAAGAGTGAGATAAATATTTTTAATCCACCACCAATGACATTTATAACATCAATTTTGGTGTTTTATAATCTAAAATAGTTCACATGTATGCTTATTTTAATTTAAATAAGTAATTTGACATAAATACCCATGTACAAGATTTAACATCTTCTATTACCAGAACATAATACAATTTCATTTATTAATAATTATTTAGTTTATATTGTAATTAACATGGGGAATGACCAGCATTGACATCATGTCATGAAAAATGTAATAGTAAGTGATCCAATATAAAACATGGCATCATGTAATGATGATAATAATGAATTTGGATACAAGGTAATAACCAATGAATCCTTGACCTCTAATGTCGATCTGTCTATATAACAATTTTTAGCATTACTATAGGGTAAAATGTATTATCCATGCAGTATCTCCCAAGGAATTTGAAAATAAATTTAATTCTATCTTATTCCATGTATCTCATCCAAAGGTAAAATAGGTAAGAAGTGATTCTTCAGGATCGGTGTAAACATGACACCTCATGTCTATAGATGTGTTGTTAGATCCAAGGTGTGTATCTAATGAATCCTATTATGGTAATGGGGGATCTTACCGTAATTATAACAGACATCCAAAATTATAAAAAGAACTTATTCTATGGTGGGTATAAACCATCGAGATAGGAATCCTTGATTCCTAATTGTTTCTATGAGAGCTCATGGAATTCCATTAGGAATCCAAAGACTATACCAGTTTCACCACTCCTATAAAGATGTTAAAATCCATATGCAATAGGATACATATACTAGAATAATTAATTTATTTTGTCTTTGTAATAATAATACCATTTATAAGAAAAATGTTTTATTCCATACCATTTATTTATTTTACAAGCCATTTCACAGACATGAAGACATTTAATTTTTCAATTACTTATTCAATAGTTTGGTTCACCACATTTCCTTCCACAAACATTACATGGTGTTCTACAAGTGGGTAACAAATCCATTTTATAAAAAATTATATACCAATTTATATCTGATTGTCTACATTACATTTTCCATTTAAAGATTCATTTAATTAATTATAACTCTTACCTTATAATATTGTAGTGAAATAATCATATTTAAGGGTATTAATTTAAATTGATTGATTAAAATTAATAATGACCATTATTACAGAAATCAAGGTACACTAAAATTACTGATAATATGACTGAGAAAAATCACTAATTGAATAAACATGGAATAACCCTGCATGTGATGGATAATTTTGAGGTTTTAATGTCAAAAAATATGAATAAATATTTACAAACAATATATGAAACTTTAACTTAATGGATATATGTAATGAATATGAAATTAATATACATCATCCAATGAAATAAGAATGTGTAAAATAATGTCAATTTATAAAAATTTGAAACTTCATGGATGAGTCATAGACAACCTACCTTTTAGTCGTATGACTCTCCTTATATAGTTTTAGCATTTAGATTCCCATGTATTGGAAAAAATTTGATTAATGGACCGATTAAATAAAAATATATGAAATCATTCTATATATAAATAGATTCATTGATATCAAGATGAAAAAAACATATAAAGATGAATGAAGCACTTACTGATATGCATCCAACATGATGAACAAGGAACACGTTGATAATTGGAAGGAGACATGAGTTCAATATCTATAAAAAGTGGATTGAGAGATTCCAAATGAAATTCTAGTATTCATTTTTCCATTGAAATTATTCAATGAGGAAATTTATGTTTTAAACATTTTTTTGAATGTTAAATGTCTATTTAACCCATAATTTGTAGGTCACACGGGTTGGATGCACAACTGGGAAAACTATGCCCCAAACGTGTACCCACTAATTCATAAGGAGGGTGACAACATGGTTAGGCTATATGGTTAGGGAAACTATGTTCCTTCCTTGAGAACCTCCTATGATAAGACTGCTATCATTTTGCATTGGAATGTTGTACTTAATTCCCGTTTAGGTGACACTATGTGCCATGTGTTACACCAATGTTCATCCCCATATAGTTAAGAAATACATTGTGGGATGGGGTTCACAGTTTTTACTAATAGTGTGACATAGGGTTTTTCTCCACCGACTGGGGTTCAGAGATCTGGACAAGCCACATACACCATCAATACTATTGTAACCTTATAGAGTATCCATAATTTTTTTCCAAAATAATGATTTGTAATAAAATTAAAACGATTCACACATGAGATAAAAACCTTTTTCATACATTCATACCCACATAAATGAACTCATCCCCAAGTTCACCTTCCATGGGAAACCGAAAATTGTATGAGAAAAACACTATCCAATTGGAATGTACGTGAGACTCGCACTCCAATGTCTTGTCTTATACATGGGATCTCTTCCCTAGAAACCATATAAATGAGATATATTATCCTTATAGAGCCTTCATTATCTCATCAATGAATCATATATGATACCTCTAGAAAGAAGAATCGACATCTATCTGACACCCATGGGATCAAATTTAGGATATAGTTTTGAGTTAAAATAGAGATACTGTGAAACATGGAAGACATCATGCATGTAACTATGCCACTAAGATAATATGGTTCCAACTGGACTCTCTCCAAGATCTCAAATGGTATTACATAATGATGTAAATTCTTCCCCTCCTTTAGTATCCATTTATACCATAGCCCAGACGAAATTCTATGGAAACAATATCCCTAACATCGAACTCCATAATTATTTGATAGTGATTGACATATGATTTATGTTGAGACTGACGAGTAAAAATAAATTTTATAAACATTTGAACAAACTCTGAAAATTCCTACATGAGAGGAGGGCTCATGAGCACTGCATTACCTACCTCTGACCATCGTAGTTGTGAAAAGAAATACCTACCATACAAGGCCTCAAAATGAGCCATATAAACCATTACATGAATGATATTTCTATAGAAGAACATGACCAGAGGGATACTCTTCTCCCATGACATCCCAATGTTAAGGAAACATGCTCATACATTGTCCTATAACACCTGTATCATCTATTCTAATTAAACATCGGACTAATGGTGAATGGTTTTTCTTAGAAACAACTATGTACCCATATCTCACATTTACACCAATTACAACCATAACATCAAATGAGAATACCTATCTAAATTGATAGTATGAGGGACTAGATGTAGTCGTATGATCTCACAAACAAAAAGTATTCACATATCCTCATCTATGAATGTCTCGTAGATATGAATGATGTCTGATACATTCTTTAGTTGATCCATCACTACCCAAAATAGTTATCAACCTCAAGGAAACCTCGGTAATCTAACTAAAATGTACTTAGATACATCTTCCCATTTTCATTTAATTACTAAAACCATACGTAGCACGTTTTCAATTCATTAGTGGTCTACCTTCACCTACTAATAAGAACAAGACATACTGATAATCCTAGTTTTTTGATGTTTCATCCTATGCCAATATTACCAGAGATTAATATCTTGATACATTATGAAGATTCCTAGATGAACTACCCACTAAAAGTCATGGGGATCTCACATTTGGTTTTGTATCATATCCATATGCTCCCAGACACAACCATTCATATATAGTATGTTATATCTGTCCATATTCCAATCTTGAGGTGGGACTTCCCTAGTGATACTCTCCCAGAGAAGCAATCCTTAAGGGTCAAAAAATTTCATACTCTTTACCCTATCAAGGATAGAAGAGGTAAATGTCCAAGATGAGAGATAATATTACTCATGATTATCATGAAACATCATATTTAGATTAGAAAATAGGGCCATTAATTTATATTCATCATTGGCTTCTTGTACAGCCTAGGCCATGTTTTCAAACTCAACACATAATCAACTACATTTACAATTCTAGAAGTATAAAAAAACTTTATTTCAAAGGACTGAAGATATTCATCCTATATTCAATGTTTGAGATTCAATTCATAGTATGTGTATTTATATTTTAGGATCGTTAATCTATTTACACTACAAAGGTCTTAGCCAATGGATAGTGTCTCCAGCAACGTAAGGCATAGGAAACTACAAAATTCATGAGTACATGTTCTTGAAAATTTCTATAATGAGAAATCAACTATAAAGATCCATATGTAATGAATATATCAACCTACACCATCGTAACACCTAAAACGATGCTAGATGAATCAAAGAATATCATATTTCCATTTTACGATCTAGAAGAATTAGAATAGGTGTCGAGGAAATCCTTTATTTCTAATTCTAAAAATATTTCTTGCACCCTTCTGATAATAAGAACATAACACCCTTATTTTAAAGACTAGTAAAAGGGTGAGAAATTTATGTTAGGTTATCTATGAAATTATTGTAATATCTAGAAAGGCCGAAAAAACTACTTATAACAAACATTTTCTTTGGTTTCTCCCAAGAAATAAAATCACTCACCATCTCTCAGTCAACAGATACTCTGGATTATGAGATAATATGACCCATGAAGTTAACTTGGTTGATCTAGAAGTGGCACATATCAATCATGGAAAAAATATTATTCTATATTAGTTAATTAAAAATGGTAAAAAGGTACTTATAATAGTCTCTACATGTATAGGAATACATCAAGATGATTCCTAGAAATACTGTGGAAAAAGAGTCAAGTTGTGGTGGAAGAACCTATTAATCAACTCTTTGAAAATATTAGGAACTTTTGTAAGAATGAATGACATAAACAGATACTCATGGATACATTACCTTCCATGGAATTTGAAACACTCATTTGTTCGTATTATTATTATATAATATTAATGTTTTTAATGAAATATTAATTTTAAAACCAATGTGTTAAATTATTTTAGATATAATATTGTATATAAATAAAATGTAATTTTAATGGTTCATTTTTTAAAATGTTGTGAACAAGAAATTGGAATTAATTTAATTAATTATATTGATATAGTAAGTATTTTGATTTTCAAATTTTTTGAAACTATCATTGTGTTTATGAGAAAAAATTTCCCAAGAGGGTAGATTGCCCTCAACTAACTAACCCATACCACATAGTCATCCCTTCAAAGGTCTATCCGACCAAGGGACTAGTGTGAAGTCCAGCTAGAGCCACAATGGTGTGTGGCATTAGCCCCATTTACATGGGCTTCAGGGAAAGAAATTCACATGCTACATAAGCAGTCATAATCATAAGATCTTTCTTGTGGTGGTTAGGTACACATTATTTTAGGAGGAGATCATATCTATGTCGGTGTGGTATGTAGTGGTGAGGGGTATCCTATATCACCACATCTACATGATTAATGAGAGATATTTTCTCTCTAGATTTTATGGGAGTGTGAAACCCCTGTGTATTTCAATGTGGGGTGGACATTTTCTTGGTAATGTTATTAATTTAAAATTATCCTATGCACCCCCTATTAAATAATTATTTAGTACCAATTCTTCATATCCACCTCATATCCTTCACCATTCATCAAAGACCACCATTATAGCACTAGATATTACCATCTCTAACCACTTCTCATGCTCCACCTTGAGTGGTTATCCACTACCTCAACTCCAACCTAACATGGATGTATTTGAAGGTCTGAGATGAAAACTCTAATTACATATCAAGAATAATCCAGCCGTTATGAATATTGGATGGAGGATAATATCATAGCAGTTTCATGGCTAGTGCTCCCCATTTTTACATGAACCATTTTCTCAAGAACCACCATTCAGTCACTACAACCACCTTGCTACGTGAATCACAATTACCCCCGATCTGCAACCTACAATCATTGGAAGCAGTTGGTGTATCTATAGAAAATATCTATTTTCAGTTCCACCATATCTTAACTCGAACTCTATCACCAATGATGAATCCTTATTCCACATATGATCACCATTGGACCCTTAAAAGATCCCCATGGGCCCATAATGATCATTCATTTGACCACATGAAGTCCATATGATTTTGATGAGATGAAATCATATGAATTCATATCCTATTCCAAATAAAAGCTAATGTTAAGTGTAAATCCCCATGCACTTCCCAAAAGAACTGAAATAATTAAAAAAATTTCCATGCCTAAAAAATTGAAAACCCATCTCCATTGGAAGTTTTTAAAACAAAATTTATAGAGTATCATTAGGGGTTAAAAATAGATGTGGATCTATCATATCTAATGGGTCTCAGGGGATAGATAAATGAATATTTCAAAGACATTAACACTGGGGAAGTGGTTCCAAGAATGTGGGGACCATTCCTCGACTATAAAATGAAGCCACTGAATTTATCAATGGAATATTTTAATAGATGTGCATAAAATGACGAAAAAGGGATTAGATTTATACCTCTTTGTGTTTTCCTCATTATTTTGTTTTCTTGAATTCAATATCCACAACTTCTTCTTCCCATTATTTAATAATGATTCCACCCTACATGGAGGATTATAAGCCCTTATGGATGGGTTAAGGGAAAGGGGCCCTTTTTATTTCTTCTTTTTGAGTGTAATCAAATTAAAAAATTATTTTATTATTAATTTAATGGTTTTCAATTTGATAATTTTTTAATTTACATTCAGTATGATTTTATTTTGTTTTGTTCATAAATTTTATAATTCTATAATTTAATATTTTTATCACTTTTTCTAATTTTGGATAGTGCCAATTAATTAATCTGAAAAAAAATTAATAGAGTGCTTCATTGATTACCAAATATTTGAGGAATGAACGACGAACTAATATAAAATTTGGGGAATTTAAATACTAGATTTGATATTGAGTGGATAATTTAAACAATGCCTATTGTGCTTTTCTAAAATTGGTAAATCATTACCAATATTTAATATATAGGAAAGATTTTTTACACAATTCACTTTATCAGTATTATAAAATGATTATTTTCATTAAAAATCAAGATAGCATTAAAAAAGGGGAAACTAAAACGTTATTCCAATCATCTCCCTATCATCGGAATTTTACAAAACTCCACATTATGTTTTCTAGTCATTTCCATTTTGTTTCATTATTTAATTTTTCATATCTTCTAATTAGATTCAAACACTTCACCCAATATATGAATTTTTTTACTAATAATACAACTCCATAAGGGAATTAAATATCCTCTTCCACACACTATGACATCCATGCATCAAAACTCACACAACTACTAGGGATTATGATTTATATGACCCTAACATTTATATTACTAGGCCCTCTAATGAAGAAATTTTATTTTTTCCATTACCTAGAAAGAACACTATTAAATATGATTAAGAAAAATAATCATGAATTATTTAAATGAAATCAAATTATTAAGTCTCAAGTGTTCATTAAGAACCACCAAACATAGAAATTAGCCCACACTAAACCCTATAGGGAGTTTGATCCCAATACGTTTCTAAAAAAAATTGGTTAGCCAGGAATTCATTGAAAAATAATTTTAAGATCCACTATTACATGATGCCTATACTCCATAAATTCCATGTACTTGTAGAAGAGAGGGACTGTTTTTATTTCTTACAAAGTGGAGAGATCTGTGATTGGGATGGTCTCCATCAAAGATTCATGAAGAGGTTATTCATTACCACCAAAATCATACATATTAGAGAGAAGTTAAAATCCATTTTTATATCTATTTGTGAAACTATCTCAAAAAACTATGTACATATCAAAAAGGTTTGTGCATTATTCCTAAATGAAATTAGTGGATGATCCCACAAATTGGTCTTCTTATACTAAGGATTTCATATCAATTATAGGATCCTTTTCGATGCATCCTCAGGGAAATATTTGTTAAAAATCACCAGAAAAACATATCATTGAGAATATAATTCATAATTCATAATAAATAAACACAATATTAATTGTAATGAGAGGTATTAATGATGTAAAAACTAATGACTCCAAACTTTTCCTTGAAACAGAAATTGATGAACAGATAAGCCTGGTGAGACAGATGGTTGTAAAGAAAGTGAGTGAACACAAATCTCCATCTGAGGAATTTGGACTATTTCAATCACCCAATAATTACATAGACCAATGTGATAATATACATGTTATATTGAGTTAGGAAGCTTCATTCCACCAATGTAATATTCCACAGTATCAATAGTGAAGTGAAGGGAAATACAAATAGAGATTATGAGGTAAATGAAAATAATAAAACACTTTTTTCTAATTAGCCACCTTTCCATAAGTAATATAAAGACCTATCTCTATTCCATGAATCACACATACATCCCTTCTAACAATAATATCACATTCCTCCACCACCATTCCAAGGAAATAATTATGGGTAGTCATAAACCAGTGCACTATCAACTGAGAAAAACAACTACATCCTGATGATAAGGGGTTAGATAAAAATAAAAAATAGTTTCTGATCTAGTTAAAGACTATCTTGGATATTCAAAACAAATATCTAGGAAATATTCCAGCCCAGATATTCACAATTCCCAATTATAATGTTAGAGAAATTATAACTATGGTGGTAAAGAGCTTCAACTGCTTAAACCAAGAATGTTGGACACATCTAAAAAAATTATAAGATCATCCCATCCACCCAAAATATATGCCAAAAGAACATGTACAATATAAAAAATAGGAATATAAAATAAAACAATGTATAATTCCCTTCTATGTTAACTCGATCCGTAATTGTAGTAAAAGAGAAACATAAAATATAGATCTAGGAAGCATTTCCGATATTTGAAAACAGCATTCCATTTCATGGGGAAATTCAACAAATAAAAAAATAAATAATTTTTCTCGAATAAATATGTTACATGTGAAAGAGGAATGATGTGGATGAAATAATCATATTTTTAATGAGTGTATCGTTCGTGATCACACCACCATTGCTAAATAAAATAATAAGAACCGTGGAAATTTTATATTACATGCACTTTGAGTTCTTTGAAAATTTTTTATTCTTTCAGAAATCATGTTGATTCAATAAATTTATTGTCTAAATTAGACTTTTCATAATATTATATTAGTGAACTAAATACCACAAGATATTTTTTCCAACTAGAAAATCGATCAACTTTTTTTCAACTCGAGTTGTGGACGTTGGTTATTAGAGATGAATGTATGCTTTTTCAAATATAATTTTATGTACTAGCCATTGTTGATGAAATATAACATTGGAATTAACAAAGTATTTCTAGAATATTTTTTTTAAAATAGCCAAAATGATCATCAGTTTTCATGAAGGAACCCTCACAATGGATTTGAGAGACACTAAGGAGAAACTCAATGTTCTTGAAAAAAATTAACCCTTCAAACAATCATCTTATCATTGAAATCATTCCTGAACAAGGTATTAAAACATCTAATATTCATGTATTCATTAACAATTATTATAAATAGGATATCACCATGCTATTAAAAAAACTATGTAAAGAGAGATGACTAAAAAATCTAAAACATTATCCATTAATTGTCAAAAAAATAACACCACATTTCATTGATAAAATTCTAGAGGAAATTGAAATAATACTTATTACCCAAGATATTCAAGATTTTGAAGTGGTAAATTTTAATATGTTATGATCCACAAAATAACCCTAAAATAAAGAATTAAAACCCCTCAGATGTGACTTAATATATGTGTATCTTATTAAGTGTAAAATGTTTCTAGTTATCATTGAAAATAATTTATCTGAGACCCAATAATAAATTTGGTAGAACTTCTAAAAATAAATTCATAGGAAACATATTCGATTCTAGAAGATATACTTTTAATTAGTCCCAATGAATTCCCTTATAATATATTCCTAGAACTAGACTCTTAGAATATTAATAAGCCCAAGAGATGACTTAACCCCACTTTCATGGTGGTTGTAAAAAATGAAATAGAAAAAATTTTGGTGGTTGATATCATTTTAGCCCTTTATGAATCGTAGTGGTTAATCCCTATCATTGTGTGTCCTAAGAAAATATGATTTTCTATTATAAAAAATGATAATAATGAGTTAATTCTAATGAGAGTGCGAAAATAATTGGTGTGTAAGAATTGATAATAGAAAGATAAACAATTTAACATGAAATGATCACTTCCTATCCCCGTTCATTGATTAAATCATAAAAAGGATAACATGACTAACACATTACAAATTATTTATGATTTTTCATGTTATTCTGAAGTAATTATTTTCCCATAATTCCAAGAGAATGCATCATTCACTTGTACTTTTGGGACATTTTACTACAAGAGGATGAATTTCGTGTTGTGCAATGCCCTAGGTAAATTTCAGTGATATATGGTATGAATTTTCTCAAATCACATTGTTGAATTCCTAGAGTTATTTCTTGATGACTTTAATTTTTTTGGAGACTCCCATATTCCTTTCATGGAGAATATAGAGAATGCTTTGAAAACATGCATTGTGAAAATTCATGTTTTGAACATTGAAATGTGTCACTCTATATTTTAAAATTGAATAATTCTATAACATATACTTTCACTAAAATGAAATACAGTGGATAAATATAAAATTGAACTGATTAATTAGTTTCAATATCCCACAATTGTGATAAATGTTAGATACTTTTTTGGGGAATGTTGGATTTCATTAGAGATTTATCATGGTTATTCGTAAAAAATATATCCCTGTTTAATATATGGTCTTAAAATAATATGAATTTTTAATTATTGATAACTAGAGAGACACATTTTATGAGTTTAAAGTAATTTTGATTAACACACCAAAAGTGAATCATTTGAATTGGGAATATTAATTTGTGTTTCTTCATGATTAACAAAAGTTGTTGGATCATTAATTTCTCAAATAATTGAAGGAAATACTCAATTAATAACTTATACTTCAGAACCATGGATGCCTCTTAAATAAAATAAATATCCAATATAAAATATTTTCCTAATTATCTGTTTTATTAAGAAAAATTCAGGACATGTTTTTTAGTAACTAAAGGGGATGTATTTTCTAATAATGCATCACTACCGTACATAATGATGAAGGATTATGCCAAACCAAGTCTATTATGATGTACACTACTCTATTACATGTTTGATATGGGGATTAAATGGGAAAATTGATTTGAAAAGGAAGTGTAAGATCACCTTAGTAGGAAACCAAACACTACTGAAATAGAAACTCTAGAGCTGATCCCACTAAATAATCACAAACCCGAAGAGTATCTCTATATGATAGAAGCTAATTTACCATGGTATACTATTATAGTAAATTATATAGAGTCATCTTAGGTACCTTCTTCGCTTAACTCATAAAATATTCATATACTCAAATATGAATAAAGATTCTAAATATGTGAGCATCCATTTCTCTTGACAATTTTAAATGATCATGTCAGAAGATGATGATTATGAGTAATTAAAATAGTTTATTTTTTTCAATATCATCTTAAAATTTCTTATGGAGTCCACTATGGACCTTAAAGAAAAATTAAAAAAGTATTTTTCTCTGACTTATATAGGATGGACATGTTTACATATTCTCATGATAATATTATAAAATGTGAAAAGATTTATCTTTTGAGAAATATTTAATTGGGAAAATTGATTACACATAAACCCATGATTTTTTGTTGAATATTTGATGAATCAAGTGTTGATTTTTTGGAAACATTCCCAACTCATTTGGAAAATCATATACTTTCCTAGACACTAATTATACATACAAATAGGTTGAAGACAAATCCGCTAAGAATGATAATGCCAATGTTTTGTTTAATTTTTTGGGGGAAAACATATTATGTAGTTTTGGAATTCCAAGATCCATAAATAGTGGAAAGAGACACATTTTCTCAAAATATTAATAGAGGATATAGTGAAATAGTTTTGGGTTCATCACTATGCTTCTACACCAGGCCATATGCCAAAAAAAGACAAAGATTATGTGTCCAACTGAGAGATTAAAGGTATCTTATAGAAAACAATCAATCAACACGGATATGGATGAAACCAAATTATAAAAGATACATAATCTTAATATAAGACAACATACAAGAAACATATAGGTATGATCACCTACTAGTTTATTAAAGGGAATAAATTCATCTACTACTGGAATTGGAGCACCAATCATATGGGATTGAAAAAAATGTGAATTTGGATTTAAAGAATATATGAAAATAGTGAATTAATTAGTTATAAGAGTTAGAAAAAAATTAGAAGGGGTTATTTTGAAAATGCAGAAATTTAGTAAAAAATAATCATAGTGTCAGATGAAAAAATAATTCAACCAAATACCTTTTAACCTAGAGACCATGTCCTACTCTATAATTCTATAATAATGATAATTACATGGTATATTTGTTCTATGTGGGAATTAACATAACATATTACTAATTTCAATCCATTTGGATCCATTCAAAACAAGAAATAAGATGTAGGAAACACATTCATTGTATATGGGCAAAGGCTAAAAATGTTTCCTCAAACTTTACCCTAAGAACATGTGTAGGAGATAAAATATCTCCAACCTATCTAATAATCTCATTTGATGGGGTAAATATGATCTAATGATATTTACTTAATGCGACTATGGGAGGAAACATTATTTTCACTTTTTCATATGATTTATGATTTAGTTAGCTCTTACTACACCCCTTTGAGTCTTAATTAAATTTATCACACAATAAAACAAATTATGTTATATTATTATCATGGTACGAAACCAAAAGGTATCCCAATGTAGTAGAGGAAGCCAAAAATGAATTATTTGATGAGAAAGGTAAATTTTATGATTTTCTTTTTTTCTGTTAATTTTTTTTTTCAAAAACATTTTTTTGGCTCTCAACTGGAATATTACATGTCCAAATTTAGACATATTCATTTCATGAATATTATATGAGATTTGAGTTTATTTGGAATTATATTATTACATGTTTTATATTTCAATATTAATGTGATTGAATGGGATAAAATATAGAATTCAATAACAAATGGAAAGAATGGATATTAAAATTTGGACACCTAAATAGTTGGAAATGGGTTATTCATGTAATTGAAATTTCATAATAATTTTTCATAAATTGAGTTTTTCATATTCTTGTGAATTGATTTTTATTATAAATTATTCCTTTAGATATTGTACAAAATCAATTGTTCCTTTCTTGAGAGGACATTAAGTACATTATAATCCTATTTATTCTTGGAAATATTTCAAGAGTGATTATGTGAAATGTCACCAACCTAAACATGAGTTTGAACATTTCAAATCAATAAGTATGCTAAAAACACATTTAAAACTATAGAGGCATCATACAAAAATCACTTATCCGTAAAATACAAAAATTAATTCAATCCCTATTTAGACCTCATAAAAAATAGATTTTATTTTTATGGATGAGCCATGTTATATCCCATTTTTATCCAATCAAACCCCCTCTCGGTATAATCATGATATTTTAATGTTGCTGGGTGGGGTGAAGGGAGTCATTGTGGAAGCAATGATATACATTTTATGGATGATTTCTGGGGTTTCTTATTATGAGGATAAAGAGTTGTTATTGTTTAACTAATGATAAATCATTATATTTTTCCTCATTAATAAAGAAAATAAAATGAAAAACTAACACAACTTTGATAAAATTGTGTTGTTTTTTTGAAAATCAAAAAAATAATCATTACTAAACCATTGATTTTTAATCATACATGGTTATGTAGTTGATGTGAGTTTTATTCTCCTAATAACATTTTCAAAATAGAAAATGAATAGATTATTTGAAAAAGAAAAAAAATAAAATCAAAGAAAATTTAAATAGGGTTCATGCATCATTAATTATTATTACATAGATCATTATCAATAATTTGTGTTTTAGAGATATTGGGAGTTATAACAAATTAAAGGGGAGATTTTCATGACACTATTGCATTTGGTACTATTATTTATTCTTTAAGATATAAACCTCCTCTTAATCAATAATTTTAAAAATCATTTCTAACAACCGTAATCCCCTAATACATTTGAACCTGACATTGAAGACAAAATGATTCATTATTGTTTGTTTTTCAATGTGGATAAATTATTTCATTTACATTCTTATGCATAAGTAGAAATTATTCATGAAATGGTCATAACTATAATTGAATTTCTAAAAAGATTACTATGTAAAAATTATTATAATGTGTGATTAGTCCTGATCAATCATGATTAATTATTAATGAAATGAGAATCTAGAATGAATGAAAAAATAAGTACCATAAATTTTAAAATATTTAAAATTAAAATTCGTTATTTTATTGTTTCATTGAAAATTGAGAAATTTAATTGATACTTTATTAGAGTTTTAATGTTTAATTTAAAATTGATAATAATTATATATAATTTATTTCAAATTTAAATGTTGATAACATTTATTCCCTCTTATATACCACATTGGTACTTTATGATTGAGGAAAGTCATGGTTTATGCGTGGGAATATTTGATGAACTCATTTTTTTTCACATTTTATAATATTTTTCAGGTGTTTTTAGTGGATTATTGATCTTAATAACCATGTTTTCTATTGTTTTAGTATTGATATGGGAGAAAAATAAAAAATTTATATTTCAAATTTAATATAAATATAAAAAACATTAAATTGGTATTAAATTGATTATTTTGATTGATAATTTCAGTATCTTGAATTTCTTATGATTTGAAACTTACAAGTTTTTTACAAATTTTTTTTTCCAAGATGTTTGCTTGCCCTAAATAGAATAATCCCAATTCAATTGTCTATCCCATTAATGTTTTTTCCAGCCAGGGGCGCGGTACGAAGGCTAGATCAAACCACATGGGTGAATGAGATGTGAGGATCATGTATTGGGACCCATGGGGATGAGATTCATGGGCTTCATAGGTTGAGAAATTCTTATATTCCTATATGTCTTGTTCAATTCCCCATAGATATATAAGAATAACATCCTCAGGAAGATGTGCTCTGCAATGTTGAGGGGAATCATCTGATAGTCTATATACTTTGTTTTGAGTGAGAGATACGCTCATGATTTAAATGAGAATGAAACCATGACCAGTTTTGATCTAGGATGGATTTTCCCTATCATTGTTAAACATTTAAAATCATTAAACGCACATCAATTTAAATAATTTATGAACCCCAACTCACTTTATCCACCATTTATTTTCCACCTACTGTCAACAACCACCTTTTTTACACATGATATTGTCATCTCCAACCACTTCTTGAGCTCCACCTCAAGCCGATGTGCACTTCCTCCACTCCAACCATACATTTATTTCCTTAAAAGGCATAAAACGACCATCCTAACTCCATATCAATAGTAATTTATCTACTATAAAGGCCAAATGATGAATAAACATAGGGTAACCACACGATAGCTGGTCAACACATTTCCATGCACTATCCTCTCTGTTATCGCGATTCATGCACTGCAAACTTCTTATTGCATGCTTTCAAAGCACCCTTGATATGTCACATCCACTTTTCTTCCTATATAGACTCATATATAGATAATATCCATTGATGGTTCCAAATGACATGGGATTGGGAAACATCGCTCCGACTAAATCCCTGTGCCACCTCTGCTCAACATTGGACCCTATATCGATCCCCATGGGCCCATCTCAATCCTTTATCTGGCCATGTGAAGGCCAGATGATTCATGGAAGATCATTATTTCTTAATTCTTGTACATAACCACATGAATTCCCATTAAATTTGGTGCTCCTCATGCACCAACCAATGGAAATACCTCCAATAAGCATTATCCCAATGCTGAAAAATGGAAACCATGGGTGCTATGGGATTTTTAAAAACTCAAACAAGAAGGACTAACTACAAGGGTTTGAAATAAAAAGATAAACACATATATCTAGTTGGTGTCAAGGGGATATTAAATTTATATTTCAAATATATTAATATAAATTGAATGAGTCCTAGGTGAATGGATCCTTACCTTAACTATAGATAGAAGACACCCACTACCACAAATGATGGATTTGACACAGACCCATGACAATTAGAAAAAGGGTCGGATTACTGGCTTCCTTTTTTAATTTTTTTTCTCTTATTCCAACCATACCAGGTCTTCCTCCCATTCACCTTATATAAAATCCTTTACAATGAGTGGTAGAATCCCGAGTGGTTGTGTGACTGTAATAATACCCCTTTTGATTCATGATTTTTTAGTGTAATCATATTCAAAAAAAAAAGTTCTTAGTAATTTAATAGTTTTAAATTCAATAATTTATGTATTTAAATTCAATACAATTTTGTTTTATTTATTTCTAAAATTTTAATTATATTTTATTAATGAATTTATTTCCTTTATCATTATTTTTTTTCTAACTAGTTGATCAAAATAGTATCATGTAATGTAGTGGTTTAGTGATTACTAAATATGTTATGAATGATTGGTGGACTAATTGGAATATTTGGGGGATGTCAATACCAAATTTTCTATTTCATTGATAATTTAATGAAATAATATTGTGACTTTACCACATTGATATACCTTATTGAAAGGTCAATAAATATTATTTGATTGTTACTTAGGTCAATTTTTTATTTTAATAAATTATTCAATCTAAATAAAAATCATGATAGCATCATAAAATAAGAAAATAAAACCTGAAATGAATCATATCTCTCTCATTTGAATTCCATAAAAATCTATATTCAATTTCATTATTTTCTTTCCATTATAGTACATTTATTTACATTATCATATGTAAAAATTATATTAAAAAATTTATATTTATAGATGAAACTCGGTTATTACTAATACTACACCAATTAAGGAAATAAATTGCATTTGACATAATTAACCAAATGCATATGTTAGAAATATGTTTGAGGTTTGAATGAAGGTCTGACTAGCACCAGATAACCTCTACATCACTATTTTTTATTATAAAATATCATATCTCCTTGGCTCTGGTAGAAGAGGTCATATATTTTAGGTAGTGGATAATAGTTCTTCACAGTATGCTAGTTCAACCGTATATAATCCATGCATAAACGAAGGGTACCATTCACAATCTTGAGGTAAACCACCAAAAAATTTAGGTGGATGTTATAGGATGTATAAAACAGTTATCCTCTATATTTTACATCTATATCTTGGGATCCTGGATCTAAATAGTTACAATACTATTTAATGGAATTTATAGAGGACATGTTACAAGGATAAGATCAATCATAGAATCTACCACTGTCTCAGGGGGTAATAAAAATATAATTGGAAAAAAATACATGAAATGATCTAATATGAGAGGAAAATAGACTAGGATTAATCTCCCTCCTTTATAATGAGTCTTTAATCCTTGAATATCACTCCACCTAGACTATGGTGCTCTGGTCCATCTCTACAAGCATGGAATTCTTACTCACCATTTTTTAGAAAACCATTTTTCTATGGTGATGTAAAAGACACCCTACAACGATAGCAGTCCTTATAGTCGTGGTATAGAACAATCCAATCCATCATGGGAATGAAATAGGGTCCATTCATATCATGAAAATATATGCCCCATAATAATGGGTAACTTCCTACATCAATAGGGTTGTTCCTCCATTAGAGTATGACGCCATAATGGACCCCTAAGGGAATATCTAGGGTCAATACACCATTGTAATATTGATATTTTTCCCATAAAATTCACTGATATATAAGTATAAAAAAGGTATTGAAATTTCAATATCCATTATTGAAGATACTATAGTGAAAGATATAAATATTTTACCTCATAATGTAGATTCTTTTTCACTCTAATCCTCTGGTATCTATGGCAAGGCATTCATCTAGCCTAATCCATGACCCTAAGAAATACCAGTACTACGATGATCATGACCACTCAACTAGAGCTGTTGAGAATCTAAATTATAGATACTACAACAATGAACACATCTTTATCCAATCGTTCTAGTGCTACTCCAACTCCACACCTAACGTGACGTAAATTATTCTTCTCTTGAAAGTGGAGCTTAGGTGGAAAATATTCCACTGGAATCATATTGAAATTGACAATAGAATCTATAATGGTTCCATTTATGGATGAAGGACTGACACTAAAAAGGATATCTATCACCCATGGGATTCATAATCCCATGTTATCCACACTGATGGAAGAACACAGAGCTTCCTATTTAGGTACTCTAGCTTTCACCACCACAAAAAGAAACCTCATGGGATTGGATATGGCTACCAAAAGAACTACTAGACTACCGTGACACTAAACCTCTATTCCTGGTACCATTGTCTTCACTATTGATGTTCTCAGTGATAAATATCTCAAAAAACATGTAAGGATAAATATGTTCTACTGAGTACTAATGGTATTCTAAATCCCATCCTCAAAATATCTAGCATGCAATAGATCATCATCAGCTAGAAGTGGTGTGAATTATTCCAAATCAGTGAAATGGGATGAATAATCCATGATAATAATAACAACATTTTCTAGAGGCATGAAATCTAATGAATGTTCATCCCTCTATGTCAGATGAAATAATTAATCATAGAATGTAGTCTAAAAATTAAACCATACCATCCCCTGATGGGGACCATCCTGGGTATTCACATCCCAAAAATGATTGAAAGAGTCATGTACTATGTTAGTATCCAGTATGCCCCACAACATTTGTGGTGTCTCTAGATTATCAAAGATTGATAGTGTGGCCTCTATCCAATATAATTCTACTTCTGGACCTCCATCCACCAATAAGGTTAGAGGATGCTGCTATTGGAAATCATGTGCTAGATCAACCATCCTAGGTCTATATCATGAATCACCTTTCATGGACATCATCACAAACATTATACTCTAATGAACCTGGGTGTTAGTGCCTAGATAGGGTAAAAAGGGTGGTGCCTCAAGTAGAAATCATGGGGGAATGACTAGAAGATCAGGGGAAACTAATTCTGGAGCATGACCTTCTCCACCCTCACAGTGCATGACATGAGCAAACCTTAGAGGAATAACTATAAAAATTACAATAACATGAATAAAAACAACATTTTATGTAGACAAGTACTAATAGTGGAAACATAATTAATGGAAAAGGATCAATACCCATGTTATAATTCCCCAACCACCCTCTAATAAATCATTTTATTTGTAGTTTCTAAAGACTTAATTATAGGGTTCCGGTTTGTGAAATTTTAAAAGTACATTGCCTATCCATTTAGTGTAAACCATTTACTTTTATAAGATAGGATTTACCTTTTAAATTTTATTTTATCATTACCATATATCAAAATATGATTAAAATGGATTGTAATTCCTAGTAGACCAGGGCCCATATACCTAATAACTAAAAAATAAACCAATTTAATCTCAATTTAACACGATATACATTCAATGTTAGAATATTATGTTATATGTATGATGGAATGTCTTGTTAAATAACTCATTTCAACCCACAAGGTCATGTATACCTAATGAAATGTAACTTGAAATCACTAAATAACCTTTAAAGTGCATCATTGGAAAAATATAAGTACCATAGCATCACTGAACAATAAATGTAAATTAATGAAAATGAAATTAGTGAAATTAAACAATACGGAAATGCACATGCATGGAACATGAATTCAGGTTTCTTATGATGATTCATGTAGAAATTCTCCATACCCATATATCATCAACATAAATGATAAAACACAAAACTAAAAACCAAAAAAACTAACCATCACACAACATGTTCACATACCAATGGTTGATGGATATAAATGTTTATTGAAAAATTAAAAAAATAATCTTTTTGGGAAACATGGAAGTTACCTTGAACAAGGGTAAGATATGACCAAGAAAAGATTATAACCAACTACAAAATCATCCCTAATATCTAGTATATTTTCAAAACTATTAATGAATTAATATAATTACTCTGATACCACATTGTGAAATCCTAAACCTGGGGGCACTCAATGGTTTCCGAAGCCCAATTGGCCATAAGGCCTCTAGCGTATCATCATGAATGCTAGTGCCTGCAAACTATTAGTGTGGGCCATGATTTTTTCATGGGGATTCAATTCCCTTGTTACTAGAGTATTGAAAAATTAATAAATATTTTAAAGATGATAAATAGAAGAATCCATATAAACAAATTTAATAGTAAAAGTAGAAAAATAGTAAAAAACATAATATTTTATAATAATTCTCAAGCCCAATATAATTTATTTTACATCTATATAAAACTAGATATCATGTATACCTAGAATCTAGAAATACATTTAATAAAAAAGTATAAAAGAAAATCAAAACACTATAAAGCATCCTGACCCCTAGCTTGGTCATCTACCACCAAGATACAACCCAATGCAAGAAAGAAATATTAGGTTTCTCAGGCATGACACTTCCCTTTGTCAACACCTGTATACATGTAATCTCTTCAGGTACCATTGGAATTTTGGATTGAGTGTCAGATAAATCACTTTATGACACAACCAATTGTGATTTTGACATCAGGTCCATGAAATATAAAATGAAATAGTGTTAATGTTTATATATACGAAAGTAATGTAATATAGTAATGAAAATTCCCATACACCAGCTTCAGCATGAGGTGGTGTCTAAACATTATACCATTTATTTTATTAATTATGATATAGTTTATATATTAATCCATGTGAGGTATAACTATCACTGCCATAATATCATGCAATGGGACCCATGTCTATATATTTCATGCTAGATACTAGGAGTGTATCATTTGAATTGTTTAATGATAATGGTATGATTAAATGTTCTTCATACTATTAATCCACACCTAATCAAACACTGGGTCTTAAGGTGTGTATATACTATGGAAAACTGAATCATTCAATGGTAATGACAACTATGAGAGCTCACAAAATTCCCTATAAATCCAAATATGTATTGATTCAGACCAATCATATAAATATGTCATGTTCTTTATGTAATATGTACATTATAATTGATTAATTTGATAATTATGGACATGTAATATTTATTCCATTTAATTAGTCAAAGGGTTCATTCCATACCATTCATTAGAATGTCTAAGAATTTCATGGATATGCAACCTATTAATTATATAATTACTTCTTAAATAGTCTGCTTCACCATAGGCCTTCAACTATCATGGAAACCTAAGAAACCATTGTATAACTATTTTACTATATTATAAATGTCTACTGCAAGAGTTATAAAAAATTATAAATTCCATTTACCATTTAAAAGTTCATTTAATAAAATATTATACTCTCCTTATAAGGGACCAGTGATATTATCATAATTTAGGCTAACCATTAAAATACATTGTATTAATGAAACACTCAACTTATTCAAGGTCATGTCGAGGAAATCCAAAATTGTGGGGGAATTCAAATAAAAAAAGGCTCTAACAAAATAAACATTGAAACATCGTACATGAGATGGAAATATGTGTGGTTATAACCTCTTAATACATGAATTGCATTTATCAAACAACCTCTATAACATGAAAATTATGAATATAAACAAGAATATAAATTTAACAAATAAAGCCAGATGAAATTGGTGTGTGCAGAACAACTACAATTTTTAAAATGATAAATCTTGACGGATTAGTCATAGACCTCATACCTCATAATCATACAACTTTACTCAACTTGTATCATCCTTTATTTTCACTTAGATCATAAGAATCATGAAAAATATATCAATTGCATGAAAATAGTTTATATGATCTTACATCTACATAGAGTCATCTGTCGAAATAAAAATGATATATTAATAAAGTTGAATGAAAAACTTATTGATGTGAATTCAACATGATAAACAAGGATCGAATCAGAGTTTAGACATAGAAATGGGATCAAAACCTATTGGAATGGACATGAGAGCTTCAAAAAGAGAGAGGATGTTGGTTGTTGTATACTGGAATGATCCCAATAAGAAATGAATGATTTAAGCATTTTATAAGTAAAGAAATGGTTATTTAACCTTGCCCACGAGCCTGTACCCTAGTGGTTTGGGCTCCTGATTGGCATCCAAAGACCCAGGATCAAATCCAAGTAGGGGAGAATTCTCGAGTACTATAGTAGAGCACTATAGAAGCACTATAGCAGGTCACTATAGCAGTGGCGGACTGTAGTAGTGGCAGCACTGTAGTGGCAGAGGGACTGTTGCGGGTACTGTAGCAGTGGCGGTATTGTGTACTGTTCACCGAGGGGTCCTTTGGGCCATAAAAATGGGCTTTCTAGCCCTGTATATAGGCCACTTGGCCTTGGGCCTTCAGGCTATGTAATGGGTCAACCTCTACCTAGTCTAATGTGGTCTTTTCTTTAATAATAAATTGAGGCTTCGACCCCAACCTTTTAAAAAAATTGATTATTTAACCAAAATTCCTTGGGTCACCTATTTTGGATGCAAGGTTTTCCAAACCATGTGCTGACATTGGGCCTCCAACTAAATAAAGAGGAAACCCTCACTATTAGCTAATACTTTTTGTAAAACCATATGCCAAAAACTACTATATCCTCTAATAAAAAATGTAAACATTTAACCTGAGCATGTAGTCCACGGTGTGCGGCTATGGGAAACTATGCGCCTTGCTTCACCCCACTGTCATTCCCTTCAAGGTTAAGAGAGACCATGAAGGATGGGGTGCATAGTTTCTATCAATCATGTGGCCTAATTAATATCTCAACTATCCATGGTTATGTTTTTGGAACAAGCCCCATACACCCTTGTAAA